>JAMXBD010000343.1:600000-1122649 GCA_024138025.1 Combretum micranthum
TAAAAATCTCACTTTTGGATAGACTTATCAACCTAGCATCGTCATTACAATCTTTCATAGCAAAACAATCAACGAGATCTTTCCTCGTGATTTTAATAGCTTTCCCAACAACTTTGGATTTTAAAGAAAAATCATCCATTTGTTCCAGATGTTCATAAAATTCCTTGATAATCTTCTCATTCACTATTTCCAAAATACTACACAACTTCTTGCATCCAACTCTATTCAGCCAGTGATGCAAATAGAATCCATTTGATGAGAAGAATTTAAAGTCTATAAAAGAACATTCTCTGACCTTGTTACGGATCCTTGTTGAAGTTGATATTGGGGAAGCTTTTCTTTTCTTTGTGGTTGTGGTTTGTGTAGGGTATCCTCCGATTCAATATGTTCTGAGTCATCCTCTGACTCAGGCTTTGAGGTTTCAGGGGATTCTTGTTCGTCTTTTTGAGGTGATAGGGTTTCTTGAACTTCATCTTCCTTAGCTTCTGATTCATCATGTCGTTCTTTAGAACGAGATTCTGTAAACCCCCAAAAATTTTCATAATCCTTAAAAATAATTTTTAGAAGTATAAATATCAAAGACCCGAAAAATCAACTTGAGATTAAAACTCAATTCTAGACCGAGTCAAATACCGGAAACGAAACCCTAAAAGTTGAACCAAGTTAAAAATTTAATAAGAACAAAAACAAGTTCTCTCAATCTTGAGAAAACGAGAACCCCTGAAATAAAATATAAAGTCCAATTACCAATATAATCAACGTCCGTACGTCAATTAAATAATCTACCCAATTCTTAAAACGCAAATCGAAACAATAGATCCAAATACCGCTTAACAACGAGATAATAAAGTCCTAATTCCTTCAGTAAAAATTTAGAATCACAAAATCCAAATTTTCCACATAAGTCAAATCGAGTCAACCCATGAACCTAGACTTGGTTAAACGATTCCGAGAACTAAAAACTATTAAATAATCACAAATAAAATAAAACATAAATTTCGAGCTAAAATTCTAAAACGATCAAGACTCGAAAATTATACGATCTTACGAATATCTCGACGGAATCGGAAATCAAAATGGAACCCTAAAAGTCAACAAGCCTATAACGAACCCTAGTGTTTAAGATCCGGCAATCCCGCGTTTTCAAACCCTAGAAAACGAAATTAAGTTAATGTCCTAGAATAGTTCGTAATAACGTAGGGTAACATAAAAATATCAGATTCGCGAAATTCGAGTGACCTTCGGACCCAAACGGGATCGGTTCTCGAAAAGCGTGTCCCGGAGCACGGAATATTAAAAATATTCCGTTTATACCAATAGACTTGTAAAAATACAAGGATTCCAAAAATATCAGTTTTGGAATTTTTCGGTAGCTAAAAATTACAGATATCGCATTATTACGCGTATTTTTATTACTATCGGTACTTTAATTGCCTAGTCTACTATTCATAGTACTTTTTCTACTATTCATTACTATTCACCTATCTCTACTTTTTCTTACACCTACATATCTATTTTCTTACTTTTTTCATTTCCAATACACCTTTAATCACATCAAACTTTACACATTACTTTTATTACACAAATCAAATAAATAAAACAAATCATTCTCTCTCTTACATACCCCAAAACCGGCGCCATTCCCTCCCCCATTCATCTAATTTTTATTTCTTTTCAATTTTTTATTACACTCTTAATTCCTCCACAAAATTCTATAATACCACCTCTTCCTTTCATTTCTTCACACCATTCCAAAGCAAAGAAACTATGCTAAAATCCTCTCCAAAAACTCCTCTCTATAATCTTACAAGAACTCACTTCTTGTAAAAAGAAAACACTCCTCTTCCATTACCAAAGAAAGTTTCTTTTCAAGCCTCACTATCTACCACATATCACTACTCACATAATACCCATTCCATCTACCATCATTATATCTCTTACATACCTTAGGTAATATTTCTTCCATCTATTATTCATCTATGTCATGTAACTTAACATGACTATGGTGTTGTTTTGAAACTCATATGAGTAGTAAAAGCAACAACATGTTCATGTTTTGTTCTTGTACATAAAGCTTCCTACTTTATTATGTTGTTATTATTGTTATTATTATATTATGTATACTATGTATATATAATTATTTAGAGCATATAAGCTCATTTGTTATTTATTTATATTCAAGTTATGCAATTTATTTATTTTATGCAATTATTAAGACTAGTCTTTCTAGTCTTAGACTTGTTCATATCAAGTCAAAACAACCTATTATTTATTTTCTTTAAATCTTTCGGGACTAGTCTATTCTTAGTCCCGGGATGCCTTGATAAAGCTAAGGCTCCAATACTTGATCGGGATTCCTTGATAAAGCTAAGGTTCCCAATGCTTGATATTTTATTTTCTTGCTTATTATTTGTTTCTAGTGTTTTCTTATGTTCTTATTATTTTAGATGCTCATGATACTTGCATCTACATAATGTTAATGTCTCAACTAAGTCTAAAAAGTAGAATTTCATTTTATTAAGGGAACTCAAAACTAGATTTTCTATCATGTGGTTTGTCACAAAATAATGAAGTTTTTATCAACAACATAAAAATAAAGCACTACAAGCTTTCCCAAGATTTTCCTAAAATGACGAAGATAGTTTTATAAGAAATAAATATCTTCTTTATATTTCATGGTAATTTAAGTTTTAAGAAAAATAAATCGTTAATGTTGAAAACTTAAATTCTTTTCTAAACTAAGGAACAAACTAGTTTTCAAAGTTAATATAAAAATCAACTCATGAAGAACCCACTTAGGAAAAGTAATGATTTTTGAAATTCTAAAAGAAAGAATTTATTTTCAAAAGAATATAAATAAAGTAAGGTTAGCAATGATGGATTTTATCAATAAAGATGATTCTTTTCAAGGAAATGGAAGAACAAGTTTTAGAAAGCAAAAGCTTATATTTTAGAAATAAATATAAGAAGGCAAGATTCATTTTCTAAAAACCATCCTAAATACAAAAATTATAAAAAGGGTTTTCATCAACTTAATGTATTTTTGATGAATTTGAACTTTAATCACTAGAAGGAAAATTTAATACATGACTAAAGGATTAAGGAAAAATTTAACTTGTTTTGGAAAAAGGAATGAAGAAAATAAAATAAGATTATACTCAACAATCTAAGAAAAATATAAAATTTCTTTAAATACTTGAGAGGAAGTTTTCAAAGCTAAAGTTTAAAAGAATTATTTTATGAAATAAATTGTTGAGACACTACCATTAGGATTTTTGCATATAAAGTGAGCATGCCTATATACTCAAAGTGTTTATCAAATATATATTTATATTGTTACAAAAGGATTTTCTTTAAAATGGAGTTGAGTTAGAAAATAGATTTTTGCAAAAGTTTAGAAAATTCGTGTTAAATCTGTACCTGACGTTTTCGGAACCCAAATGACCTTTTATGACCACGATAAGTTTAGAGATGAATAGAACTTTTCGAATAGGTAGAAAACGGTATATTATATGCGAAATTCCGAGTTAAAATGAGCAAGTTATGGCCATTTTAAGTTGGAATTTCCTCTTATACGATTTTACCGCGCTGTTAAGAAAAGTTTGGAATCTCCAAGGATAGGAATTTCATGAAAGACTTATCCCGGGTATTTCTTTTGTCTAGGTGACGAAGGACACGAGAATACCCTACCCGAGGATTTCTACGACTAAGAAGATAGCGAAATGGACGGGTGAGTTATTCCTTCTAATTTCGTTACCTTGCTTGTGCTTGTAATGTAGTAGCATTAGTATACTAAGAAAAGATAAAAACGAATATATTTGGGGATTTCGGGATTATACATATGATTCTATGTTTATGCGTGAAATGAGAATTAAGAATATCGCAACTTCGATCTGCTTGTTTAAATAATTTTGTTTACTTACTTGTACGATTGTTTATTGATGCTAAATTGATTGATCGCCCCTAATAAACCTTAATAAGGTTTGACCTAAGAACAATAAAACGTTCACGCATAGCATCCATCGAGTCACATCTATCTCAGAAGGCTGCTACTCCTACGCGTAGAGTTGGATTGGCTGTGATCGTGCGGTGCCACGGGCCATGTTCCTTCCTGGAGAATCCAAATCGCTCGGGGAAAGCGACTCTAGGTTCGGAGCCGAGCTAACCGAACGCTGTGGGTGAGGACCTGGGGACTAGCAGTAGAAGGTCGAGGACCTTCAACCCCGATTCCCTAACCTTTGATACGGAGGGGTAAATCCGTTCTATATATGGTTTCCGGACGACTATATATATTCGTGTAATCATGTGATTGGTTCATTGTATGCATAGCATATGTGTGATTAAATAAGTGAACTTGTTTGAAAATGTGGTGCGAATGAAAAGGAATATCTCACTAAGCTAAGTTGTAGCTTATACCCCTATAGATTTGATTGAAGCAGGTATATTCGTGGATTAAAATTGAGGATCATGACATTAAGGAAGTCATGGACGGACGATTAAGGATGTGGAATCATACGATGAAGAAAGTTGTAAGGTTCTTTATATGTGCTAACCTTTATGATTAGTGAGGTACATTTAGTTAAAGATAATAGAAGAATATGCCCTTAAGAATTGAAATGTGATATGTTTATGTTCTATATTCTCTTTGCCTTGTTACTTATTTATTATCGATATAAATTGTGCTACTCCGATGCGTTCCCTTAGTTGTGATGTACGCCTTGTACATGATATGGAAGCCTTTGCGTGACTAAGGTAGTCATTCCTAGGCTTTAGTATTGTGTACGGCAGACTGCCACGTTTAGGGTACCCCTCGGGGCGTGACAGATTCTCTTATCTCTCCCTCGTTGGTAGTTGTTTCAATTAGTTCTTTAGAACTTGAGGATGTATCCTCAATTTGTACTTTCTCAGAAACTTTCTTGGATTTAAAACCTTTGGCCATAACTCGAGTTGATTTTCTTGGAGCCATGCTTAGGGTTTGGTTTTTGAAATGGAATTGAAAAAATGATAGAAAGAAAGAGATTGTTTTGAGAGGGAAAAGAAGAGGCAAACGAAAGGACTAAAGGAAAGGTTTTACGGAAACAAGCAAAAATTAAATGGCGCTTTAATGCCGACAATATTAAATTTTTATTAAATATATTATTGATTTTAAAAAGGAAAACACATACCTACTTCATTTCTTAAAATTTCAAATCTTGCTTTATCCAAAGGTTTAGTAAAATAATCCGCATACTGATTTTCAGTTGATACATACTCAATATTAATATTTCCATTTTGGACATGATCTCTGATAAAATGATGTCTAATTTCTATATGTTTAGATCTAGAATGATGCACAGGATTTTTTGTTAAATTAATTGCACTTGTATTATCACATCTTATTGAAATGCTTTTATAGTTTAAACCAAAATCCAATAATTGTTGTTTAATCCAAAGAATTTGTGCACAACAATTTCCAATTAAGACATACTCAGCTTCTGCTGTGGATAAAGCAACTGAATTCTGTTTTTTAGAAGACCAGGAAATTAGTTTGTTTCCTAAAAATTGACAGGTTCCAGAAGTACTTTTCTTGTCAATTTTGCATCCTGCATAATCAGCATCTGAGTATCCAATCAAATCAAAATTTTCATTCTTGGGATACCAGATTCCTAATTTTACAGTACATGCAATATATTTAAAAATTCTTTTCACAGCTTTTAAATGTGTCTCAGTTGGATTACTTTGAAATCTTGCACAAATGCATACAGAAAATAAAATATCTGGTCTAGATGCCGTCAAATATAAGAGAGAACCAATCAAACTTCTGTATAATTTTTCATTAACTTTCTTACCTTGAGAATCAGTATCTAACCTGATTGATGAACTCATTGGTGTAGCAACTTCTTTTGTCTTCTCGAATCCAAACTTTTTCAGAATTTGTTTGGTATACTTTTCTTGATGAATGAAAATTCCATCTTTTGATTGTTTGATTTGTAATCCCAAAAAGAAATTTAATTCACCCATCATAGACATTTCAAATTCTGCCTGCATAAGCTTTGCAAAATCTTGACAATATTTCTCATTAGTTGAACCAAATATGATGTCATCAACATATATCTGTACAACTAGAATATCTGTATTATAATGCTTGATAAACAAAGTAGTATCAATTTTACCTCTTTGATATCCACTTGAGATAAGATACTCACTGAGTCTCTCATACCAAGCTCTTGGTGCTTGTTTGAGTCCATACAAAGCTTTTCTTAGTTTGAAAACATGATCAGGCTTAATATGATCTTCAAATCCAGGTGGTTGTTCAACAAAAACTTCTTCTTTAATGTAACCATTTAAAAATGCACTTTTTACATCCATTTGAAATAATTTGAAATCTTTGTAACAAGCATAAGCAAGTAATAATCTTATTGCTCCAATCTAGCTACTGGTGCATAAGTTTCATCATAGTCTATTCCTTCTTCCTGAGAATATCCTTTAGCTACAAGTCTAGCTTTATTTCTAACTATTTTACCATTTTCATCTATTTGTTCTTAAAAACCCATTTAGTACCAATGATTGATTTGTCTGTAGGTCTAGGAACTAAATCCCAGACATTATTTCTTTCAAATTGATTCAATTCTTCATGCATAGCATTATCCAATTATTGTCTTTTAATGCTTCTTCAATATTACTAGGTTCAATTTCAGATAGCAAAGCAAAATGATTCTCCAAGTCTTGTAATCTTGATCTAGTTCTTGTTCCAGATTCTATCACCAATAATTAATGAAGATGGATGAGATGATTTGTATTTCCATGCTTTTGAACTTTCAGGATTTTCAGAAGTTATTTTCTGCTTACCTTCTGCTTTACTTCTGCTTTACTTTCTGATATATCAGATTGTGATCTTTCTCCAAAGTACCTTCTGCTTTACTTTCTGACATATCAGAACTTATTCTTCCTTCACTTCAGAAGTAAAACGTTATCTTTGTTCATAGGTGAAGCATATCATCATCATCAAAATCATCTTTCATATCAATGAATCGCACATTTATAGATTCTTCAACTACTTTGTTGTTTTATTATAAACACGATATGCTTTACTATATTGTGAATATCCTAGAAAAATTGCTTCATCAGATCTTTCATCAAATTTTCCAAGATTATGTGCATTCTTTTTCACAAACATGTACAACCAAATACATGAAGATATGATACTGATGGTTTTCTACCACGAAACAATTCATATGATGTTTTTGTAGTTAGAGGTCTAATGTATATTCTATTCATAATATAACATGCAGTTGAAACGGCTTCAGCCCAAAAATGTTCAGCTATTTTGCTTTCATTTAACATAGAACGAGTCATCTCTTGAATAGTTCTATTCTTTCTTTCAACTACACCATTTTGTTGTGGTGTATAAGGTGCTGAAAAATTGTGACTTATTCCATGTTCTTCACAAAATGAGATAAACATAGCATTATCAAATTCCGTTCCATGATCAGTTCTTAATGAAATAATAGATAGTCCTTTTTCATTTTGAATTTGTTTAGCAAACTTATGAAATGTTTCAAAAGTCAGATTTGTGTTTTAAAAAGAACACCCATGTATATCTAGAAAATCGTCTACTATACTAGTCCATATTTGCTACCTCCTAGACTCCTAGTTCTAGTAGGTCCAAACAAATCTAGATGCAAAAGCTCAAGAGGTCTTTTTGTTGAAATCACATTTATACATTTATGAGAAACTGAGACCATCTTGTTCTTTAAACATGTTGAACACTTTACATCATGCTTTATGTTTATTTTAGGTAAACCAACAACAATATTCTTTTTGAAAGTTTTTCTAAGTGTTGAAATTTACATGACCAAGTTTTCTATGCCAAACATGTATACTATCATTCATAGATAAGAAGCAATATTCAACACTCATATCAGATGGAGTAATTAGATACACATTCCTTTTTCTAAATCCTTCAAACAATTTAATTCCATTAGAATCGTATGCAAAACACTTGTCCTTTTCAAAATTTATTTGATAACCTTTATCACATAATTGACTTATACTTAAGAGATTATGTTTTAAACCTTTAACCAAAGAAACATTCTCAATCATGTAAGGAGAATAACCAATTGTTCCTTGACCAATTATCTTACCACGACTGTCATCACCAAATCTCACATACCCTTTTTCTTTCCATATTAGACTAGTAAACAAGGAAGCATCTCCAGTCATGTGGCCTGAACATCCACTGTCCAAGTACCATGTTCCTTTTATTTTTGCTCCTTGTTCCTACAAAATATAAACAAGGTGATCAAACCCTTTTAGGAACCCAAACAAACTTGGGTTCTTTAAAAATCAAGCTCGTTTTATCTTGTTTCTTAACTTGATATGTACTGAGCTTGTTTCTTTTGTAGAAACAAAATTTTTCAATATGACCTATTTTGTTACAAAAAGAGCATGAATATGTATGTGTATAATACCTTTGATTTGATTTTTGATAGTGATTTCGTTTTGGATAAATGTTAGATTCATACCTGTTCCCTCTGCTATACCTTCTGAGTCTGCCTCTGCCGTCGCTGTTCTTGGTGTTTTTAAGATGATGAACAGTACTTTCGACATTTCCAGATCTTTGGGCTTTAACAAATGTTGTCCTTTTTACATTATTTGAAGAACTACCAGATTCATATCCAATCCCAGATTTTATACATGAAGGTCTTTGACTATTAATTAACATATTCAACTTCTTATCACTCTCATTAAATTTGTTGAACGTGTTCTTGATAGATCGTGACAGATCCTCTACTCGACCATTTAGTTCTCTTATTTCGTTTTTTAATACTTCATTTTCCTTCCTTAAAGCATCGGTTTTATTAAACAATTTCTCATTATCATTCTTCAACATATCATTTTCATCGATGATTAACTTGTTTGTTTGGCGCATAACATCCTTCTCATTCTTGAATGCTTTATTCTCAATATCTAGTTTAGATATCTTCGAATCTGCCTTTTTAAGTGCTCTAAGAAGTTTCTTCATTTCAGAATACATGTTAGATTCACTCAATTCTTCATCAGAATCAATACATACCTTGGAAGCTGCCATGAGACAAAGGTTGGCTTCTTCTTCGTCTTCACTTTCACCTTCTGATTTACCTTCTGAGGCGTCGAGGTCACTCCATGTAGCCATCATTGCACGACTTTTCTTTTTGAATTTCTTCATCTTCTTCTTAAGAATTGGACATTTGTACTTGATGTGGCCTGGTTGTTTGCATTCATAGCAAACAATTTCTTTCTTTTCCTTCTTTTCTTCCTTTTCTTTGAAGTTCTTTCCTGAAACACATCTATTATCTTTATTGAAATTTTTGAATTTCTTACCTTTGAAGAACTTGTTCAATCTTGTTGGTCCCGAAAAGAATAACCAAGAGGGGGGTGAATTGGTTATTTAATAAAATTTAACCTTTTTTTAAACATCAACCAAATTCACTCTACTTAGTTACTCAAATTAAATGGCTTCTAAAACTCTATTTTAAATATATTGATAAATTTCGAATAATATCAGACAAGATCAAGTTTGCAAATAATTAAAAAAAAATATGTTAATAAAAATTTATTTTGCTCCCAGTTACTCTCTGACTGATCTTCTGAGTTCAATGTTCAGTAGAACTTAAATTTCCAGTTACTCTCTGACTGGTCTTCTGAGTTTATAATGCAGCAAGAATAAACAATAAAATATGCACGAAATTAAAAGATAAGGTAGAGAAGAGATTGCAAGATCGATTTATAGAGGTTCCGCCTCGAGCGTCAATCCTCTCTTCCAGCTCCAAGCCGGGGACCCGGTATTCCTCACCGGTTGTGTTCTACTATCCAATCAAATCAATGAAGTTACAAGAAGTATTTGCCAAACTTTTGGCTACAATTCACTTAGCTTGATTCTCACAAACAATCAATCAACTAAGCCTACTTGTAACTCTCAACTCACATTAAATGTGTAACAACAAATCAGAGGAATAAAGAATTATGTTTCCTCAAATGTATTCGCTCAAGGAATAGTAACAATAGAATATGACAGTAAATTTGCTCAAATTCAAAGAAATTCGTGGCTCTTTGTTTTCTCCTCTTTTTCATGTGATTGTTCTTCCTTTTTTCTGTCTTGGGTGAGTATATTTATCCTTGTATCTTTCAACGGCTAGGAAATCAATTGGATAAACTTTGCTCCTTATTTTGTGCGTAATATTAGCTTTTCTCTTTCTTCAAAATCTGCAAATTTTGAATAACTTGAGATTTTGTTGTTGTAATCTCGAAATTCTTGCTCCAATGGATAAGTTTAAATCTCCAACAACTTGTATAATTATCTTGAACTTGAAATTCGAATTTGAAATCACCGTTGTTGACTTGTTCCTTCATCTGGTACTGTTCATGCAACAAAAATATCGTTTTTTCCATAAATTTCGACTTCCTTATATGGATAAATAATCATCAAACAAGTTCCTTGCATATTTGGATCATGTTTTCCATATTTCCAACTAAAACTTGAATAAACTATTGAAAATTGATCCTTATAAGTCACGTTCTTTTTCGTTGATGTTAAAACAGAATTTTCTCAAAAAATAAACTTTAATCCGATGAAATTCGAATCCCCATGGATATTGAACCAACTTTGTAGAACACATTGAGTATATTACCCAAATATACTCAATCTTTGGAGCTGGGTCTTCAACATATTAAATCTAAAAAGAAAATTCGAATCTAGAGCTGAAACTCGTCATTTTTTTTTGTTGCAGTTCACCTTCTGATGTACCTTCTGAGGAACCTTCTGACGAACCTTCTGATAGTTTAACAAACCAGCGGAGAACCTTCTGATTAACCTTCTGACAGCTCATTTGTTCTTGAAATCTTCTCCAAACACTTTCTAAAGTATTTTTTTGCATGGAGTCTCTTTTGAAATCATTCTCTTAAGTTATTGTAAACCACTTTGATTATATTAAATCTTATTCTCTTAAGTCATTGTAAACCACTTTGATTATATTAAATCTTTGCACATTTAATGAATATGTTAGTAATTATTTACTCCTTTTTGTTATCATCAAAATCATCATTTGAGATAAACCAACAAATCTTCTAGCTAACATGCCAACATTTTCCTCAAAGTCATCATCATCAAAATCAGATTCATCATTGACTAATTTCTTTGCTTTGAATGCTATTGCTTTTGGACTTTCTTCAACTTCCTCTGTCGTGTGAAGATGTGACTCATAGGCTAGCAATTTCTCCCTCAATTGACTTAGGCTCAGCTTGATCAAGTCTTGAGCTTCCTCAATCGCGGTCTTTTTTGCATCCCATGACTTTGGTAAAATCCTGAGTATTTTTCTGACAAGATCAGGATCATTCATCTTCTTTCCAAGAGAGGTTAGTTCATTAGTAATAGCAGTAAAGCGATTAAAAACTTCTTTTATTTTCTCATTAGGCTTGATCTTGAACAATTCATATTGTTGTATCAAAGCATTGATTTTTGTTTCCTTGATAGTGTTAGTTCCTTCATAAGTATTAGATAAAGTGTCCCAAATATCCTTAGCTGTTTCACAAGAAGAAATCAGATAAAATTCAGAAGGAGCTATTGTAGTAAGTAAGAGATTCTTAGCCGTGTTGTTCCTTTCTATGATCCTTAATTCAACAGTAGTATATGTATCATCATCAGTCATAGTCACTGGAATATCTCCAAATGCAATCACCTGCCAAGAAGCATAGTCATTAGCTTTCACATAAGGTAGACATGCGCATTTTCCAATATAGATAATTTGATCCATCAAAATATGGAGCTCGGTTAATAGCAATGTTACTTTCAGCCATTTGAAAAGATCACTCAAATAAAATAGATGAGAACCGCTCTGATACCAATTGTTGGTCCCGAAAAGATAACCAAGAGGGGGGGTGAATTGGTTATAAAAACTTGTTTAAAAAAATAATTTCAAACAAAAATCCACACCACTTGATTATACTATAAAATGGCTTTAGATCTTTCTTGTAAATGTGAAAATCACAAATGAACACTTAAAAACAACACAACAGATCAAAACACAATGCTCAAGCACTCGAAAAATAAGTTTGAGATCTAAATGTTTTCTCCTTGGAACTTTCTGAAATACCCTCTGATTAACCCTCTGACTCAAGAACAATAACTACACTACTCTCTGCTTCACTTTCTGACTCAAGAACACATGCAGCAAGTGAAATTAAATTTGCACGAAAATAAAAAGAGATGAGAGAAGAGATAGCAAATTCGATATATAGAGGTTCCGCCTTGAGCATCAATCCTCTCTTCCAGCTCCAAGCCAGGGTCACCGGTAATCCACACCGGTTTTGTTCCACTAATCCAATCAATGAAAATCGTTACAAGAAGTTCACAATTCACTCAGCTTGATTCTCTCAAACAATCAAACTACTGAGCCTACTTGCAACTCACAATCACTCAAACAATAAGTAATTCAAAATCTGAGGAAAACAATAACAATCCTCTACAGTGTTGCAACGAAGAAAATGAACAGTAACAAATACACAATTTCGCTCTTTTTAACTCTTTTTCTTTTTCGAGATGTTATCCTCTATGTATGTTGTTGTATCTTCCGTCTTGAAGCTCCTGGATTTTATTTGTTTCCTTCAACGTTCGAATTTGAATTTTCCAGATAAGCCTCAATTTCAAATTTCCGAGAAAGACGATATGATAAGCTCTGTTTCCATGTTTTTCGTTTGACAAAATCCCTTCAAGTTTATCTTCATAATCTGCCTTGCTTTTGAAATTAGAATATCTGATAAACTTCCATAAGATTGAGATAACCTCAAATCACTATAATCATGCATAAAATTCTCAAACAACAGAAATTTGAATCAATTCTCTGTTGAACTCGTCTGCCACTGTTCATGCTTCATCTTCTTTTATTACCGATTATCAGATTTATTGATTCTAATCTGATTTCAGACAAGCTCTATAATTTCTCGCTTGTGCCTTATCCTTTATTTATGTAATATATATTTCCTTCATTTTCTCTTATGCAATTCGTCCAAAATATTCAGAATAAGAAATAAACTTGAATTGTCATGATTATATTTAAATCCGTAAAATGAAAACCCTGTGGATATTGAACCAACTTATGTGGAATAGATTGAATATATTTCCCAAATACATCCAATCTTTGGAGCTAGGTCTTTAATGAATCGATTAAAACTTGTTTTTCTTCATAAAAGGTTATATCACACTTTCTGACTTTTGCTTCTGATATACCTTCTGCAGGTTTAAGAACTTGTTTATAAGCAATGTACCTTCTGCCTAACTTTCTGAGTATTCTTCTGAGTTGTGTAAAGAATCACTTTCTAAACTTCTTGATAAATTTTCTGACAAACACAACTCAAAATAATTGTTATTTCATTCTTTTTGTTATCACCAAAATCTATAATTGAGAAAAACCAACATCTCCTAAATTTAATTTCTTGTAATTGCTTTAAATTCCTAAGGAATGATTTTATTTTCTAAGCTTAGATTCTAACAACTTTTAAAAGTAATAACAATTTTATAAAATAATTTCTTTGTTTCTTGAAATTATTCCAAAAAGAATTCCTAGCATTTGATGAAAAGTGAAATTGTGTAAAACCTTTTGTTTATTTAAGAAAAAGTTCTTTGTATGTCATGTAAGTTTATAAAATCTCTTATGAACTCCTCTAAGTTTGTTAATTTGACTCCTTAGTCTTTAGAAAAAAATTAACTTCCTACTTTTATTTATAGAAAAGAATCTTTATTTTAAGAAAACATTTCCTCATTTATTTTGTTGAGACAAAAATCATTATGTTCATGCTTGAATATGAATAATAAAGTTATGGAAACATAAAGAAACATAATAACTTGAAAGAATAATCTAATAAGAAAATAAATTAAGTATTGGAACCTTAGCTTCATCAAGGTATCCCGAGACTAAGAAAAGGCTAGTCCCAAAAGAAAAAGAAAAATGTTTTGACTTGATGAGGACAAGTCTAAGACTAGAAAGACTAGTCTTACAAACAATATGAAAGTAAATAAATTGCAAAACAAAAGAGCTTATATGCTCTAAATGATATATATAGCTACATAGATATATTAGATACTTATAAATATAAAAGCAACATAAAGGAATTTTGATGATGAACCAAAACAAAGTATGAACCTATTGTTGCTTTCTTTAACCTTCATGGTTTAGAAAACATACACTAAGCTCATACTAAGTAGATGAACATCAAGAAAACTTGAAGAAAATTTACCTAAAGGAATTAAACTAGAGAGAACTTCTTGAGAGGAAATTCTTGTAGAAATTTGAGAGAGCAACTTTAGTAGAAGAGAGGTGTGAAAGAAGTGGAAGTAAGAGAGGGTATTTATAGGAAAATATGGGAGATAATTTGTGTTAATTAAATAAATTAAAAATAAAATAAATTGGGAAGAAAGAGGGAGGGGCTGGTGCTACTTTAGTGAAGAGAGGGAGAGAAAATTTATTTTTTTTTGTGTTTTTGTTTATTAAAAGTAAGATATGAAAGATGTGAAGTTGTATTGGAAAAGAAAATGTGTAAGAAATAGAGGTATGGGTTGTAAGAGTAGGTTGTAAGAAAAAGTAGAGATAGATAAATAGTATAGAATAGTCGTAAATAGTGTAATGTAAAGTAGACATGACAATTTAAATACCGGTAGTAAGAAAATACGTGTATAAATGCGATATCTAATATTTTTAGCTACCAAAAAATTATGAAATTGATGTTTTTGAAAATCTTTTATTTTTACGAGTCTAACGGTATATTCAGAATATTTTTACTATTCCGAGCTCCAGGACACGTTTTTCAACAACTGTATCCACTCGAGTTCAAAATGAGTCGTAGTTTTACTAATGTCATGCCCCGAGGGTACCCTAGTAGAAGTAAACAAGTCTCACTTGAATACTTTCACTAGATTACCTTCAAAGAATGACAGGTTTTTAAAATAACAGGATCTTTTAGTTGCTTGATAAGAAATGATAAATACATGTAACTTCTATCTTAATCATAAAATATCACATAACTATTACAAACCAAGTAGTTTTCCTGTATTACACAACTAATGAAATAGCACTAGCTACTCTATTTTAGGAGTACATAACCATTAATCCCAAAGTATAACCATAGACTTCCAGCTCCTAAGCTCTTACCGGAGCCATACTCCTGGAAGTGACTAACAAGGGTCGTAGGATAAACCTGAAAAGACTGTTGGAGTATGAGCGAAACCACAATTCAGTGAATAACCAGACATATCATACATCACACAAGTTATTAGCAAATCATATGTAATGCAAGCACTCAACCATATGCACAGATACAAGCTTGGATGATCTACAATCCAAACAGGAAAAAGATTTACGCCTTCTTTTTCAGGGTTGAAGAACCATTCCTCCATGACCTACCTGCCCAGGAGAGATTAAGTTTACAGGAAAATCAACAATTTCTCGTTTTAGGGTCATCACTTTAAATATAATCAATTAAACTGACCATTTCTTGTATCCACCTTAGAAACTCCCTAAGTATTAATCATTTTAAAGTGATGCTACGGGCGGCGTTCTTCGTTACAACTTAGTTCCCGTAGAACCAATGGAACAAAGAAAACCTTGGAAGAACTAACACATTAGAACAACCAAACGTTAACAGAGAACCGAAATATTAATACGTAGCAGGCTATCATCCCTTTATATATGTAATAATACAGTTCGTGTAATGCATGACCAGATTATTTATTAAATCAATAGTTCTTACTCAATTTCGTGGTGATCATACAATACACACAATCATCATCATAATACTTCATAACATCAAACCATTGTATTATCACTTTTGTAATGATAGATTAACAATTATACAATCAGATCACAACATACTTTAAACAAAACATTCTTTTGATTATCTTTATACTATATGTTTAACTATTTACAAGCACAAACAGTACAATATGACTGAATTACTCACCTGCTCATACTGACTCAATCGTAATAATCGGCTGGAAGATCTTCTAGTGTATCAAAGTCACCTATTAAGATGAATAAGGTATTCATTAATATAATATAGATTATATAACTAAATTCCTATATGTGGCTAGTGTCTTAAACTTGATATTTATCAAGCTTTGGTAGTGACTAATACTAATTTTATGTTATTCTATACCGAACTCAAAATAAGAAATCATTATTACTTAGTGTCGTCGTGTTTCTCCTAATTTATCTCACATAATTATTTTGTTAGTTTTAGAAGTCACATTACTCAAAAATTTAGCTTATTTCAATTTCCATTCTTACCTATTTTATCTATTTAGAACAAATATTTGACTATTTATAACTTTTATTAACACTTAATATTTTTCTTTAATTCTAAGGCTTTAAGAATTATCAAATATTAAACAAAATATTCTAAATATTTGCATTTACTTATCTATTTAATAAATTCTATATTATCATATATATATTTATATTATATATACAGTAGGTTTATTGCATATATATATAAAATCTGTTCATATCAAAACAAGCCTTCGTAGAAGAAATATAGGTGTACGCCGGATCAAAGCCGTTGGCTTTGAAACCCAGGTACCGGTGTTGATTTTGTTTTGCAATTAAATTCATATCGATTGCACCATCTTTGAAAGCTGTCGGCTTTCAACGTACGCCGGTATCTACGCCGTCAGCTTAGAATCCCAGATGTTCGGCCTTCGTTTATTTTTATGTGAAAATAAATTTTACGTAGCTTCTGTTCAGTTAAGCCGTCTCTACACCGCCGGCCTATCCTTGTAAGCCGCTGGCATTGAACGTTTACACTGGCGGCTTATAGACAGTGTTGACACTATTCATCATCTTCCTCGATGATCCAATTCATATTTGCTAAATTGTTCACGTTAAAAACATTCTTAAACCATTCCTAAGTATTTCTATAACTTATATATAGACATAAAACCACTCTTAACACTTCTACAAACATATATCCTTAGATTTTGATCTTAATAAAGTATAAATAGGGTTTCGGATTTTTACCTCAGTTGAGCCGATTCGATGAAACTCGAAGCTTGTTTTTGTGTTGATTACATTCCTATGATTATCAGAAGTTAGTTCTAATCCTTAGATTTAAAAGAAAACCATTTGAATTACATCAACTTACCTTTGAACTCGTTTCAAGTGTTTTTCGTATCAGTTTTTCTTTTGATCCGAACTTGAATGATTCGATCGGTTTGATTTATGTTTTTAGTTTGTTTTGGCTGCTTCTTAGGAGTAGTTTTGGTCTGGAATTTTTAAGAGAGAGTTGTGAGTGTTTGTTTGTTCATTATGAGTATTCAATGTATACATATATATAGAAGGAAGAAGAGAGCGGCTTGCAGCTGTGTCTTTACTGATTTTTGCTCCGAATTTTCTCCTCATTTAGTTGCATTTGATCTGTTGTTTTCATATTCATTAATGAGGAGCTTATTTAGCAATATTTGATTGGTCCTAAGGTTGATTTTATTGACTTTTTAGGTGCATTATTGCTCAATTTCGGCTCTTCCCTCTTCAATACAATCCAAGCCTTCCAAAACAACTTGCAGCCACAACTCCGCCGGAAGCATATATATATAAATATTATCTAATTATTTAACTCAGTTTTAGGATAGTTTAACAAGTTATACGAGTACAAATTAGCTAATATTTGAGAGTTTTTGTACAAAAATATATTTATAGAGTTATACAAAATATTTAGATTATTAAATAATACAATTTTAAGTTTTATATATACGTGATTAATTATTTGTATAATTTTATCTCCCGCGATTAAGGTTTCTTAAGCTCATTCGGTCAATTTTTGATTTAGGCTCCAATAGCTTAAGAAAACCATAGTTAGAACAATAGTGCGATTCGATTATTTATTTGGAGTTTAGATCTTGAGTTATTTATCAGTTTATGTTTTTGTTGTGTATTTATAATTCTAACAGTTTATCTTTATGTTATCGTTTTATGCCTATAAGTATAGTTGATTAACTTCTTGTTATCGCACTTGATATAGATACCATATTATCTACATATTTTTAGTTTTGATACCTATCATGAAATTTTATAAGTAACTATTAATACTATCTAGAAATCTTGAATTTAGAGTTTAAATCCAAATATAGGCTCATTACTACTCATTATTCTAATCTCAAATCATTGTCGAGTTCAAAAGCAATCATTTAATTTCTATATTTATATATTCCTATCTAAATCTATTTGTAAAACAAGTTTTGGGTTTGAGATTTAGATTTTCTTTTAATCATATCTTGAATTATTCATTCAAAATACGAAATCTCGTTTTTGGTATCAACTAGGGTTAAAGAAATTCTTTATTCGATTTCTAAATCCTTATCTAACTGGTCTATTCTTAGGCTTTTATTGGGATCTAAGTCTATCAACTAGTTTATACATTCTACTTTAGAGTCATGTACTAATGTGGAAAGTTTCCGGGGTTTACAACTAAACTGATCTTTTTAAGCTTCCTTGGATAATTACGAACTATTTTACTCATTAAACTCTTTCTTACTTTCTTAGGGTTTCTTAAACAGGAATGTCAGACTTAAGCGGTTACGGTAAACTAGGGTTTTGTTGACTTTAGAAATCTAGTTGACTTCTAATTAGGGTTTAAGCTTAAATTTGAATTCAAAACTTTGGGGGTTTACATGATTACTAGGAAAACCGGGGTTTAAACTAGCAATGCTTGTATTAGCTCTATCCAAGTTTAGTCGAAAAAATTAAAGCATAGTCCTTAGTTGGGTTACTCTAGTATGGTTTATCTCGTCATGGATTTCTCCTTCCTTTTCATGCTCTGGATCATTTCTAGCAACCATCTCTTCTATAAAAATCCTTTGGTTCTCCTTAGCCACTCTGTAAGAAATTCTTCCTATTCTTTAAGGCTCTGGAGTAAACGGAAATAAATGGTGAGATTGACTCCTAGTCATAATCCTATATTTTATTTTAAAAGAAAATCTGACAAAGAAAAACAACTATAACAATATGCTTAGAAAGAATAAAAGAATGAACAAAGAAACAAATAAAGAATTAAAGAAATAATGAATAAAAGCATATTAAGAAAAAATTATCAAAAGAATTAAGGAATAAAAGAACAATAAATTGTACTTAAAAAACAAAAACAGGTATATACAAGAATATTTACAAACAGAAAGAACACTATATACAAAAACGAAACGAAACAAAACAAATATGTACATAATATACATAAATACAAAAGGAAAGAACAGAGGGTTAACATATTTATATAAACAAAAAACAAACAAAATATTTACATAAAAGAAAGATAAGAACAAAAGGATATATACATAAAAATAGGAACAAAAACAAAAGCTATTTAAAATATTCAGAAATTAGCGACTAGAATAATAAATGGAATGCTTTCATATATTGCCTTGTTGGGCTTTAGTTAAATGAATCTAATACCAATCCCTGGTAATGGCGCCATAAAACTTGGTTGTTAGCATTTAAAATCATTTGTAAAGAACACAAAGTTGATTTTTCAAATATTTACAAAACTAATAGGCTTTGTTCAACTTTGGATAGCAATTACTGATACTAGGTAAGCGCATTTATCAAAGTAGCATAGAAAATACTAGATCATATTCCGAGGGATTGTTGGAATCTATTTTACTCACATATCATTGATTATCTGAAATAGCCATGAATTCCTTAATTTACATATTAATGTGTTATTGACATGATATATATATATATATATGTGTGTGTGTGTGTGTGTGTATGAGTGCTTAGATCATATAATTGGTATATGTGTTAGGTATGTGCTATTTTGTATGTGTATAGTATAATGAAATTAATATTTTGTATTACATGTATAAATATGTGTATAGTGTAATGAATATATGTGTCTTTTGCAAATTAACATGCATGTGTTATGTTTAGAATTTAACAAAATTACTTTTGAATAGCTTAGGATTTGTGACAGAAATTTTACAAATTTTAAGTTCACTTTTTAAGTCTAAAACCAACCCAAATGCATTTGAAATTAACCCAAATTAACCTTAGGTCAAATATACCCCTAATGACAAATTTTGGATGAGTATTGACTTCATTTGGACAAGTTTTGGACTCTTTTTGCAGCCCTATTTTCTCCATATGAATTTTCCTTTCTATTCTCTTCTTTCTTTCTTTCTTTTACATTTCAAAATCTTAAACCCTAAGTCAAGATCAACTATAAGCTTTTGGATTTAAACAACATTCCAAACCAAGATTTAGTCATGTAAGTTAAATGCAAGCTTTATCTTTTCATTTTATGTTTTATATTGTGTTTGTTTGTAGAGGTTGAATAAAAATGAATTTTATGTGCTAATTTGGTGTGGAATTGATTTGGTGCATTGATGATAGTTTGAATAGGATTATATGGTTAAAGGAGTGGTAGTTTATATCTTATGTGAATGTTGATAGGTGAGGATGAGTGATTTGGGGAAATTGAAGAATTGAGAAGTTGAGGAATAGATTGAAGTGTGATTAGTATTTTGATGATTAGAAGTAGAATTCATGTTGTTAGGATAGTGTTTGGAACATATAACAAGCTTTGGAAAGTTTGGATTAAGTTTGGGGAATTTTTGAAAGTTGAACAAAATTTGTAATAAAACAGGGGAAATCAAAAACATTTTCGTATAGGCTAAAATTTGGTCGTACGCCGGCATCTAGTGCTTCTACACCACCGGCTTATAGGCGGTGTTGGAAGCGAATAGAATAAAATTTCTTAAAGCCGTTTGAACGTTGCCGGCTTTCACTGGAAAAGTCAACCAGTGTTCATTTTTCAAATTATACGCTGGCTACTAGGATTCCAACGCCACCGGCTTAGGGGTGGTGTGGAATGGGACCAGAATCCTAATTTTTAACGTTGGGCTTAAGACCGCCGGCGTAGGATCGAAGGCTGCCAGCGTACATGGATACGCTGACAGTGTTAAGGGTATTCACGAGCGTGGATCAACCCCGTGTACCTCTCGGCAATTTTCGAAAATTTGGATTTGCATTCTATACAGGCTCAAAGCCACCAGCGTAGAATGAAGGCAGCCGGCGTACCCTTGAATGCTGCCAGTGTTGGCAGTGTTGATTTTCAGTGTGTTGAACACCGGTTCAAAGCCGCCGGCTTTAAATGCCGGCATATCCCCTGCGCTTTTGAATTTTAAAAACTTTCTTCAAAATTTTCCGAAGTTTGATATATGATCAATTAAGTATTTGTTAAGTGTTCTAGGATATAATAGGATGTTTAAATGCTTTATTATGACCTTGTATTAATTTATTTGAATTTCTTTGATTAATTGTATTTTTAACTAGTTATTTAGTACTTAGGCTAAATGTGAAATTTAATATTGTTTTAAACAGTGATACATTCTTGCCTAGTTAACCCCGTTAATTTTCGAGCTATCTCAGGTATGTAGTAACTTGCTTGTTTCTTTGTTAGGATAGGCATCACAACAAAATTACTTTAAATTAAGAAAATTTTATTAATTGATGAGTGTTGCTTGTCCTTGTTTGCCGTTGAATCTGGTTCGGAGAGCGGCACCCTGATCAGATTGGGGGCAGGGTACTTTCTCGTTAATGGATAGAATTATTTAGGAGATGTGAGTATCCGAGCTACTGATATCAACCCTCTAAGCGTCGTGATACGTTGCTCAGGATCCCCTAGTATTATGGGCTACGCCGGAAGGTGGGGCTGCCTAGTCTGCATGAACAGTAGGGACCACTCAGGGAGGCGGACGTAATACTAGATCCTTGTTGTCCGGAGTTTGAATACTCCCATGTTGTTTTACTAACTAAAGATGTAATAATAAATGATTGATTGTTGCATAATGTATTAGTTTAAGAATGTGTGACCCATTTTGCATTTGTATTCGTTACTTGTGTACTGGGTCTTTGGCTCATATTTTCTCCATTTCAGGTGATGACTCCGATGAGTTTTATGCGAGTATGGGGTACGGAACCGACTTTGAAGATTTTCTTGATGGTTTGAAGGATTAGAGTTAACCATGGACTCAATGGAACCCTATGATTTGTAATAGATTATATGTGATTCCTTTTGTTGATGATGTAATTAGAGTGTTAGTTTAGGGTTGTATTTTGAAGATTTTGTTAAGGCTTGTAAGAAGCCTTTGGATGTAATATATATATATATATATAATATGTACCTTAGCTATGTAGGAATTAAGTTGTTTCCTTTGTAAAATACGTTGGTAGTGTAGTAGTATAACTATGTTTAAGGTTAATATATATATATGTATATATATTATGAATCCTATTATATTATCTATATGGAATTGGATAAACAATTTCTCAAACAATTCTTTCAGGCAACCTTACATATAATCTTATAGGTTATATGTGGTTGGGGAACCGTTATCTCCTATTTCAAATATAGGGGTGATATCGGGTCCTTACATTATCTGGCCAAAGAAAATTATAAGATCATAATGAAAACAAAAGCTATGCTATGTTAATGGATATTCATAAATGTTCTTAGGGAAAAATAGAAGATGAGCTTGTAAAAATGCAAGACAAGAGCTCAGAATTTGCTTCACCAATTCCTTATAATGTGATTTCTTGAAAAAATTCCGAGAAAGTTGTTTGCTGGTGTATTTGCACTGTTGAATTCACCGGTGTAAGCTAAAGCCTCTCTCAAGGTCAATAGTTTTAGGTCTAAACTAAACTACTGGAATCTCTTCTCAAGTTATTAGTGGTACTAAAACCCACATAAAGATCAAGAATCCTTCATTTTTAAAACCAGCTCAATGAATTTCAAAACAATTAATAGAAAGTTTTCACCATTCCTCTCTCAAGGTGTTTAAGATCAACTCTATTGGTAGTCATAGATTTATTCATTAAAATGACCTCTCAACTTATTTTAATGAAATCAAACATGAATCTAATAGGTGCACCACGCAATTAGATTCACGAGAATAAAATCAAGATACAAAATACAAATACCCAGTCAATATTTACTTGAAAGCACATTTGAAATCACATGAATCAGGATTTGGATTCACAAACCCTAAGCTATAGGAGATTATTTCTCAATGGGTATAAACATTAAGCACGGATTTTGAAGAAATAAAATGGAATTAATCAAAGAATATTTCAATTAAGAACAGAGTCTTCCAAAAATTATAAACAATGGGTTAAATTGATTTTACCTAGAAAACACGAGATTTCTAAAGCAAGAAAAAACTAATTCTTTCGCCTCAGAATTCTCTCTTTATACTATGTTAGGAATTTTGTTATATATGCTACATATTTTACAATGCATGCCTACACGCTTATTTATGGGCTCAAGGCATAGAAATCATGATAATTTTATTGCTGACGTGGCAGATTCTTTAATAACAGAATTCATTTTCTTTCTTCATGTTCATGTCTGTATCACTTGCCCACGCATTCACTTGCTGCGAGATAGGTTGAGTGCTCGAATATTGCATGAAAGACAAGGCTTGGCCTCATCTAGAGCATTCTATCAAAATGCTTGTGTTTCTATCTATCTTTCCATCGAGGGGTAAATTAAGGACATCGAGGGCTCGATACTTTTGGACATGACTCAACTTGTGCTTTTTAGCAAAGATCTGTTCTTTATTTAGTCTTTGTTGCGGTCAAGTCTGGGTCTCGATAGTGTGGTGCGACAAAAGTTATTCTTCACTTCTAGGGCTTAATCTCCTCAAAAAATTTGTCGAAGGCTCGATATAAGACACGACAGACTAATTTGCTTTATTTTTCCTTAACATTTAGGCCTTGACAAGTGCTTCTGTAGGGCTCGATGGAATCTGTCTTCAAGTTGTGCTGCTGTTTTGCTGCAAATCTGATTCTAAACACTTTAATTCTTCTTCTTTTGATTCTAGGAGTTGAAAAAACAACATTAAACATTAAAAACACTAGATTCATAAGAATTTATCCAAAAATACATCACTTTAAGCCTAAATTCCTATGAATAGAATATATTAAAATAAAAAGTTTTCACCGTTCCTCTCTCAAGGTGTTTAGGATCAACCTCATCAATAGCCTAGATCTATTCATTAAAATGACCTCTCATCTTATTTTAATGAATTCAAACATGAACTCATATCATGTACTATACAAATTCAAGATCTATTAATATAAAACTATTGAATTCAATAAATCAACACGTATTCAAAATAAGCACAACAAAGTTACATGAAATTGACCCAAGGATCCACAAACCTAAGCAAAATCAACTACTCCTTCATGAATATAGCAAGATAGATCAATGATTAAGAGAAGTAATCAAAACCTATAATGAGATAAAGGAATAAGATCCGAAATCCTTAATGAATTGAAACAATGAAGAACAAAGCTATTGTGAAACCCTAAAAATCTGTTAAGTTCTCTCTCTGAATTCTCTCTCTATAACATAATGTTTCTGATATTCTTTCTTCTTTATTCTTACTATTCTATTCTATTATATTATGTACATGTCAAGTTCTTACTATTGGATGCATAAAATGAATACAAGATGGGGTATTTATGGCCTGCTACTTTCATCCCTCCTTGTTTTGCCCTTGGTTGTGCTAAAAGAAGGGCGAAAAAATAAAAAGCTTGTTTCTTGCACAAACCCACCCAAAATTTCTTTATTTACTTTCATTTCTTCTAAATCATCATAATATCTTCCAAATGAGCTCTTGAAAGCCTGAAATAAATATTTAACAAATTAAGTGTCATTTTCTTCATTAAATCACAAAAATTGCCTAATAAATTTATCCAAATAAGCATAAAGAATATGAGTGTTTTGACACTTATCACTTTTATAATGGAATTGGAGAAACTGGCTTACAACACTAATTGCAAAGGAAATATTAGGTCGAGTGATAGTAAGGTAACTAAGTCTACCAAACAACCAGTAGTATCTACTAGGATCTATAAAAGACCCCCCTTATCTTGGTAACATTTTCACATTGGGATCCATTGGAGAATCTATAAGCTTGCAATTAAGCATCCCAATTTCTTCTAGAATATCTAAGCATATTTTCTCTAAGAGAGTACTATACCGAAACTAGAGATAGCAACTTCTATACTAAGAAAGTACCTCAACAAGCCAAGATCCTTGGTCTGGAAATGTTTGAAAAGATGTGCCTTTAGTTGGTTAATACCATCCTAGCCATCACCAGTTATGATAATATCACCTACATACACCATCGAATAAATACATTGCGCCTTAAATGTATGCTTATAGAAAACTGAATGATCAAATGAACTGCGAATCATACCAAACTGCGTTACTATCGTACTAAAGCGGTTGAATTAGGTACGTGGATATTTTTTCAAACCATAAAGTGAGCGTCAAAGTTTACATACTAATTAGACTCTCCCCGAGCAACAAAGCCAGGTAGGTGCTCCATATAAATCTCCTCCTGAAGTTTACCATGGAGAAACACATTTTTAATATCCAATTGGTATAAAGCCAATGTTTCATAGCTCCAATGGACTGAAACAAGTGAACAGAGGACATTTTAGCTACAAGAGAGGATGTATCAATATAATCTAAACCATATACCTGAGTGTAACCCTTGGCCACCAAGCAAGCCTTAATTTGATCAATTTTACCATCAAGACCAACTTTTATAGCATAAACCTATCGACACCCAACAAGAGATTTACCAGGAGGCAAAGGAACCAAACCCAAGTACCATTAGCCTGCAAAGCAATCATCTCGTCTACCATTGCCTGTATCCACCCTACATCTAAAGATGAAACATTTTTAGGAGCAAAAATGGAAGATAGAGATGAAACATTGATACAATAAGATGGAGATAATTGGTGATAGCTAAGACAATTGTAGGTGAGGTGAGGATTACTAGTAGAACGACAACCTTTTCTAAGGGCTATGGGAAGGTCAACTTCGCCTAGGTCCTCTATAGGTGAAGACGGTGGATTAGAAGGTGAGTTAACAGGAGCCTTCTAAAGATGTGATGTGTCTAATGAAGGCAGGTGTTAAGATGCCAATGATAAACCTATTATAGTAGAGGGGAAGTAATAGGGATAGACTTAGAAGTGATAGGAATAGACTCAGGAAGAGTTATTTAAGATGGAATAGGTAAGACCTTAGACATTGGACTCTCAGATGAAGAATAAATGGAAGAAGATTCAAAGAAAGTAACATCAAGGGATAGATAGTATCAATGCATAATGGGGGAATAACTCTTATAACTTTTTTGATATTTGTAGTAACCAAGAAAAACACACATGATAGAACATGCTGATATATAGTTTATCCTTGTGCAGAGACATATTATTAATAAAACATTTGCAGCTAAAGACGCGTAATGGGAGAGCATAAAGTATTTGATCAGGGACTAAGATGGTGTGAGGTTCTTGTGTTGAAGTATAGAAGAAAGCATTCTATTAATGAGATAACAAGCGGTAAGAATGGCATCACCCCAAAAACGAGTTGGTACATGATGGTGCAAAAGAAGTGTACAAGTAGTTTCAATTAAATATCTATTTTTACGCTTAATAACTCCATTCTGTTGAGGTGTGTAAGCACAAGAGGATTAATGTAAAATGCCATGAGAGGAAAAAAAATAGCAAATAGAGTAGAAAAGTATTTAGGAGCATTATCACTATGCAAACTTTATTTAGATGTATTAAATCGTGTTTTGATTTTAGTACAAAATGACTCAAAAGTTGAAATTAACTTAGAGCAACTTTTCATTAAGCATAACCAAGTACAACACAAATAGCTGTTAATGAAGGTTACAAAGTACTAAAATCCCAAAGCAAACACAACACGATTAGGACCTTAAATATCAGAGTGAACAACAACAGAGGAGAGGCAACGTGATTATTGACTCGCTTGGGAAACGAAGTTCTAGACTATTTCCCAAGTTGACAAGACTCACATTCTAAGAATGATAGTTGAGATAAATGAGGAACCATCCTTTGAAGCTTAGAGAGACCGGGATGACCAAAAAAACTTGGAGGGTTGGTGAGGTATCAAAGCCCTTGTGACTCACATCCTATGCCAATCATCTGTCCCATATTGAGGTCCTAAAAAATAACAGAACAAGGGTCAAATTTAATAGAATAGTTGAGAGCACAAGTGACCTTACTAATAGAAACAAGATTAAAAGGACAATGTGGAATGTAAAAAACACGATCCAAAGTCAGGGATTGTAAGGGTTGTGCACAACCCACAGTTTTAGCTATTATGTTTGAGCCATTTGCTACAGTCATAGAAGGTAGTGGGGTAGATTTTGAAAAGTGGTAGAAAAGATGAAGATTACTAGAAAAGTGTTCAGAAGCACCATAATCGACGGCCTAAGGACCTAAAGAAGAAGTTTGAGTGAGACATGCAATAGAATTACCATTATGGGTGAGGGAAACAGTAGAAGATGAGGACTGCTGTGAAGCCTGATACTGAAGATAATTCTCAAGATCAGCCCCAGTGAGAAGGAGAGATTCCCTATGTTATCCATCAAAAGGTATAGGTTGGTATTCTGAACAACATTAGCTTGCGGAGGGCATCCGTGTAACTTATGGCGTTTGTGCTTAGTATGACCCTACCTATGACAATAAGTACACCTAGGATGATTTCCCTTATTACCTCTATAATCTCCACTTTATTCTTCTTTTGCATTTATGTGAACTTTGGAAACTTTTTGAGAAGTTAGAGCTAGAGCATCTATAGAAGCAGAACCATGCAGAGGTGTCATCAGAAAGAAACATCTAAAAAATGAAGTTTTGATGGTGATCTGAGAAGAAATAAACAACCAATGACGACAATGGTGCATGGTAGCACATGTGGGAGCTTCTGGCGGCAAGCTTCCTAGGTTTTGACATCGGAGAAGAGAGAAACACAGTGATGTGATTTGATTTGAAATCTAATACTAAGAAGGGAAGCAAAACACCTTTGATAGTTGTCGAAATTAGGGTTAGGGTTTCTCGTCTCATGGCTCTAATACCATGTAGAAAGAGAGAAAAAGAAGAGAGATAGAGAGAAAACTTTGAAATATTTTTTATTATTAATTGTTATAAAATAATGTATAGTAGAAATATATATACATGTACAAAAAACAAGACTGAGCTATGTGGGACATACATATAACCCAAAAGTATATACTGTTAAAAATCCATGCACCACTAGGCTTGTTTAGACATGTGTGGAAGCGGAAGCTATAAGGTAAGTTTCTAAACTATTTTTTAGCTCACTTATCTAACTATTATCTCTTTTCATCAACTATGCCCAATTTATGCAATTATAAAGATAATAATAAAGACATAAGGAAGGAGAAGATGATATAACAATTTTAATGTGGAGTTCGGCCCTCCCCCTAGTCTCTACAGTCCACAATTACCTCACTCAATGAGAACTTCACGCATTTTATTCAATCAAATAATTGCCTCAATAAGAGGACTTCACATCAATGCCTCACGATCGAGGACATCAAATTTGTTTACCATAAGTAGGACATCACATTGTCTCACAAAGAGGACTTCACTCAATACCTCAACACATGAGGACTTCTCCTATTGCCTCAAATAAGAGAAGACTTTACTAAAAAACTTAAGCAAAATATGTAAATAGTGTCTTACAATATTAACTCACTAATCTCACTATGGCACTATTGACTTAACAAAAATAAATACAATTTGAGAGAGTATTTTCACACAATATCATCTTATCAAGCTCTACTCTCTAACATAAAAACACCCCAAACACTTCTATTTATAATCTCTCAACTTAAGCTAGCCATTTTCCATTAAAACAGTCACCAATGGTTGGACTAGAAAGTTTGTAATGGCTGTTTTCTGGCCTAGATAGAGAATACCGATGACATGGTCCAGTCAAGCCAAAGTCGAAGGCTTGATCTACCCTTTGACTACCTTTGACATTCCGATACTGTTTCATATTTTGGCCTTAACTTTCTCATCCAAAGTCCAATTGAGGCGATCCAAGATGCTACGGAAAGCTTAAAGAGAGCTCTACAATTTTTGTGTTTTGAGTTTTGAATGATTCTAAAAGCATCAAGGCCTAAAACGTGCTTGAAGCAACTTGTAATAATGAGTATAAAACTAAAACACAAAATAGCAAAGTTTAAATATATAAAAACAAGTTTTTGCTTATTAAATGTAGCTTAACTAAGTTGTAGAGCATTTGTAAATCCCTAAAGTTTTGTGATCAATTTAAGCTTAAACCTTAATCAGAAAGTCAACCGGAAACCTAAAGTTAACAAAACCCTAATCTTTTGCAACCGTTCAAGTCCGACATTCCCGTTTAAGCAATCTTAGGAAAGTTAGTAAGAGATTAGTATGTAGAATAGTTCGTAATAACTTGAGAAAGCTTAAAAATATCAGATTAGTTAAACCGCTTTGTGGAATTAATGTTGTAAACCTCGGGAATTTTTCACATTAGTACCCGACTTTATAATAGATTGTATAAACTAGATAATAGATTTAGATTCTGATTGAAGTCTGATAATAGAATAATATTTAGATTTTGGATAAATGAAAGATTTAGGAACTGAATAAAGAAATTCTTTAACCCGAGTTAATACCAAAAATGAGATTTTGTATCTTGAATAACTAATTCAAGATATGATCTAAAATCTAGACCCGAAACCTAGTATACAAATAGATTTAAATAGAAAACAAGAATATAGAGATCAAATGATTGTTTTTTATCTCGATAATGATTCGAGATTAGAATAACGAGTAGTGATGAGTTTAAATTTAGACCTAAACTCTAAATTCAAGATTTCTAATTGAAATTAAAAGCTACTATTAAGAATTTAGGTTCAGTATCCAAACTAAAGATATAAATATAGTTTGATTTCTATATTAAGTCCAATACTGCCTAAATGATTATTTACGCTTATAAACAGAAAACGACGATCCAAAAATGAACCGTTAAGAATTTAAATACACAATGAAAATATAAACTGATGAATAACTCAAAATCTAAACTCCAAACAAATAATTGGATCACGCTATTGTTTAAAACCAAGTTTTCTTAAGCTATCGGAGCCTGAAACAAAAATTGACCTAATGAGCTTAAGATATCCAAATCGCGGGAGATAAAATTATACGAATAATTAACTTCATATATATATATAATCTAAATTTGTATTATTTGAAAATCTAAGTGTTTTGTATAAATTTATACACCTATTTTTGTACAAAAACATTCAAATATTAGCCGATTTATACCGTATAACTCGTATAATTAACTCAAAACTAAATTAGAATATTAAACTAATATATATATATATATATATATGTTTCTCGGCTGATTTTCGGTGGCTCAATAATGCAAATCCAAGTCAACAAATCAATCTCAATAACCTATCATATGAAGACAAGTCACCTTAGCATTTAATGAAATGAAAACAACAGCAAAAGACATCAAATTGGAGAACAAATTCGGAGGAAAACGAAAGAGAAACGGTTGCAGCTTCACCTTCTCTTTCTCTTATATATATATGTAAACAAATGCATTAAGGAAGAACAAACAAACTCCATAATTCCTCAACATCTTCCAGCACGAAAATACTCCCAAACAACAACCAAAACGAACTGAAAACGAAGAACAAACAGATCAAAATATACAAATTCGAATCAAAGGAAAAACAAGCTAGAAACCCTCAAAAACAAGTTCAAAGGTAAGTTGACTTGATTCAAAGGATTTTCGTTCAAACATATGGATTGTATCTGACTTAAAATTATCTTAGGAACTTAATAAACACAATCACAAGCTTTGGATTGCATCAAACAAGCTCCAACAAGGTAAAACTTCAAAACCCTAGCTTTAAGTTTCAAGAATCGAAATCTATATATTTATGTTTTTAAACGTGTTGAAAGTTGTTTTATGTCCTTATATATGATATATAAACACTTAGAAGTAGTTTAAGTAAGTTTTTAACGTGTAAAAATCAAAGAAAAAGAATTGAACCTAGGAGGAAGATGATGAACAGTGCAACACTACCTCAAGGCCGGCAGTGTAAACGCTGTACGCCGGTGGCTTACATGGTAGGCCGGTGGCTTATAGGCGGCTTACACTCAACAGAGGCTACGTAAAATAATTTTTCATGTAAAGGATGAACGTAAGCCAGCTTCCTGGAGATCTACGCCGGCAGCATAGGGCCGGCGTACGTTGAAAACTGACAGCTTTCAACGCCGGTGCACTCGATATGAATTTTTCTTCAAAATGATTTTACACCGGCACCTGGAGATAAAGGCCGGCGGCCTTAAGCCGGCTTACAGTTAAAATTTTCCAACGAAAGCTATTTCTGACCTAAACCGAAATTATATATATATATATATATATAATATCTACTAAGTATATATATATGTATGTTATACAAATACGTATTAGATAGTGACTATAATACAAGTATTTAAGCTTATTTAGAATTAACGTCTAATAACTTTTAAAATCCTAGAACTAAGAAAAATATTTAGTGTTAATAAAAATTATAAATAGTTAAAATATTTGTTCTAAACAGATAAAATAGATAAGAATGGAAATTGAAATAAGTTAATTTCTTGAGTAATGTGACTTCTAAAAATAACAAAACAATTATGCGAGATAAAATTAAGAGAAACACGACGACACTAAGTATTAATAATTACCAAAATATCGAATCTAGGACACAAAGCACATATAGGAATTTAGCTAGATTGTATTAATGAATACTTTGTCTTAAATAGGTGACTTTGACTCATTAGAGGATCTACCAGCGGATTACTACGATTGAGTCGGTATGAGCAGGTGAATAATTCAGTCATATTGTACTGGTTGTGATTGTATATAGTCAAATATATAATGCAAGATAATTAAATGAATGTCTGTTGGAAGTATGATTTGATTTCAGTGTATGATTGTTAAAATACCTTTATAAAAGCGATAATGCAATGATTGATGTTATGCAGTAGAATAATGGTGATTGTGTGCAATGTATGGTCATTTTGGAAATTGATTAAGATCTATTGACTTAACTAAATAAATATGAACATGCATTGCACAAATTGCATTATTGCATATATGGTTGTGACAGCCTGCTACGTATTAATATTTCGGATCTCTGTTTTTGCTTGGTTGATCTAATGTGTGAGTCTTCCAAGGTTCTCTTTGGTTTGGCGGTCCTATGAGGAACTAAAAGGCACCGAAGAACGTCGCCCATAGAATCGCTTTGAAATGATTAGTACTTAGGGAGTTTCTAAGGAAGTTGCAGGAGATGATCAGATTAATCAACTATATTAAAAGTGATAACTTGAAATGAGAAATTTCTGATGCTCCTATGTACTTAGTCTCTCCTAGGCAGGTGGGTAATTAAGATTTAGTTCTTCAACCCATTAAAAAGAGGGCGTAAATCTTTTTCCTGTTTGAATTCTAGATCATCTAAACTTGTATCTGTGCATATGGTTGAGTGCTTGCATTGCATATGATTTGTTAATGACTTATGTGATGTATGGTATGTCTGGTTATTCACTGAGCTGTGGTTTCGCTCATACTCCTACAGTCTTTTCAGGTTCACTTTACGACCCTGGTTAGTTACATCCAGGAATATGGCTCCGGTAAGAGCTTTGAAGCTAGAAGTCTACAGATTTATTTTAGTTGGATGGTTATGTAATATTAGATTAGATTATTTAGTTGTGTACTACAAAAGAACTATACGGTTTGTAATAGTAATGTAGCGTTTATTCACTAAGTTATTTTTTTCAAATATTTGTTATTTCTTATCAAGCAACTTAAAAGATCCTGTTGTTTTGAAAACCTGTCCTTCTCTGAAGATAATCTAGTGATGGTATTCAAGTATAAATTGTTTACTACTACTAGGGTACCCTCGGGGCGTGACAGAATTAAGTTGGTATCAGAGCATGGTTGCTAGAATGAGAAAAACAAATATGTGAAAGAATTGCATTTGGTGAATGTAGTAAATTAGATTTAGATAACGTTTTTTAATAGTAGTTGGGTAGTCATGGGTAGAGTTATACTGCACAACTAGGAATAAAGTATGTGTGATTATTATTAATCATGCAAATTTTATTGTGTGCAGACTAATCCTGCTACGTGTCACATTAGATGGGAGATCTTTAGTATGCAGGAGGAGGAGACTTTGACAGACTACAGGCGCAGACTACGAGTTCTGGTAGAGGACTTGTATCTGAGCGGGATTACTAAGACTTTAGATGAGATCCTCAGCACCTGGAAGCAAGGATTATTGCCTTTGTTTAAAGGCTGGTTATTCTTGATGGAGCAGGCTTTTCCAGATAATGGATCAGCTATAGAGACGCTCTACAGATTTAAGAGGCTAATAGTGCAGAAAGGAGGTGGTCTGGAGATTGATAACATAGCATTTATAGTCTCATCCAGATCAGAGAGACCAGAGCTCCCAGATTTTAGAGTCTGGGTAGATATTGGCAGAGGAGCAGTCTATGCTCATGATGTTAGGCAGGATCATGCCCGGGTCAGAGGTGATGCGGCCTATGATGATGATTTGATGCTTGCACGACTCAGTAGATGCAGTCACCCTAGACGCATGTTGATGAGGAAACCGCCTATTATCCCTGAGATAGCAGGTGAGTTCCAGCATCCTGCTTCCGTATAGGATCGAGTAGTATAGGAGACAGTTCAGACTACTGTCCACATGAGGAGTATCACCACAGAGCTGTTGGATGAGAGAGAAGGTAAGAAAAGAAGGATTGAGGCAGAGAAGTATGTCTCAGATTATAATTATGCCAGATGGATTGGATCAGCAGGAGGATGGATTGAGAGTGATATCCATCTAGAGCTGAGGGTGAGAGGAGGCCAGCACCCAGAGGCATTAGGGTGATGGACACGCCCTGACTCTAGCACCTCCAGGAGACGAGGTGATGATAGAGATTGATGATAGTAGTTCTGAGGGAGAGATGATTACCCTCGATTAGGCCCTCAGGAGAAGGGCAAGGGTCGTCTTCATCCCAGTCCCTGAGTTGATTTAGTATTATATGATGATGTGTATTATCTGTTATGATGACATGACAGGACGATATTAGTAGACTTTTGATGACTTATATATGTATCTTTTGATGACTATGATAGGAAGCTAAGTTAGGGTAGTGCAATTTTTGGATATACATAATGCACTAACCATGAAAAGCTTTGATGTATTTTGGTTATGTATATATATGTGTTGCATATATACATATGAATGATCTTGATGACTTTTGATAAAGACGAGTTATGATCTGACTTAAGTAATATGTTTAATGTTAATAGAATGCCAAGAGGAAGAAATAAAAGTAGAAATGCCAGAATTTCTGGAGATCCACCAATAGATGCTCCTGCAGCACCCCAAAACCGAATTGAGGATGTTTTACAAAGTCTTCAACAACAAAATGTTTTGATTTTGCAAGCTTTGCAAAATATGCAAGCCACAAATGTAGCACCACCTGTTGGAGCACCAGCAATGACTCCACCAAATCCTAGAAGGAATGAAAGGCATACTCCACCGGTTCAATTTCAGGAAAATGGACCAGTGAATCCAAATGAGTCTGCTGCTGAGGTACAAGGACCCCCTCGATATGAACAGGAATTGCCACCACCACCACCTTTACGTCCTCAGAGGAATTTGTTGCCGGAATTCATTAAGTGCAACAGATATTTTGAGGGAATACCGGGAAAGCCAGAAGAAGCTGAAGACTGGCTAGCTCAGATTGAGCGATCCCTTGATGTTTTCCAAGTACCTGAAGCTTTGAAAGTATCCTATGGACTTATTTATTAAGGTTAAGAGCAAGGATATGGTGGAATTCGAAACAAAGAAGTTTGTCCCAACCAATTACTTGGGAAGTATTCAGACGGGAATTTTTGAAGGAATATTTTCCAAGCAGCCTAAAAGCAAAGTATAGCACTGACCTGATGAATTTGACCCAAGGAGCTAAGACCATTGATGAATATGAACATGAGTTTAATCGGTTGTTACAATTTGCTCCAGATGCTTATCGGGACAGTGATGAGCTTAAGAGACAGACTTTCATGGCTGGATTAGAACCTCATTTCCAAAGAAGACTTGCTGAATTTGAGATTGATAACTTTGCAGCTATGTTGGAAAAAGCTCGAATTATTGAACGCAAGGAAGTATGAACTTGAGAGGTATAAGAAGAAGGGAACTATGTTCGGGAAAAGAATGTATGATGGTTCTACGGCAAGTTCTGTGCCTAAGAAGGTTAAATTCTTCAAACCTTTCAATGTGAACAAAGGAGGAGTAATGGGAAGAATAATGTTACTTGTTGGAAATGTAAAGGTTCTCATTACCCAAGGCATTGTCCACAATTACAGAACAAATGTTATTATTGTGGGGAAAGTGGGCATATGATAAACGATTGTCCAAAAAGAAAAACTGCAACTTGCTTCATATGCAATAAAGTTGGGCACATATCACCCAATTGTCCACAGAAAGCAACTGCAGTAGCTGGATCTTCACAATCTAAAGGAGTGATTGGAGCCTCAGGATCGAAAAATGGAAATGCCAACAAAGCCAATGCGACGGCCAGAGTTTTTGCTATGTATGGAAGTCCTGTAGAGAATGTGGAGATAGAGGAAGGAGATGAAGAAAATATTTGGGAGGAAGTTGATCCTGAAGAATATGGACTCATTGCAGGTATGTAATTATATATTTGTTTATTAAAGTTATTAGACACAATCACAAGTAGATGAGCAATAGAAGTCTTTATAAGTTGAAAATAACATGAACTTAATAATTGATACTTAGGATCATTCAAGTAGGGGATCAGACTGCGTATGCTTTGTTTGACACGGAGCAACGCATTCTTTCATAAATACTGGATTAGCAAGGCGTATAAGATACAATTGAAGCATGAATAAGAATTGAGAGTTACTACGCCAACTGGAGATTTAGTGGTGACACGGGAATGATCAAGAGTTGTCCACTAAAGATTGGAGATCAAGAATCAATTGCTGATTTAATTCTGATAGAGATGCAAAATATGATATTATTTTGGGTATGGTTTGGTTAACTGCTGTAAAAGCAAAAGTTAATTGCCATCTCAAAATAGTATCTTTTGTCAATAATCAAGGAGAAAGAAAAGTATAAAGGTGAGATACTCAGAAAGTCAGAAGTAGGATAACAGCAATTGAAGTGGAAAATGAAGAAGATATGGAGATGAACGGTTGTATTCTTGGAGCAACTGAAGGTGAATCCAAGAAATTGGATATTCATACCATTCGAACAGTATGTGAATACTCAGATGTATTTCCAGATGAATTACCGGATTACCCCCACACAGAGAAGTGGAATTCTCAATTGATTTGATACCTGGAACCGAACCAGTATCAAAAGCTCCGTATCGAATGGCACCTGTGGAATTGAAAGAATTAAAGGTGCAGTACAAGAATTGTTGGATAAAGGATTTATCAGACCTAGTGTTTCACCTTGGGGAGCACCAGTGTTTTTGTGAAAAAGAAAGATGGATCAATGAGACTCTGTATTGATTATAGGGAATTAACAGAGTAACTATCAAGAACAAATATCCTTTACCCAGATTGATGATCTTTTTGATCAATTGAGAGGAGCAAAGGTATTTTCCCGAATTGATTTAAAGTCAGGATATCATCAAATCCGAATCAAAGCAGAAGATGTACCAAAGACTGCATTCCGAACTAGGTATGGTCATTATGAATTTTTGGTCATGCCATTTGGATTAACCAATGCACCTGCAGTTTTTATGGATCTGATGAATCGTATCTTTAGACCTTTGCTGGATATCTGTGTGATTGTTTTCATAGATGATATACTTGTATATTCGTCTAATGAAGAACAACATGATGAGAATTTGAGAAGTGTGTTACAGATATTGAGAGACAATAAGCTGTATGCCAAATTGTCTAAGTGTGAATTTTGGCTTAACAGTATATCATTCCTTGGACATATTGTTTCTGGAGAAGGATATCAGTTGATCCTGCAAAAGTTAAAGCTATTGTGGAATGGAAAAGACCTGAAACTGTTACTGAAGTTAGGAGTTTCTTGGGATTGGCAGGATATTATCGGAAATTTGTGAAGGATTTCTCAAAGATTGCACGACCTTTGACTCAATTGACTCGAAAGAATGAGAAATTCGAGTGGAATGATCAACGTGAACAAAGTTTCCAAGAGTTGAAGAAAAGGTTAATATCAGCACCAATCTTGGTCTTGCCCAATGACAAGGATTTATATACTGTCTATAGTGATGCATCTAGAAATGGATTGGGATGTGTGTTAATGCAAAATGGAAAAGTAATAGCATATGCTTCTAGACAATTGAAACCACATGAGATGAATTACCCCACTCATGATCTAGAATTAGCTGCTATTGTTTTTGCACTCAAGATTTGGCGTCACTATTTGTATGGGCAGAAATGTGAAATATATACGGATCACAAGAGTTTGAAGTATATATTTACACAAAAAGAGTTGAATGAGACAAAGGCGATGGTTGGAATTAATTAAAGATTATGATCTTACCATTAATTACCATCCGGGTAAAGTGAATGCTGTGGCATGCATTGAGCCGGAAAAGTTATGGAGAAGTGGCTTCAATACTAACGGAACAAAAAGAACTTATCAAGGAATTTGAGAGATTAAACTTGGAATTCTCAATACAAGGTTTGGAAGCTGAGTTAGGAAATCTAATTTTGGAACCTACTTTGCTTCAAAGAATTAAAGAAGCCCAGAAAGAAGATGTTGAAATTCAAGAATTAAACAGGGAATATCCCAAGGAAAGTACAAAGATTTTCATGTGGATGAAGAAGAGTATTGAGAATGAATAAAAGATTGTGTGTGCCACATGATGAAAACTTGAGGAAGGAATTAATGCATGAAGCACATTATTCTGGATATTCTATACACCCAGGAGAAACAAAGACATATCAAGAGCTGAAAAGTGCGTATTGGTGGAATGGAATGAAAAAGGATATTGCAGAATTTGTTGCTAAATGTGATGTATGTCAAAGGATCAAAGCTGAACATCAAAAACCAGGAGGATTGTTGAAACCATTGCCAATACCTGAATGGAAGTGGGATCAAATTTCTATGGATTTTGTGTGCTCATTACCTAAAAAAATGCAGGTCATGATGCTGTTTGGGTTATTGTGGATAGACTCACAAATCAGCTCATTTCTTGCCAATTAACATGACATATCCATTGGAGAAATTGGCACGAATATATTTGAAAGATTGTGAGAGCATGGTGTACCTGCTGGTATAGTATCAGATAGAGATCCACGGTTTGTATCCAGATTTTGGCAAGGATTACAAAAAGCTTTGGGAACCCGGTTGAATTTCAGTACAGCTTATCATCCTCAAACTGATGGACAAACTGAAAGGACTATTCAGACATTGGAGATATGTTGAGAGCATGTATTATGGAATTCAAAGGAAATTGGGACCAACATTTACCATTAGTGGAATTTGCGTACAATAACAGCTACCATTCAAGCATAGGAATGCCACCTTATGAAGCTTTATATGGTAGAAAGTCGGTCACCATTGTTCTGGGATAACTTGGAGAAAGTATTGGTTGGACCTGAATTGGTTCAGAAACTATGAAAAGATTTCAGTGATAAAGCAAAGAATGAAAGCAGCACACAATAGACAAAAGAGCTGGGCGGACTTGAAAAGAAGAGAATTGGAATTTAATGAAGGAGAACATGTATACTTAAAGATAAGTCCAATCAAAGTCTTCATGGTAGACAAACAAAAGGCAAGTTGAGTCCTAGATATATTGGACCATTTGAGATATTAGAACGAGTTGGGAATCTGGCATACGTCTTGCATTGCCACCTAATTTGTCTGGTATACATAATGTTTTCCATGTATCGGTTCTAAGAAATATGTACCGGATCCAGATAAGATAGTGGAATTAGAACCAATTGATTTGAAGGAGAATTTGACTTATGAAAAGCATCCAGTTAAGATATTGGACCGGAAAGTGCAAGTTCTCAGGAATAAAGAAATCCACTATGTCAAAGTATTATGGGATCCACGGACAGAAGAGATTACCTGGGAATTAGAAGAGGAGATCAAGAAAAGCTATCCTCATTTGTTTGAAAACTCAGGTACGCACTCAAGCTTTGAGGACAAAGCTTATTTTAAGGGGGGGAGAATGTAAACCCCGGGAATTTTTCACATTAGTACCCGACTTTATAATAGATTGTATAAACTAGATAATAGATTTAGATTCTGATGAAGTCTAATAATAGATAATATTTAGATTTTGGATAAATGAAAGATTTAGGAACGAATAAAGAAATTCTTTAACCCTAGTTAATACCAAAAAAAGATTTTTATCTTGAATAACTAATTCAAGATATGATCTAAAATCTAGACCCGAAACCTAGTACAAATAGATTTAAATAGAAAATGAATATAAGATTAAATGATTGTTTTTTATCTCGATAATGATTCGAGATTAGAATAACGAGTAGTAATGAGTTTATATTTAGACTTAAAACCCTAAATTCAGATTCTAGTTAAATTAAAAGCTACTAATAAGAATTTATGTTTAGTATCAAAACTAAAGATATAAATATAGTTTATTTCTGTATTAAGTCCAATACTGTAAATGATTATTTACGCTTATAACAGAAAACGATGATCCAAAAATGAACCGTTAAGATTTTAAATACACAACGAAAATATAAACTGATGAATAACTCAAAATCTAAACTCAAATAAATAATCGGATCACGCTATTGTTCTAAACCGAGTTTTCTTAAGCTATCGGAGCCTGAAACAAAAATTGACCTAATGAGCTTAAGAAATCCAAATCGCGGAGATAAAATTATACGAATAATTAACTACGTATATATAAACCTAAATTTGTATTATTTGAAAATCTAAGTGTTTTGTATAAATTTATACACATATTTTTGTACAAAAACTTCAAATATTAGTATTTATACCCGTATAACTCGTATAATTAACTCAAAACTAAATAATATAAACTAATATATATATATATATATATGTTTCTCGTGATTTCGGTGCAAGTTGTGGAGGGAAAGAGGAGCCGAAATATGGCTCAATAATGCAAATCCAAGTCAACAAATCAATCTCAATAACCTATCATATGAAGACAAATCACCTTAGCATTTAATGAAAATGAAAACAACAGCAAAAAACATCAAATTGGAGAACAAATTCGGAGGAAAACGAAAGAGAAACGGTTGCAGCTTCACCTTCTCTTTCTCTTATATATATATATGTAAACAAATGCATTAAGGAAGAACAAACAAACTCCATAATTCCTCAACATCTTCCAACACGAAAATACTCCCAAACAACAACCAAAACGAAGAACAAACAGATCAAAATATACAAATTCGAATCAAAGGAAAAACAAGCTAGAAACCCTAAAAAACAAGTTCAAAGGTAAGTTGACTTGATTCAAAGGATTTTCGTTCAAATATATGGATTGTATCTGACTTAAAATTATCTTAGGAACTTAATAAACACAATCACAAGCTTCGGATTGCATCAAACAAGCTCCAACAAGGTAAAACTTCAAAACCCTAGCTTTAAGTTCCAAGAATCGAAATCTATATATTTATGTTTTTAAACGTGTTGAAAGTTGTTTTATGTCCTTATATATGATATATAAACACTTAGAAGTAGTTTAAGTAAGTTTTTAACGTGTAAAAATCAAAGAAAAAGAATTGAACCGAGGAGGAAGATGATGAACAGGTTCAACACTGCCTCAAGGCCAGCAGTGTAAACGCTGTACGCCGATGGCTTACATGGTAGGCCGGTGGCTTATAGGCGGCTTACACTCAACAGAGGCTACGTAAAATAATTTTTCAAGCAAAGGATGAACGTAAGCCGGCTTCCTGGAGATCTACGCCGGCAGCATAGGGCCGGCGTACGTTGAAAACCGACAGCTTTCAACGCCGATGCACTCGATATGAATTTTTCTTCAAAATGATTTTACACCGGCACCTGGAGATAAAGGCCGGCGGCCTTGAGCCGGCTTACAGTTAAAATTTTCCAATGAAAGCTATTTCTGACCTAAACCGAAATTATATATATATATATATATATATATATATCTACTAAGTATATATATATGTATGTTATACAAATACGTATTAGATAGTGACTATAATACAAGTATTTAAGCTTATTTAGAATTAACGTCTAATAACTTTTAAAATCCTAGAACTAAGAAAAATATTTAGTGTTAATAAAAATTATAAATAGTTAAAATATTTGTTCTAAACAGATAAAATAGATAAGAATGGAAATTGAAATAAGTTAATTTCTTGAGTAATATGACTTCTAAAAATAACAAAACAATTATGCGAGATAAAATTAAGAGAAACACGGCGACACTAAGTATTAATAATTACCAAAAATATCGAATCTAGGACACAAAGCACATATAGGAATTTAGCTAGATTGTATTAATGAATACTTTGTCTTAAATAGGTGACTTGACTCATTAGAGGATCTACCAGCGGATTACTACGATTGAGTCGGTATGAGCAGGTGAATAATTCAGTCATATTGTACTGGTTGTGATTGTATATAGTCAAATATAATGCAAGATAATTAAATGAATGTCTGTTGGAAGTATGATTTGATTTCAGTGTATGATTGTTAAAATACCTTTATAAAAGCGATAATGCAATGATTGATGTTATGCAGTAGAATAATGGTGATTGTGTGTAATTTATGGTCATTTTGGAAATTGATTAAGATCTATTGACTTAACTAAATAAATATGAACATGCATTGCACAAATTGCATTATTGCATATATGGTTGTGACAGCCTGCTACGTATTAATATTTCGGATCTCTGTTTTTGCTTGGTTGATCTAATGTGTGAGTCTTCCAAGGTTCTCTTTGGTCTGGCGGTCCTATGAGGAACTAAAAGGCACCGAAGAACGTCGCCCGTAGAATCGCTTTGAAATGATTAATACTTGGGGAGTTTCTAAGGAAGTTGCAGGAGATGATCAGATTAATCAACTATATTAAAAGTGATAACTTAAAATGAGAAATTTCTGATGCTTTTTTTGTACTTAGTCTCTCCTGGGCAGGTGGGTCATTAAGATTTGGTTCTTCAACCCATTAAAAAGAGGGCATAAATCTTTTTCCTGTTTGGATTCTAGATCATCCAAACTTGTATCTGTGCATATGGTTGAGTGCTTGCATTGCATATGATTTGTTAATGACTTGTGTGATGTATGGTATGTCTGGTTATTCACTGAGCTGTGGTTTCGCTCATACTCCTACAGTCTTTTCAGGTTCACTTTACGACCCTGGTTAGTTACATCCAGTAATATGGCTCCGGTAAGAGCTTTGAAGCTAGAAGTCTACAGATCTATTTTAGTTGGATGGTTATGTAATATTAGATTAGATTATTTAGTTGTGTACTACAAAAGAACTATGCAGTTTGTAATAGTAATGTAGCGTTTATTCACTAAGTTATTTCTTTCATATATTTGTTATTTCTTATCAAGCAACTTAAAATATCCTGTTGTTTTGAAAACCTGTCCTTTTCTGAAGTTAATCTAGTGATGGTATTCAAGTATAACTTGTTTACTACTACTAGGGTACCCTCGAGGCGGGACAAATGTTGTGGCTGCTGGATTTGTGAATTTTCATATTAGTTAGTAGCTCCAATTCATGAATTGTACTCAATTTTGCTTCAATTGAAGTTGGAATTTCGAATTTTTGAAAAAATTTGATGAAAAATCTGGTTGAAAAATGTTTACAAGACTTTTGGTGAAAAATTTTTGAAAATCATGTAAATTTGAAATTCCAACGTTCAATTATAAGCTGGCCAATCTAAGCTGCCAACTTTGACTTTGTTTTGCAAGTGTATATTGTCAAGTTAATTCCATGATAATAGCTTAAATGCCTATGGTCTCCAATTTGTTTGAAATCATGTTTTAGGCATAAATTAGGATTTTAGTCATCAAGAATATCATTGTAATCATGCATTCCTTGTTTCTAATTAAGATCAATTTATTTGCAGGAATGGCTCCTAGACAAAAGAGACAAAAGACTACAGATGCCTCTATATTTGGTTCTCAGACCAGGAATCTGCTGTCTAGTCAGCAGTATGCTAAAGATAGGAAAAAGAGGCTAGTGAAGATGGATTTCTTGAACACCCGGTATTTGGACTGGAGCTTATTAGATGAGTTTGGGATTTCTGACAGGATCAGAAACACAATCCAAGACCCAGCTTGGATCAGATTGTTTGATTTTAGGGAGCTAGCTTATAAGAACTTAACCATTGAGTTCTTATCGACATTAAAGAATATCCCTGACAAAGCTGCATCCACATTTTAGCTCCAGGCATTTGGAGAGATCAGGGAAGTCAAGTTGAAACAGATGGGCAAGCTTCTGGGATTATATGAAGAGGAGGAAGAAAATTTCAATCTGCCTAATAGTTGGCCTGAAGGAGATTATCGCATGACTCAGGAGACGTACTGGTTTCAGTTGATTCCTCCTGACAGAGCAAATGAGCCATTCATCCCCTCCAAGCCATTGGCTACATCATTTGGTGCTGTTGAGCACAAGCTACTCCACCATATTCTTGCACACACCCTGAGTTGCAAGAAGACTAGTCACAGCAAGGTGACTAGTTTTGATATGTTTTATTTGTATAGCCTTATCAGAGGCTACAGGATTGATCTGGGTATGGAGATAGCAAACTTCATATACAGACAGGTAGATGATACCAGGACTAGAGTCCTGTGTTGTGGTGGCTACATCACCAAATTGCTGAAGGGGATGGGTATTTTTGAGCCTCCACAAGAAGATGAGATATTTGAGAGTAGGAAAATCTCATCGGTACCATTCCGAGGCTGGGGACTGCTAAAAAACCCCAGAGGAGCTCGCTCACCAGTTCCGGAGGAGATTGAGTTCCAGGATATCTTCCCTGGAGATGTACCCTTTGACATCCCATCTACATCTGCTCCTCCCCCTGCAGGTGCTTCTTCTACATACGATATGGATCAGCTGAGGCTGGATGTTCAGGAATTGAAGCGCCAAAGTCAGCAGCTCAGAGATAGACAAGAAAAGGAGAGGAAGAAAAACAAGAAATTTAGAAAGTCTATCTTTGAGGCATTGAAGACGGCTATCTGCTGCTTGAGCCTAGAGACAGGAGCTGGGATGACATATGAGACTTCCACTGAGTCTAGGCACAGTTCACATCACACAGATAGACTCAGTTTGGAGCATACACACACAGCCAGCCCAGGAGACACTCAGAGACATACTCCTGAGCATAGCAGCAGAGCCAGTCCAGGGCCAGAGAGCTAGAGATCCTGCTAGCTTTCATTTGATCTTTATTGATTTTTATTTTTTTATCTTGGCCTGTATATATTTTGAGCACCCAAGTTCCTGTGGGTAGACTCCTTTATTTATGCTTTTATTTCTACTTTTATTTTTGTCTTGCTTTTATTTTTGTTTTTGTTTTTCTTTTGTAGTGACTACAGGAAAGCAAGCAAAGTAAATTCTCTTGTAATGCAATTTTGATGACTATGAAACACATGAAGTCAAGGAAGTATCAAATTCTTTTTCTTATTCCTTTCCTATGATTTGATTTGTTGCAAAACAGTGAGGACACTATTTAGTTGAAGTGTGGGGGAAGGGATAAATTGAATGAAGTGCTGAATTAAAGTTGTGAATATGATCTGTTGTCTGCTGTTATTTATATTTGAAATTCTCCACCTTGTATTTTTGGTTTGAAAGCAAATTATGGGGAAATTATGCCATTTTTTTTTTCAAAAATCTCTTAAGAATTGGAGATAGTACAAAGTAAAGACTGAAAGCAATGAAATTAACTTGTAAAAGTATCTTACTCACCTGCTGTTGTGATTAGTTTACTAAGTTTAAATTAAGTTGTAAAATCCTTAAGAAACAAGTTTACTTTATTTTTAACTTTGGAATTAAAACTTTAAGAGCTGGTCGAGTCCTTTTGTGAAAAATAAACAGGTTTACTTCTAGGAAATTTTAATTTGTATATATTCTTTGAATTATAACACTTAGTGAAAGAGGTAGAAGAAACTTTTAAACTTACTGATCCTTTATAAAAATAAGTCTTTGATATTGTTATTGCATTCAAAAAGAAAGAAACAAGCATAGCCACTACTCCTCTGACTTGAAATTTTGAGTTGTGAGTATCTGAACTTGAATGTTAAAGTGAGGAAGAGTTCTTAGGGGTATTTTGAAACATGGTCGCTTAGGTGATGAGCCTGGGATGTGTCGACTCAATGAACTCACTATAATGAGAAGGGAAGAAAGGAAAAAGTTCAATTCATGAGCTTTGAAAAACAAAAAGATGGAGGCAAAAACCTCCTAAAAAGAAAATAAATGCTTGAAAAAGAAAAGAAAAATGAATGCAAATATGCAGATAAAGGAGACTTATAATAAAAAAGGAGAAATTCTAAGGAAAAAGTAGATACCACATGCTTTCATTTAGTGTTACTTAGAATATATATATAAAAGCTAAAAGTCCAATAAAATTTAAATGAGTATTTTTCCTTAGTGGATTGAGTATTTGCTTTTTGAATAGAATGTTCTTTTGTTAAAGATTGAGATTAAAACTTGTTTTGTTTGGATTAACACCTCAATTTTAATTATAGTACTTTAATTACAAGAAACTGGTATGGTTAGAGCAATAGATACAAGAAAAGCAAGTTAAAGAAATTATGATTACATTAGAAAAATTGTACTATCTATAAGAGATTTCATTAATTTTGTTCTTCATTATTTTGCTTGAGGACAAGCAAAAGTTCAAGTGTGGGGGAATTGATAAGATCATATTATATACCATTTATTGATGTTCAAAATAGATAGAATGGATACTTGTTTTGATGAAAATTCATGTTTTAAGTCTAATTTGGACAAAGAAATCAAAACAAGAAACTTTGGAGTGAAAAAATGGAAAAATTCAAAGATAAGCCGGCTGTTATTACTTCAAAGCCGCTGGCGTTCAGACGACTTACATGATGCACTCACCAAAGGTCGTTGCTTACACTGCTAGCTTTGCAACATATTGACTCAACCAATTATACATCGCCTCAAAGCTGCCGGCGTAGAAGATGAATAGGCCAGTGTACATTGAAGGCCGGCAGCTCAGAATTGAAACATCAGCAGCGCAAAAGGAGTTCCAATATATGCCGGCTACTAAGCCGCCGGCGTTGAGACAGTGTAGATCAAGGATCAGAAGCGTCAAGTAAACAACACATACTTGAAGGCATTTTAAGAGACCAAATATGCTGGAGTATCTAAGCTGGTATCAAAGCCGCTTGCTTTGGGACAGCTGTCGTTATAAATTGGCCCAACCGTTCATTTCTCATCATATATGCCGGCTAGATCTATATCTAAGCTGCCGGCATAGAAATGGCCTATCCTTTTAACCGAAGTTGAAAGCTGCTAGTGTACTGCCTGCGCAAAGAAGAAAATGGATTTACGTCGTTTCTAAGCCGCCGTCGTAGGATCTGTAACTGCCTGCGTACGTTGTGAAACTGCAATTTTCATTTAATGCTTTGCAAGAAATTTTTCCTATAAATAGGGGTTCTCCCCCCTCCAACAATCATCAACAAGTAGAAGCAAAGTAGAATACTTCAGTATACAAATAGTCTTAGCATATCATAGAGATTTGTGAGAGAATTTGAGCTTTCAAGAATTGTAATTGAAGATTGTGATACTTGAATTGGTGATGTCTAATCTCTTTCTTATGCAATTCATTTATTTGAATGATTTGTTCATAATGTTATCAATTACATATTTTTATTTGATTGTTGAATCAACATCCATGAGTAGTTAAACGTTTCTTTGTGGGAAGTGATGAAATCCTAATTTTGCTAAAATGATTCTTGAATTTATATTATAGGATTATTAGAATTATGGAATATTTGTATTGAATCCTAATTATCTATTTTATTTCTGATTGAAATTAAATTGATAAGAATTCTGATGATTTGGAAAAAGAATTAGGATTCATAGGAATTCATAAATTGAAATTAAACAACAATTATGGAAACAATTAAGTTTAATATTAATTTAGAAATTGTTCCATGTACTTCATGCAATATTTTATTTTAATTTCTCACTAAGGAATTAGGAGAAGTTAATCTAGGATATTAGACAATTATAGAATTGGAAGATTTATAATTGTAAATTAGATTCCATTGATAATTTGTATAGCGGAAGCTAATAGATTATTTTATGGTTCACTAAAACTTAGTTTTAGGTCTTTACAATTTCTTACAAATATCCATAATGGTAATTGTTCATATAATATAAATTCAGCATGATTAGTAAAGATTAGGATGGATTCAGTTCCTTCCTACGTTCATCTTAGATAATTTCTTACAATCTCATTGCATTCATATAGATAAAATTAGTTAGTTAATTGATAAATTTTGATTGCCTAAATATTAATATAAGCTAATACCAATCCAATAGTTAATTTAATCCTTGTGGGAACGATACTCAACTCACTTCTATATTACTTGATCAAGACCCAATATACTTGCTAGTAGCATCTGAAAATATATACACATCCCATTCAGATCACCTATCTACATTAACTTGATTTAGAAATCTTCGTTATTGCACTGTCTATTCCGATCAAACTCCACAATTATCCTCAAGAATAATAAGGAACCGTACAAAACTCTACAATCACCAAATATTTTCACCAAAACCCTAATTTGCATAACATAAAGAACATATAAGGATTGTTTAACTCGTATTTTGTTTGAATCCATAATAGACGAGATTTACTTACTATTTTGAATCACTAAAACCCGTCTTGCATTCACCAATTCACATATCTCATACGTGCTAGGGTTTTTCTCCAAAAACCTTCATGTAAAAAAATTAACCAAACCCTAAGAAACTTATATAAATTTGTATATAATCCAAATGAGAAGGTTAAGATCACTTACTTTGGATCAAAAACACCCTCCTGATGATTCTCTAAGCATGAATCTCTAAGAACACTCCAAAACTCTCTTACACGAAGGAGAAAATAATATAAAAAAATCTATCGAAAATGTTTTTCGCGTCTCGTATTTATAGAAATTTGGTCATATGCCGGTCCTAAGCCGGTGGCTTACTTATAGATCTTGCCGGTGTACACCATACGCTGGCAAAATTTACATGAATGCCGGCAGCATTCATCGGGGCTTTGTTTTCCAGAATTTAAATTCTTTCTTCATACGCCAGCAAATCCTTGCCCTACGTCGGCGGCTTTCATGCCGGTGTTGAGAAAGAACCCTAATGAATGCCGGCAGCGTTCCTCTCAGCGTTAAGAAAAATGCTACTGTTCCCATCTTATGCTGTCTCTATGCCGGCGGCGTAGGTTCCCCAAGAGGCGGCGTACAATCTGTCAAAAATTACAGAAAATACAAAACTTGATCCAATTGATGCCAATCTGTTCTAACACGAAATTGATCAAACTTAACCTATTTTTAACATCAACATAAAGGCCTCTTAAAATCTGGTAGCTTGTGAACACTTATCACTTATAATTATTTTGTATATTACACTAAGGAAGAAATCATGAAAATAACAACTTGTTCACGTCTTGTTCAACACCATGATTATTTATAAATGTTATTATGTTCTTGTTTTATTTTTTCTACTAACCTAACTTCTATATATTACTTAGTATAAGTATGTATATATATTCTTAGAGCCTAAAGCTCACTAATCTAACTTCTATTTATGCTTTTATTTACTTGCACAATTATTTATTTCATGCAAATAATTAAAGACTAGTCATTCTAATCTTAGACTTATCCTTATCAAGTCAAAACGTCTTTAGGACTTGTCTATAATCTAAGTCCGGGGAGCCTTGACAAGAATCTAAGACTCTCATGATTTCTTTTTTATTTTCTAAATCAAGTTTTTCTAAATCTAAGACTCCCTTGATTTCCTTATTTATTAAGAACCAAACAATTTTCTAAATCAAGTCGAAGAGTAACTTACTAGTTAGAAATCCACTTAGGAAATAAAATTTGTAGATAACTTAAAGAAGTAAATTTATTTTTAAGAAATTAAGAAAATATAAAAATAGTAGATATAATGAGTAGGCACTCCTTTGTAACAAACTCAGATTTTTAATTTTCTTTCCAATAACTTAAAAAGAGATTTTGTAAACTTTATTTTTCAAACTCTTAGAATAAATTGTTTTACGAAAAATCATTATTGAGACAAGACTATTAGAATCATACATATGATATGAGTATAAGTCTATATTAAAGTATTTTTCAACTATATATCTATGTGCTTGCTATAGAATTTTTGGATGATGTAGAACTTGGGAAAATTACAATTTAAAGGCTAGATTTTTTGTGTTGAATCTGTATTGACCTGTTTGGGAACCCAAATGACTTTAAATACTAAGAATAACCTTAGAAATAGATAGATCTTTTTGAATAGGTAGAAAACGACACCTAATAGGCGAAATTCCGAGTTAAAGTAAGTAAGTTATGGCCGTTTTAAGTTGAAATTTTATATAATTCAAATTTTGACAAAAATTTTAGATATGATTAGAAATTTTAAATAAAACTTCCGTGAAATACTCATTTTGATATTTTTTTTTTGTTTATTTGATGAGAAAGGTGACAATTCCTACCCCAAAGACTATCACGATTAGTGGATTACCCGCACTATGGCTGAGTGAGTTTATTTCCTTAATTTTCGTACTTATGTTTTTGCTTGTATTATAGTAGCACTAAGATAGAGAAAGATAAAACATGGAAAGTACATGTGCTGTAAGCCCCTAGATTTTTTAGTAAATATAAACAAACCCTAAGAACCGGAAGTCAAACTGGAATCCTAAAGTTAACCTAGTTCTATATTTTGTCTAGTGAATCTAGATCCGGCAATCCCATGTTCTTAAACCTTAAACAATGAAATTAAGATAATTGTGGAAAATGGTTTGTAATAATATAAGAAAGCTTAAAAATATCATATTCGCAATTTTCTAATGTCTTTCGGATCCAAACGGGATCAGTTTTCAAAAACCGTGCCCTTGTGCATCGGATAGTGAAAATATTCCGACAACACCAGTAGACTCGTAAAAATATAAGGTTTTAAAAAATATCAGTTTTAGAATTTTTTTGTTAACTAAAAATATCATATATAGGTCGTTTACGCGTATTTTCTTTACTACTGGTATTTTAACTGTCTAGTCTACTATACATAGTATTATTTCTACTCTTCATTACTATTTCGCTATGTCTACTTTTTCTTACACTTTACTATACCTATACCTTACAATTTACCTTTCTCATACAACTTTAATCACATCACACTTTACACTTTACTTTTTTTTATTACAGAACAACAAAATAAATCATTTTCTCCCTCCTCTACAAGGCAAACTGGTGCCCCCTCTCTCTCTATCAATCTCAATTTATTTTCTTTTCTAATATATTTTATTACATCTAATTTTCACTCCAAAACTCTATAAATACCCCATTCCTCCTTCATTCTTTCATACAACTCATTTCCTATTAAAACTCTACCAAAATCACTCCATAAAATCCCTCTCTCAAATTCTCTCCCAAATTCTCTTTTCTCTCCATAAAACCCTTTTCCCATATATTACTACAATCCAATCTTTTCCTCTTCAACAAATACATAACCTTAGGTAAAGTTTCTTTCATATACTCATCATGTTCATACAACTTAACATGAGCTTAGTGTATGTTTCTTAGACTCATGAGAGTTAAAGAAGCAATAATATGTTTATGTTTTGTTTTTTTGTTCATGTTCATATTTTCCATTATGTTATTATTGTTATTATGTTATTGTTATTATTATTTGCTCTAACTTAACTTCTATATAGTATTATGTATATTATGTATATATATTTCTTTAGAGCATATAAGCTCACTTGTTATTTATTTATTTTCATGCTTTACAATTTATTTATTTATTTATTTCATGCTATTATTAAGACTAGTCTTCCTAGTCTTAGACTTGTCCTCATCAAGTCAAAACAATTTTCTTTCTTTTCTTTTCTTTTTTTTTTTTTGGGACTAGTCTATTCTTAGTCCCGGGATACCTTAATGAAGCTAAGGTTTCCAATACTTGACTTTACTATTGTGCTCTTACTACATTTATCTTATTATGTTGTTTTTATTATATTTCTCATAGTTACATATTCTCATTCATGCATGAACATGTTGATATTGTCTCAACAACTATGAAAAAGAGTTTTATCAAGTAAAAAAAAGAAAATAATAATAATAAGAAATCTCTTTAAAAATAAATTTTTATCATGTAAGAAATGCTTTTTCCATAAAAACACAAAGTTTTATCTTAACAAATCTTTTCCAAAGTTAGAAAAGCTCATCACAGGTTTCTAATAATAATAGTACATAGAATTTCATCCAAGTATACATAGAGTAAAATATCACATACTCTCTTTTTAAAAACAATGAAATAGGAAAGTTTCTTTGAAAATTAATATTGCTAAATCATTGTTCAATAAAGATTTTCTTAAACTCATTTATTGAAGTTTCCTACCAACACTCTAAAATACTAAAGTCTAGACAAGTTTTTCAAAATTATCAAAAAATACCCTTTCTAAAGATAAGCTTTACTTAGGAAATAAAAATAGTAAATAACTTAGAAGATCATTGATATTATTTACTTAAAATAGATCTAACCTTAGAAAAACTTTAGAACACATAACCAAGAAATATTTAGAAAACTATATTTTCTAACAACTAGAAATAAAGTTGTAGGAATCTTAACAGGACTAAAATTAATTTTTGAAAATTTAATTATTCTCAATAATAAGAAACGGAGGAAATACTCACTTATAATAATTTAAAAAATTTTCCCAACAAAACTAAGAAAGAAATTTTCAAGTCTTAACATTTTCTCACTTTTAAGACACATTATTTTACAAAATTCATTGTTGAGACAACACCACTAAATTCATGCATATAATTTGAGCCTATGTATATACTCAAAGGATTTTTCAACCAAATAAATATCTATATTTTTTGTACAAAGATTTTTGGATGGAGAAAATTTGAAAACTTGATTTTGAAATATGGAATTTTCGTATCAATTATGTACGTCACTATTCAGAGACCCAAATGACTTCTTTTTGATAAAAATAACTTTAGAAATAGATATATCTTTTCGAGCAGGTAGAAATCGGTATAAAATATACGAAATTTCGAGTTAAAATGAACAAGTCATGGCCATTTTAAGTTGGGATTTCCATTCATACGATTTTTGACGAATTTAATAAGATAGAGTTAGAGAATTTGAGTAGATCTTGGATGAAATACTCACTACGGTATTTCTTTTGTTTAGGTGTTGAGGACCAAGATCTTCTCTTCCCCAAGGATTAGTTCGACTCATAGAAGATCGCTGTAGACGAGTGAGTTTCCTTTACGTTTATGTATTCACGCATGTACTTGTAGAATAGAGTACTAGTGTAAATCCTTGGTTTTTAGAGTAATTCTAAGCCTTAACTCTAAGCCGGGAAGTCAATCGGAAACCTTAAGTCAACGAATCTAGTTAAACCCTACAGTTTAGATGCCGAAATTCCGTGTTCGTAAATCGAGAAGTCGAAAATTAAAGTAAAGTGTGTAGAATAGTCCGTAATATTATTTGATTTCTTAAAAATATCATATTAGGTTATTTTCGGCTTATTTCGAACCCGATTGGATACTATTTTTGGAAAGCGTGTTCCGGGGCTCGAAAAATTAAAAATATATCTTTAATATTTTCAAACTCATATTTTCATAAGGATTTCAAAAATATCGAGTTTATAATTTTTCAGAATCTAAAAATATCAGCTTTAGCTTATATAAGTATATTTTGGCCGTACCGATAACATATTTGTTGAAATACTAAAATAATTCAATTAATTATTTAATTTTATTTATGAAAATTCTGCCACTCATTTAAAAATATTTTTCTTAATTTTCTTTTATATATTTTCTTAATAAAATATACTTTTTCAACCCATACTTCAAGTACACTTCAATTGTCACTTCTACACATTATTCATGTTTCTTTCACTCATTCTACACTCCATTTCCCATGCATGGCAGCTAACCACACTCCTAAACAACAGCCACTTTTCTTTTATTTTAATGATTTATTTAATGATTTAAAATCTCTTTTAGTTAGCAAATTAAGTAACACAAGTTACACTTTCAAAATTCAAGTTATAATCTAACTACACTCCTCTCTCTTTCCCTATTGAATTCACGCTAGCGCCCCCTACCCAATTTCTGCCATTGATTTATTTTTTTTCTTTCAATTATTTAGCACACTTTTAATACACTCCTCTCTCTATTTAAAGCCTCTTATTTACACAATTTCCTTCTTTGCAACCCTACATCATTTACTTTCTCTTTTTCCTCTCTTTAACTCTTTCTTAGCCTTGTTCTTGTAAGGAAACTAAGCTACCCCCATTTCAAATTCTTGCTTTCACATTCCATTCTTGAATATTCTTTAAGTAAACCTTTTTCTTAAGCTTCCATAGATACTATAGGTTGATTATATGGAGGTTTCATGCATCAAAGGACTCTCCATAATGCCTAAAGGCTAGAGATGATGATGCCAAAACTTTGAAACACTCCTCTTGTTTATGATCCATATTGATATTGCTATATTTGTTGTCCTTGAGACTTTATTATCTTCATATTTGAATTATACTTTGTAGATCTAATTTTTTTTGAAGCTTTGGTTATGTTTATGTTTAGATCTATAGATTTGGAGCTTACTACCATGTATTTCTTTTATATATATGCTCATATTATGTGTAGATCTTAGATTTGAACTTGAATAAAAATATTGAAATTCGTATCTAGGCAAGACCTATATTTAAAAACCCTCTTTCAAGTCTCAAAATGGAAGTTTTAGTTGAAAAAATGAAGGTTTAGTGGATATATATGGGTCTGTTTGTTTTGGCTTTTTTCGGTAGATACAGACACTTTTTCAAACTTTTTGTTAACAAATTATTTATCTAGAAATAGATATAGATAAAAACAAAGTTGACAGTTCTCATCAAAAGATCAAATAGAATAAATATAGATAAAATTTAGATACAAATCGGATATATTTACACATATCATTTTAAAAAAAGATACAGATAAGATGAAAAACAGACAATCCAAACAGACCAATAGACTTCTTTTTACAAGAATCAAAGGTGGTTTTCAAAAGTTAATTTCTAAAATAAAAATCTTATTTTCAAATTTAGGCCAAGACATGGTTTAAAAACATGTTTTACAACTCAAAAATGAAGATTTTATTTAAGAAATGGAAGGCTCTTAAGATAGGATATGTAAAGAAGGATTTTTCATAAGTCTTGATGGATTTTATCAAAAGATATGTTCAAAAACAATTTTTGAAAATTCGGATCTAAGCCAAGACTCATTTTTAAAAATTATTATCTAACCTCAAAATGAAGATTTAGAAAAAAAATATAAAGGGCTCTTGGTATAGATATCCTAAGGATTGGATTTTTATAAGTTTAGATAAGTTTTCCTAAAAGGTATTTCTAAAATAGAGATTTTTGTAAAACACAAGTCTAGGTCTTATTTTCATTCTAAAACTCAAGGAAGAAATTCGGATTTAGGAAGAGATGAATTTTGAATACCTTATTTTAGACTTCAAAACAAGAGTTCCATGTGGAAAATGTCACGCCCCAAAGTGTACTCTAAATGTAACAGTCTGCCACACTCAATATTAAAGCTTAAGTATGACAACCTTAGCCACTCCCAACAGCTTTGATATTAAGTGTAAGGCATGCTCTCACAATTTTAGAGGACCATACTTGGAATTATGAAGCTTAAGAAGATATAATAACATATTAAGAAAAGAGGATTCATAATATTCAATCACTTATAACAACGATCTTTACAACTTAGGGACATTTCCCTTGATCACTAATCTATTACAAGAATATTTGTACATCATTATTAATACTACACTTCATCTAAAATTTCCTTTATCGAAAACGAAATTACCTGACCGTAAGGTCCTCGTGACCTTAACCATAAATAGGGAAACTGCGAAAGATATCTACAGGGATATAAGCTAACAGACTTAGTGAGAATTATTTCCAAACAAGTTATTTAATCAAACAAATGGAATGCAACATACACGTCAGTAAACAAGACATATAGTTTTCCGGAAACTATATGTTGAATGGATTTGCGCCCTCCATTCGGGGTTTGGTGATACATAACCTCAAAACAAGTAGTTTTAGTAAAAGGTTTTATGCTTTCGATCAATATCACCAAGCATATGAAGTCTACTTGAATTGAGTCTTGCTTTCGGATCTTTTGCCAAGCAATTTCCTTTTTCCATAACGCCGCCAAGCAATCGCTTTCGGATCCTCCGCCAAGTGTTGCTTTCGACATGAGCCTACTATCCTTCTCACCCAAGGATAATAACCAAATACAATGTAACTCACTTCGTGGTATGCATGAATCCATTTATTTATGATATCATAATATTATTATTATCAAATTTAAGGCGATCAAAGAATTTCATACAAAGCAAGTGTTATACTAAAACAATCATTTAAATCAATTCTTGCCTCGCTATTCTTAGGATTCTTTCAAAGAATTATTTTACATACATATCCATTTGTCTTTTCCTAGATCTAATGCAACTAAATTATAAGCACAACAAGTATAGCATTTAAAGAAAATAAACTCACGATGCCATGTTGACTATTCTTCTTATACGGATGAGTTGCTCGCACACTCCACTTAATCGAAATAATCTTCGGGATAAAGGTATCCTTCCTCGGAGTCACCTAGCCAAAGAAAATACCCACAATGAGTATTTCTTGATGTTTTTCTTGAATTTTGACAAGACAATATCAAAAGAACGTTAAAGTTCGTATAAGGGAAAGTTCCAACTTAAAATGGCCATAACTTGGTCATTTTAACTCGGAATCGCGCATATAATATACCGATTTCTACCTACTCGAAAAGATCTACCCATTTATAAAATTATTTTAAAAAAAAAAGATTATATAGGCTCTAAAACAGTGGCGACAAAATTCACCATGGATTTTTCAATTCAAAAACAACTTTGGTTCAATCAATCAAAATTTGTTTGATAAATACTTAGTTATCTATATAGTTGAAAAATTCTCTTTTTATGGTTACTTAGCTCATATTTATTCATGCTCAAGTGTTTGTTGTCCAAATCATGTTGCTCAAGTAAAATCATGTCGGTTTTGGAGTTTTAGAAAAATACAGTTTACAAGAATTTATGTTTGTAAATCTCATGAAATGAATATTTTGTTTCCTTTGTTTTTCAAAGATGTTTTATGTTGGCTTATATATATATATATATATATCCAAGTAACTTTTTGAAAATAAAATTTCTTCTTTCTAAGTTTTTTATATTAATACTATTTTTCCTATTTATTTTCCCTTTACAAATTTCTTTGTCTACTTGTTTGTAAAGATCTTTATTTGATAATTCTTCATCCTTTCATTATGCTATCTTTTTCATAAAAATCATTTTTGTACCAACAACTGTTTTCTTTTGAAAAACAAAGTGGATTATTAAAGGTTTAAGAAGCTTTTCATGACAAAAGTAGTTTCTAAAATTTTATTGAGTTCTTTTCGTAACTTGAAAAGAGATAACTTTATTTTTGTTTAAACCATAGATCTTATACTTTATATAAAATTTATTTCTAAGTGTCAAAATATCTTTTTTGTCAATTATTTTTAGAATTTCAAATTTTGGACAACAATTTAAATGAACATGAATTATGAGAAATAATAGCAAACAAAATAACATAAATAATAAAGTCAAGTATTGGGAGTCTTAGCTTTTTCAAGGCTCCCGGGACTAAGAAGTAGACTAGTCCCAAAATAAAATGAAAGAAAGAAAAATTTGTTTTGACTTGACGAGGACAAGTCTAAGACTAGAGACTAGTCTTAAAATAACAAAGAATAAATAAATAAATTGCGATTGAATAAATAAATAAATTGCATTGCATAAAATAAATGAATTACAATATGAGCTTATATGCTCTAAAGAATATGTATATATATAGATAACAATACTTAGATATAGTAACAATAATACGAACAAAAGTAATAACATGAACATAAATAAATTTTCATGAACAAAAACAATACATGAACATAATGTAGCTTCCATAACATTTAGTCTTTGGAAACTCACACTATGGTCATGTAAAGTTACATGACATGAGAAGAAGAAAATAATATGAGATGGTTACCTAAAGAAGACTTTAGTAGTGTTATGTGGTTATAGGTTTTTGTTGTAGGTAGAAGTTGTTTTGAAATAAATTTGAGAGAGTTTTTGGAGGATATTTGGAGAGAGTTTTGAGAGGAGAATTTGAGAGAGCTTTTGTATAGAATTTGTGGGTAGTAAATGTGTGAAAGAAGTGAAAGATGAGTTGGGTATTTATAGAAAAATGTGGAGTGATTTTTGTGTGATTAAAATAAAAGAAAAATAAAACAAATTGAGGATGCGTAAGGGGGAGGGGGCGCCTGCCATAGTGAGGAGAGAGGGGGAGTGTTTTTATTTTTTTGTATTTTGTGGATTAAATGAAGTAATAAATAAAGTAGATGTGAAATAAAGTTATGAGAAAGGTAAAAAGTAAAGGTTATAGGTTATGGTGTGTGTAAGAGTAGGTGTAAGAAAAAGTAGAGAAAAAAGAATAGTGTAAAATAGTAACAAATAGTGAAATGTAAAGTAGATATGACTAATAAAGTACCGATAGTAAGAAAATACGCGTATAAATGCGATATCTGTTATTTTTACTTACCGAAAAATTCCAAAATTGATATTTTTGAAAACCTTATATTTTTATGAGTCTATCAGTATATTTGGAATATTTTTACTGTTCCGGGTTCCGGGACACGTTTTTCAAGAACCGTGTCCGATCGGGTTCGAGATGAGTTACGGTTTTACTAATCTGATCTTTTTATGCTACCTTAGATAATTCCGCACTATTCTACATTCTAAACTTCTACTTATCCTCACTGAGTTTCTTATTCAGGAGTGCTGGACTTAAGCTATTACGTCTAACTAGGGTTTTGTTGATTATTAGAGCTCCGGTTGACTTCCGGTTTAGGGTTTTAGGCTTAAACCGATTCCAAAAATTTGGGGGTTTACAACCTTCCCCCCTTAAAGAAAGTTTTGTCCTCAAAACTTGGAAAGTCATAACGGCAGCTTTAAATGAACTTGGATGCTTGGCTTACACTTCATTCATAGTTCCTTAAGTTACTTGAAAAAAATTTCTCCTTAGACTTCGACTTCCTTATCCTTCATCTTTTGAACTTTTGGACAATTATCTTTAATAGGTATTCCTTATAGGGAAGGTCCTCCCTCAAGAATGCCACCTTTTTATCTCCGAAATTGATCCATTGACCAATCATTATATAGGGATTTGGAAGATGTCGCATGTTCCCAACAAGTTTAGATGATAAGCTAAACTTCTAACTTTCCAAAGGATTATACAATAAACATTTCTTATTCTTAAGTACACTTGATTTCTGTTCAAAATTTCTAGGGTCCACGTTTTCTGATCTTTCTCACTTTCTTGGTTTATCTTGTGCTTTCCTCATTCTTGGGAATCCGTGAAACATTCTTGATTGTTCCTTGAAATTGGATTGTTTTCTATGATCATCCGTTATGTAGCATCAAAAGGTCTCCAAAATTTCTTGTTAGCTCCTCATACATATATCATTCTTAGGTTTGGATTTGTTTATAATCCTGACTAGGACTCCTTGCTTTCTCTTCAAATTCTTTTATAAGACTTTGTCAGGTTGTTCACTAGAGAACGCTATATTGATCGTCTAAGGGACGAGCCGACTTGGTTAATCTATCAGCTTATGCCATGAACATGTTTACCTTCCTGTTAGTACTGTGGAAATCCAAAACTCTTGGGAAGTCCAGTTCCATTCTTATTCTGGTATTGGCAAAGGCTTCGTAGATCTTCTTTCTTTAACACTCATTTCTAACGTTCTTTTATATTCAAGTTCTTCTTGAATGGGCCGTTAATCCCAGCTACGGATTGTACTCATGACCTTTCCCTTACTTACTCCCTTGATCTTAGTTCTCAAATTCATCCTTCAGTTCTTATATTATTGTTGTTCCGCACATCTTTCCTTCTATATTTTCTTCTTTATCCTTCGTATCTTCTCATCTTTAGCTCTTTTATTCTTTTTCTTCAAGGTTGGTTTTAATACCATAATAGTCATGTCCTTCTTTATATCTTGCCTTGAAACCTCGCTTCTCATCTTCTCAATTCCTTTTATCAACTTCTTATACTTAGGATCATATTCCCTGATTATCTCCTTTTCGTTTTTGAATAGACTATGATTTTTGTCAATTACTTGCTTATCCAAAAAGGAACTTGTATTCTTGGTTTGGATAATCCAAAAAGCATTACTAGAAACTTAGGGTGTTCGAAATGAGTTTGTGGGGCATTCCTTTGAATCATCCTTTGATTCGATCCTTAGCTAGTAGTATTTTGATCTTGAATTGTGAGAAATTGAGTTTGTTCTTTATAGTTGGTCCAAAAGATCTTCAATTCCTGGGAGTGGTATACACTCTTGATTGTGACCTTGTTCATCTTCGAGAATCAACGCATAAACTTAGGGTTTTATCCTTTCCTCCTATTATAAGCTGAACCGGCATATTCCATAGGGCTATACTTGATTGCATAAAACCTTGATTCAAAATTCTTGTAGTTGATCCTCCGACTTCTTTTGAATTCTATTAAGATTATTCAAAGGCCAAAAGTTTTATTCTCCAAGTTGATCCTTCTCCTCGAGTGTCATCCTATTTACCCGAAACTTTATCGAAAATCGTGAATATCTCCAAGGGTTGGTTTCTCTTCATTTTCTTTTGTGTCATCCAGATAGTCATTCGTTTTTGGAACATTTTCTATCAACTTGAAAGAATGTGACTCTTCTTTTCTCATGATAGTAAGTTCTTTACCAATATTACCTTCCCCTCGTATAGTTCTATGTCCTATGTTCTCCTTGTGACTTTTATTGGAGCTTTATAGGGAAGTAAACATCTTGTACCAAAGATTACTTCTTAATTTCATCACGAGCGGCTGCATATCCTTATGTTGTTACTAGATGATCCTTCAACACTTCTTTGAGTTTCATCGTCCTTTCTTGTGGGGATTTCAAATCTTAAAATTTTGACGTTTGCTATTGGAAGTCTTATCCTCTTATCTAGGTCTGACAAAAGAACGTGTTATTTCGAAATCTAAAAAACATTATGGCTTCCTAATTGTAGGCTTCTTGCGCATTTGACAAAGGGATTATTACTTCTATTCGCATTTCTACTTATCTATAAAAACTTTAAACTGTTGCTTGATATAAGGAATAACAACAAAGGGGGTTCAAGGCTTACCGGTTCTCATGTCGCATGTAAACCCCGGGAATTCTCAGTAGCTAGAAAACCCCAGGAGTTGGAGACGAAACCCTAATCCGATCAGATTGAGTTTAGTGAATGGAGCCTAGGAACCCCAAATCCGGCTTTCCATCGGTTTCATAGTAAAATAAATATTTTGGAGTGAATGAATCTGAATTGTTGTTCCAAAGTACATTTCAAACCTTTGAAAGTTTTAAATTCGGGAATTTTTCAATTTCGAGCCCTCCCGAGCCCAATTACAGAAAAGCGTGCCCCGGGCCACGGATTCAGAAAAATATTCCGGAATATTCATTAGAACCGTAAATTTTTAAGGATTCCAAAAATATCAATTTCATAACTTTCCGAGCTATAAAAATTACAGTTATAGCTTTTCCCGTGTTTTCGGAACAACCGGTAAAGTAGATGTTTTGTCTACTATTCACAAGTACAACCTACACTACACACTACCCATACCCTATTCTTACATCCTTATAACTACTCATTTCAATTTTCTTTTCCAAGAAAATTTGTCTCTTAAATAATTATTACATTTATTACAATTTCATTTACTAAATTACAAAAAAATCAAATTTTTACTCACACACACACCCCCCATCCATGATGCCGGCGCGCGCCCCCCCCCCCCCCCCCCCCCCCCCCCCCCCCCCCCCCCCCCCCCCCCTTTGTTTCCCTCTCATTGTAATTATTTTTGCTATATTTTACTAACTAAACCCTAAATCATTTGATATATATACTTATTTTTCTCTCTCTCTCTTCATTTCTTTTGTTTCAAAAATTTTAAAAGAGCAAAACTCTCCCTCTCTTCTCCCTCTTGATGCCGTGAGCTTGCCCCCTCCCCTTCCTCACATTTCCAACTTTGTTTCTTCTCTTTTTCACTTCAAGACTCCATTGGTATGTGTATGTAAGCCTTGTTTCTTCCTATTCTTGTAATGGCAAAGGTATACCTTGTGTATTTCCTCATCAAAACCCTATGATGCTCATGCTAGGGACATGGAAATGCATGAACAAGGATGTCAAGCCATCACAAGACATGGATCTAGTGTTTAGATGCATTTTGTTAAGATTTCATGTTGTTCATGCATATAAAGTAATGACCTTGTATTTATATTGATGTTCATGCCATGAGATTCATGTTATATACATCATATGTAGTAGATCTAAGGTTTAGACATCCACCACTTTATGTACATGCATGATCATAGGTTCATTTTTGTTTATGTGCTTTATTGATCATAAAAATGAGGTCTTGTTCATGTATAGAGATGCTAGATAGTATATCTCCACATATAGATGGCAAGAACATTGAAAAAGGAAGGACTTTGTTAGATATGGAAAGTTGAAAATTCGGATGAAATGGAAACCCTACCCTAAAGACCTCCAAAATCAATTTTAAACTTGTATTTCATAAGAAAAATGAAGGGTATGTGTAATAGACATGTTGAAGGAACTATTTTCATGAGTTTAGATGAGTTAGGCATAATAAAAATAAGAAAAACAAGAGGTGAAGTTAGAGTGGAAAGTGTTGACTTTAATTGTGTAGTCAAATTCGTAACTTTGTGTAATGCCTAAATAAACACTTAGTATTTAAGTCTAAAATGAATGTTTTATAAGCTAAATGAAGTCCTTAGATAATGTATACATTGAAGCCCCAATTTTTAATGCATTAGACTAGATTTCCCTTAAGAAAAATGTAAGAAAGAAAATTTGGAAAATTCGGATTTTTACAATTAGCTTATTTGAAAACATGTTTACCAAATGAAAAATGTGAATTTTTGTGCATGAATGGAGGCCATGACTATTATAGACTTTGAGAACCTATTTTTAGTTAAATAATAAGTAGATTACAAGATTAAAAACCAAAGAAACCCTAAGGAGTATAATGTGGGAAAATAACTTCTTAGAATTAGCCTTTATGAAACTTTCCCCAACACTTAGGAGTTCCTAAAAGTTTATTACTACAAAAATCATCATGACCATGCACAAGTTGAGTTCATTACATGGCATACACATTAGTAGTTCATTCCCATATCATTCATGCATGAATCATCATTTAGGAATACTTTTTATCAAAGACAAAGCAAATTTTCGAGATTGGGTCAATTGCGGGACAGAACTGATCCCACTGTTCCGTGACCCTATTATTTTCAAAACTTGGATTTAATACTTGAATTAGATAGATCTTTCGAAGTAGATGAAGATCGATATAAAGTTTGCGAAATTCCGAGTTAAAATGACCAAGTTATGGCCGTTTTAAGTCGGAACTTCCAAATATGCGAGAAATCCGAATTCAACTAGTCTAGATGTATAGTTTGATTTAATTACATAATGAGAATCTCATAGGGATTATTCTTGTTTGGTAGGTGATTCCGAGCAGGACGACTCTCTACCTCCCGATTACTATTATTAAGAAGTTTGGTTCCATGGCCGAGTGAGTTACTTCCACTCTCAATTAATGCTTGTGAATGTAATGTAGTGGCACTAGTGATGTAGGCAAAGATAAAAGGAATTGTACAAGCATGATGGGGTATGTGGGAATTATTTATGTTGTTAATTGTTGATATGTGAAATGGAGCTTAAGGCATATCGAAACCGGGTGTTAAGATATTGACTGTTTTATTAGAATCATATGATGAATGTCTGCGTATACTTGTTGGTCACTTAAAAGAATCGAATTAATGACTATTCGACTCCGACTATAAACTGAGTTCATTCATGTCACAATGGGGTTGGAGCATTTGCATTGGTTGGTTTTTCGTGACCCATAAAACGAATGTGAGGTTAATCGTGATCCATAAAACGAATGTGAGGTTAATCGTGATCCATAAAACGAGCTTTTAATCAGTTGACCGTGAGCTTAAACGGCGTCGTACCGCAGGATTCGTTAATCTGCTAACCCGGGATGGAGGGCGCAAGTCCATCCACATATGATTTCCGGTTGGTCATATGTTTGTTGATTTCATTATGTGCTTGGAATAATCACTTGCTTGAATGATTGTATCTAATTGCGTTATGGAAGTATTACTCACTAAGCTAGTTAGCTTACGCCCCGATAGTGTTTATCTTTTGCAGCATGAGTTTATATGGCTTAGGCCAAGACAAGCCACAGCGCAGGTACCGGAGATAGGAGTTTCCCATAGAAGTTTGAATTCATTTCTTTGTATAGACTTCCATTGGAAACTGAGGACTCTGGATGACTGTAATAGACTGTTATTCTTTTGCGGGGGAATGCCCCTTAGATTTTGTAAACCTAAAAAAAAATTTATGCGTTTTGATTTATTATCTATGGCTAATGAATGCCTTGTTAAACTGTTTAACCTCCATTTGTTGAAGTATTCTATTGTCGTAAAGGAACGCTTTACATCTACTTAAGACTTCCGAAGGCCCCGGTAGGGAACTCGAGAGTCTTACTTATATGTGGCGCTGTTACGTTTAGGATACCCTACGGGCGTGACAGTTTAAGTTGGTATCAGAGCCCTAGGTTATAGAGCAAGACAATAGAATTAAAATAAACTGGACCTAGAAATCTAACTACTAGGTTAAATGGAGTTGAAAACGTTTTCTTGCTGAGTCTAATTAGTAGTATGTTTTTGTAGGTCTCTCTGGTGAGACTAGGGAAAGGGCGAGGAATTTAACAAAAAGAAATGATGAAACAATGGTAAATAATAGACTGAGCTAAGAGAACTGTGTGAAGATTTTGCCTTGGCCCGACATCCCCGGACCCTAGGGAAATGTACAGGTTATGGAAGGATGGGCTGAGATATACTAGATGGCTTCAGTAGTGGATCAATTGAGTTATGATCCTATGGGAAGAAGGAGCTGGACGAAGTTAGAGACAATCTATACGTAGAGAGGATCATGGTTGATTACGGGCGTGAGCCCATGACGAGAGAAGCACGTTTATCTTGAAAAGTGGAGGAAACCGAACCCCTCCAGATTTTAGGGTATGGATCCTCATAGGGCCCTTATATGTTTATGCTCATGATAACTTATTTGATCACCATGATTGGAACATAGCCGATGCTGGAATCATATCACCTGGCATGCAATCTATTTGGACATCCTCCTCCAGCCCCCCCCCCCCCCCCCCCCCCCCCCACGTGTAATAGCCCACCTCCAGCTATGGGATATAGGTATGCAGCTGAATGGAGCACCTGTGATGAAGAGGAAGAAAAGAGGAGGAGAGGAGGATCCCGAGGAGATCGAACTGGGAACAAAACGAGGTGCCTAGGACCCCCTACCCACCTTTGAACCAGAAGTGCAGGGAAACCTAGAACCCGATCAAATTATATGGATTTTAACCGGATGTTGAGATACCAGAGAGTGGGAGGTAGAACCCGAGGTAGATCCCAGGCTATGAGAGATGTGTATGTGGAGGTGAGAACCCACCTGTGCTTGACCTAGCAGTAGTAGAACCGAGGCCCCAGTGCCTATGGAGACAGAGAATGTGGCAGATGAGCCGGTGAGAGAACCTGAAGTAGAGGTGAACCCCTAGGTGAGCCCGAGATAAGAGTGAGGAGGAAGAAGTAAGCCCGCATTGAGGGCAAGGGACTGAAGAAGAAGAAGAAGAGGAAGGAGAAAGGAGGATCAGGAGCCTCTAGTTCGACCCCTAGGAAGCGAGGATGACCACCAGGGAGTATCTTAGCTTGTTCGTCCGACAGGACGATGGTGGTTCTACCAGCAGGAGACGACTTCCTAGCCCGACCCCCGACAGCTCTAGTGATGATTAGAGACCGGGATGTTAGCTAACCCATAAAGTCCAAGCGGAATCCTGATTTTCTTATTTTTGTAGGCAATGCGGGATGCCAAATTGCCTTAGGATTTCAGGATAGTTAGTGTTTTGCTTTTTCCCTGTATTTTGTCATGTTTTCGGGAATAGGGAAATTGATTAGAATAGGAAAGCTTAGCTAGCCAAATTTTGGGATCTAAAAGTTGATGTAATATTTGTATGGCTCGCTAAAGAAATGAAAAGGATCACTTTTGTTTTAAAGAAATGGAATTGTGAAAAGCACGCATCTAGTCATGATACATAAGAGAACATTAACTGCATATAGATTGCATAAGCATTCACTCATTCGCATTATGTTGTGAAATATCAATTAGTTACATATGTGTGGATTCTTCTATTTCCCTTGTGTTCTTTTAATTATTCCTTATTTTCTTTTATGGATTGATATTTTGACTCATCTTATGACTTATGGAGTTATGTACTTTTTTCCTTCTGAGTTTAAATTTCAATTCTCGCAACTTCTGAGCTTGTTATTAATCTTATTCCTTTGAAACCTAAAAACCCTAAATGTAAAAATCCATTAAACATTGTGTAAACAGACGTAACCGACGAACTCGGAACCAAGGACAAGGGTCTAATCCTAATGAAGCCGATCAACCGGCTATACAACAACCTGACCCCCAAGGAGTAGCACCCCAAAACCAACAGGGCGATGTACTAAATGCGATTGGGCAATTGGCCAATCTTCTTAACACCTTCATTCAGAATCAAAATCCAGTACAGAACCCACACCCAAGTCAAGTGCTCGGGATTCAGCACCACATCCCCGCCCGCAGATCATCGGGAAATGACTGCGGAGGCACCTGCTCCACAAGAGGAGCACTCCTATAATGTGCGGTTACCGCCACCCCCGCCATACAGGAGACCCCACCGAAGCTCTTTACCGGACTTCATTAAGAGCAACCGGTACTTTGACGGGGCATTCGGCAAGCCGGATGAGGCTGAGGATTGGTTGGCTCAAGTGGAACGTTCTTTTGCTGCATACGAGATTCCACCTTACTTGCAGCTAGAGTATGGGACGTATATGTTAAGATACAATGCTCGAGTCTGGTGGGACTCCAAGAGAAGGAATTTGACATCCCCGGCCACCTGGGAAACCTTCCGCCGGGAATTCTTGAACAATTATTTTCCCTCTAGCTTGAGGGTGAAATACAGTGCGGACTTCCTTCATGTAAAGCAGAAAGGGAGAACGGTAGAGCAATATGAAACGAATTTGTTCACTTGCTATATGCCCCTGAATCTTTCAGGGATAGTGAGGAACTAAAGAAGCAGGTATTTCTGGGGGGCCTAGACGAGGATCTGCGGATCAAGCTAGAAGAGTTCGGAGTAAGAACCTACCCCGAGATGGTAGAAAAGGCTCGGGTCATTGAAGGGGCTAGAAAAAGGAAGTATCAGGAGCCCGAAAAGAGAGTATTCGGGAAGAGGCCGTTTGATGCCTCGAGCTCAGGGTTCAAAGGTAAACGGTATAGGCCGTACCAAGGGTTTAAAGAGGAGTCTAGCAGCAAGCCGACTCAGTTCAAGATCAATGTTACATGTTGGAAATGTAAGGGGACACATGCACCTAGGCAATGCCCGCAGTTGAGGAACAAGTGCTATTTTTGTGGCGATGCTGGCCACATGGTTTTTACATGCCCAAAGAAGCTGGCAGTAACTTGCTTTATTTGCAAAGAGAAAGGGCACTTAGCTTCCGAGTGTTCACAGCGAAAGAGTGTGGCCACCCGACCCTTCGGAGCCTCGAGCAATACCAACCCCTTGAGGTCTGGTAACAAGAGCGGAAGTCGAGCAGCTTCCGCGATGCACGGGATGAGGCTGTATAATTTGGAAGGCCAATGGATGGTGGAAGAAGACGAAGATGAGGACGTAGAGTTAGCAGCCTTGGATCAAAGCGAGAGTATTGATGGTGGCCTGGTGACAGGTTAGTAACAGAAACCCTCCTAAGTTGAAATTCAGTTGTTTAAATTGATTGCTGTTTAAATGAAATTGTATATATTATGGAAAGCTGGAAGTAGAGACCCTATGTGGATAGCCTTAAGAATATTTTAAGGTTCATATGTGATGGGCGTTTGTTGACTTCAGGACATATACAAGTAAATAGCGTGGAGGCCTATGCTTTGTTTGACACGGGAGCGACCCACTCGTTCATCACCTATAGTTTGGCCAACCGACTCGGATTGCCCATAGCCACAACCATGGTTAGCTTGAGGATTAAGACCCCCACGGGGAGTGTTGTGTCGACCCGAGATCTGATAAAAGACTGTCCATTGGGAATCCTTGGTCACCACTCCAAAAGCGATCTAATTGTGTTGGAAATGAATAAATACGAAGTTATCCTCGGGATGAATTGGTTAAGTAAAGTAAAGGCAATAGTGGATTGCCAAAAGAGGACTGTATGTTTTTATGATCAATCGGGAGAAAAAGTAGAATTTATGGGAGAGGCCTTAGTCCCAAGAAGGATTGATCTAAGCTCGTTCGAGTTGATGATGGAGGATGAGGAAATGATACCGATTGAGGGTGCCTTGGATGAAGGGGAAACCCGTGAGGAAAGGAATATTCCAGTGGTGAATGAATACTTGGATGTGTTCCCAGAAATTTTGCCGGGATTACCACCAAGAAGAGAAATTGACTTTGAGATTGTGTTGGCTCCAAACACTGAACCAATATCTAAAGCGCCATACCGGATGGCACCGGCTGAGTTGAAGGAGCTAAAGACGCAGTTACAAGAACTTCTGGACCAGAAATTTATAAGACCAAGTGTGTCGCCATGGGGCGCACCCGTCTTATTTGTAAAAGAAGGACGGATCGATGAGATTGTGTATCGACTACCGGGAATTGAATAAGGTGACTATCAAAAATCGATATCCCTTACCAAGAATCGATGATTTGTTTGACCAGCTACAAGGAGCTTGTGTGTTCTCACGTATTGACTTACGTTCGGGGTATCATCAGCTAAGGATTAAGCCTGAGGATGTGCCTAAGACAGCTTTTCGTACTCGTTATGGGCACTACGAGTTTTTGGTAATGTCATTTGGACTGACTAATGCACCGGCTGCATTTATGGACTTAATGAATAGAGTCTATAAGCCGCTTTTGGATAAATGTGTGATAGTCTTTATAGACGACATCCTCATATATTCAAAGACCAGGGAGCAACATGAGGAGCATCTCCGTTTGGCATTGCAAACCTTACGAGATAACAAGCTGTACGCCAAGCTGTCCAAGTGTGACTTTTGGTTAGACAGGATATCCTTCCTCGGACATGTGGTAACGGGTGATGGGATATCAGTTGATCCCGAAAAGATCAAGGCAATAGTGGATTGGAAGCCACCACAAACCGTTACTGAAGTGAGGAGTTTCTTGGGATTGGCTGGCTACTATCGCAAATTTGTGAAGGATTTTTCAAGATAGCTAAGCCGTTGACTCAATTGACTCAAAAGAACGAAAAATTCATTTGGACAGACAAGAGAGAACAAAGTTTCCAGGAACTAAAGCGACGACTGGTCTCGGCACCGATTTTGGTTTTACCAGATCCGGAAAAGTCTTACACGGTACATAGTGATGCTTCGAGAAATGGTCTTGGATGCGTCTTGATGCAAGAACGGAAGGTCATTGCGTATGCCTCTCGGCAATTGAGACCGCATGAGCAGAACTACTACCCTACGCATGACTTGGAGCTAGCTGCAGTTGTCTTTGCCTTGAAGTTATGGCGACATTATCTATATGGACAACGGTGTGAGATATACACAGATCATAAAAGCCTTAAATACCTGTTCACACAGAAGGAGAACATGCGGCAAAGGAGGTGGCTGGAATTGATAAAAGATTATGACCTGGGGATAAATTACTCCAGGAGAGTAAATGCAGTCGCGGACGCCCTAAGTCGGAAGAATCATGGGGGTAGCCGCTTTGATTACAAGCCAGAAGGAGTTGATTAAGGAATTTGAGAAGTTAAGGATCGAGTTCTTAGATCGAAGTGCTGAGCTGGAGATATCTAACTTGGTGCTGGAACCAACCCTCGTGGAAAGAATCAAAGAAGCACAAAGGTATGACGAAGTGATACAAAAGATAAAAAGGGAAACCCAAGCGGAAAGTACCTTGACTTTGCCGTGGATGAGGAAGACGTGATCCGGATGAACGGAAGGTTGTGCGTACCAGAGGATGAGGAGTTGAAGAAGGAATAATGAGTGAGGCACATAACTCCGGGTATACCATGCATCCGGGAGGCACCAAAATGTACCAAGATTTGAAAAGTTGCTATTGGTGGAATGGGATGAAGCGAGATGTGGCAGATTATGTGATGAAGTGCGCAGTATGCCAACAGGTGAAGGTAGAGCACCAGAGACCGGGCGGATTGCTAAAGCCCTTACCCATTCCTGAATGGAAGTGGGATCAAATATCCATGGATTTTGTTTGTGGCTTTCCAAGACTCCATCGGGTTGTGATGCAATATGGGTAATAGTGGATCGGTTAACTAAGTCGGCGCATTTCCTACCCATAAATATGACCTATTCAATGGAAAGGTTAGCCAAGATTTATATCAGAGAGATCGTGATTACATGGCATACCTGCAGGGATCATCTCTGATAGGACCCAGATTTGTGTCCAAGTTTTGGACGAGCTTGCAGAAGAGCTTGGGTACTAAATTGCATTTCAGTACGGCTTACCATCCCCAGACCGACGGACAGTCTGAGCGGACGATCCAAACCCTAAAGATATGTTAAGGGCGTGTGCCCTGGAATTCAAAGGGAATTGGGATAGTCATGTTCACCTAATCGAGTTTGCCTATAATAACAGCTATCACTCCACTATCCAGATGCCCCGTATGAAGCTTATGGACGGCGTGTAGGTCCCCTTTGTTTTGGGATGAGGTGGAAAAGGTAGCAATTGGGCCGGAATTGGTACAGGAAGCCGCGGATAAGGTGAGGTTGATTCAGCGGAAAATGAAGGAAGCCCAGGATCGACAAAAGAGCTGGGCAGACTTGAAAAGACGGGAGCTTGAATTTAAAGTGGGTGATCATGTGTACTGAAGATAAACCCGATCAAAAGTATCAAGAGGATGCGTACCAAGGGAAGTTAAGCCCGAGATACATTGGACCTTTTGAGATCTTAGAAAGAGTTGGAGACCTGGCGTATCGGCTAGCCCTACCACCTAATTTGTCCGGGATTCACAATGTGTTTCATGTGTCAGTCTTGAGGAGATATGTGGCCGACCCAGAGAGGATTCTGGAATTGGAGCCAATCCAGTTGAAGGAAAACCTGACATATGAAGAACACCCAGTAAAGATATTGGATAAGAAAACTCAAAGGCTACGAAACAAAGACATTCACTACGTGAAAGTATTATGGAGGAATCATGCCTTTGAAGAAGCAACCTGGGAAGCGGAGGATGAAATCCGGAGAAAGTACCCCGAGATATTTGAAGGACAAGGTACGTCAGTTCCGTTTTGAGGACAAAACTTTATTTAAGGTGGGGAGGTTGTAAACCCCGGAATTCTCAGTAGCTAGAAAACCCCAGGAGTTGGAAACGAAACCCTAATCCGATCAGATTGAGTTTAGTGAATGGAGCCTAGGAACCCTAAATCCGGCTTTCCTTCGGTTTCATAGTAAAATAAATATTTGGAGTGAAATGAATTTGAATTGTTGTTCCAAAGTACATTTCAAACCTTTGAAAGTTTTAAATTCGGGAATTTTTCAATTCCGGGCCTTCCCGAGCCCAATTACGGAAAAGCGTGCCCCGGGCCACGGATTCAGAAAAATATTCCGGAATATTCATTAGAACCGTAATTTTATAAGGATTCCAAAAATATCAATTTCATAATTTTCCGAGCTATAAAAATTACAGTTATAGCTTTTCCCGTGTTTTCGGAACAACCGGTAAAGTAGATGTCTTGTCTACTATTCACAAGTACAACCTACACTACACACTACCCATACCCTATTCTTACATCCTTACAACTACTCATTTCAATTTTCTTTTCCAAGAAAATTTGTCTCTTAAATAATTATTACATTTATTACAATTTCATTTACTAAATTACAAAAAAATCAAATTTTTACACACACACACACCCCATGCATGATGGCCGCGCCCCCCCGCCCCCCCCCTTGTTTCCCTCTCATTGTAATTATTTTTGCTATATTTTACTAACTAAACCCTAAATCATTTGATATATATACTTATTTTCTCTCTCTCTCTTCATTTCTTTTGTTTCAAAAATTTTAAAAGAGCAAAACTCTCCCTCTCCTCCCTCTATGCCGTGAGCTTGCCCCCTCCCCTTCCTCACATTTCCAACTTTGTTTCTTCTCTTTTTCACTTCAAGACTCCATTGGTATGTGTATGTAAGCCTTGTTTCTTCCTATTCTTGTAATGGCAAAGGTATACCTTGTGTATTTCCTCATCAAAACCCTATGATGCTCATGCTAGGGACATGGAAATGCATGAACAAGGATGTCAAGCCATCACAAGACATGGATCTAGTGTTTAGATGCATTTTGTTAAGATTTCATGTTGTTCATGCATATAAAGTAATGACCTTGTATTTATATTGATGTTCATGCCATGAGATTCATGTTATATACATCATATGTAGTAGATCTAAGGTTTAGACATCCACCACTTTATGTACATGCATGATCATAGGTTCATTTTTGTTTATGTGCTTTATTGATCATAAAAATGAGGTCTTGTTCATGTATAGAGATGCTAGATAGTATATCTCCACATATAGATGGCAAGAACATTGAAAAAGGAAGGACTTTGTTAGATATGGAAAGTTGAAAATTCGGATGAAATGGAAACCCTACCCTAAAGACCTCCAAAATCAATTTTAAACTTGTATTTCATAAGAAAAATGAAGGGTATGTGTAATAGACATGTTGAAGGAAATTTTCATGAGTTTAGATGAGTTAGGCATAATAAAAATAAGAAAAACAAGAGGTGAAGTTAGAGTGAAAGTGTTGACTTTAATTGTGTAGTCAAATTCGTAACTTTGTGTAATGCCTAAATAAACACTTAGTATTTAAGTCTAAAATGAATGTTTTATAAGCTAAATGAAGTCCTTAGATAATGTATACATTGAAGCCCCAATTTTAATGCATTAGACTAGATTTCCCTTAAGAAAAATGTAAGAAAAGAAAATTTGGAAAATTCGGATTTTTACAATAGCTTATTTGAAAACATGTTACCAAATGAAAAATGTGAATTTTTGTGCATGAATGGAGGCCATGACTATTATAGACTTTGAGAACCTATTTTTAGTTAAATAATAAGTAGATTACAAGATTAAAAACCAAAGAAACCCTAAGGAGTATAATGTGGGAAAATAACTTCTTAGAATTAGCCTTTATGAAACTTTCCCCAACACTTAGGAGTTCCTAAAAGTTTATTACTACAAAAATCATCATGACCATGCACAAGTTGAGTTCATTACATGGCATACACATTAGTAGTTCATTCCCATATCATTCATGCATGAATCATCATTAGGAATACTTTTTATCAAAGACAAAGCAAATTTTCGAGATTGGGTCAATTGCGGGACAGAACTGATCCCACTGTTCCGTGACCCTATTATTTTCAAAACTTGGATTTAATACTTGAATTAGATAGATCTTTCGAAGTAGATGAAGATCGATATAAAGTTTGCGAAATTCCGAGTTAAAATGACCAAGTTATGGCCGTTTTAAGTCGGAACTTCCAAATATAGCGAGAAATCCGAATTCAACTAGTCTAGATGTATAGTTTGATTTAATTACATAATGAGAATCTCATAGGGATTATTCTTGTTTGGTAGGTGATTCCGAGCAGGACGACTCTCTACCTCCCGATTATATTATTAAGAAGTTTGGTGTCCATGGCCGAGTGAGTTTACTTCCACTCTCAATTAATGCTTGTGAATGTAATGTAGTGGCACTAGTGATGTAGGCAAAGATAAAAGGAATTGTACAAGCATGATGGGGTATGTGGGAATTATGTTGTTATTGTTGATATGTGAAATGGAGCTTAAGGCATATCGAAACCGGGTGTTAAGATATTGACTGTTTTATAGAATCATGATGAATGTCTGCGTATACTTGTTGGTCACTTAAAAGAATCGAATTAATGACTATTCGACTCCGACTATAAACTGAGTTCATTCATGTCACAATGGGGTTGGAGCATTTGCATTGGTTGGTTTTTCGTGACCCATAAAACGAATGTGAGGTTAATCGTGATCCATAAAACGAATGTGAGGTTAATCGTGATCCATAAAACGAGCTTTTAATCAGTTGACCGTGAGCTTAAACGGCGTCGTACCGCAGGATTCGTTAATCTGCTAACCCGGGATGGAGGGCGCAAGTCCATCCACATATGATTTCCGGTTGGTCATATGTTTGTTGATTTCATTTGTATGGTGCATACACTTGCTTGAATAATCACTTGCTTGAATGATTGTATTAATTGCGTTATGGAAGTATTACTCACTAAGCTAGTTAGCTTACGCCCCGATAGTGTTTATCTTTTGCAGCATGAGTTTATATGGCTTAGGCCAAGACAAGCCACAGCGCAGGTACCGGAGATAGGAGTTTCCCATAGAAGTTTGATTCATTTCTTTTGTATAGACTTCCATTGGAAACTGAGGACTCTGGATGACTGTAATAGACTGTTATTCTTTTGCGGGGGAATGCCCCTTAGATTTTGTAAACCTAAAAAAAAATTTATGCGTTTTGATTTATTATCTATGGCTAATGAATGCCTTGTTAAACTGTTTAACTCCATTTGTTGAAGTATTCTATTGTCGTAAAGGAACGCTTTACATCTACTTAAGACTTCCGAAGGCCCCGGGTAGGGAACTCGAGAGTCTTACTTAGTATGTGGCGGGCTGTTACGTTTAGGATACCCTACGAGGCGTGACATTGCAGCTATGGTCTCTCTCGTACTCCAAGGCAGCCAAGTTTCCATCTTCTTCATTTATTTCTCCACTTATCCATTGTCCTTCCCGGTTGTAGACTCGAATTCCTAAAGTAGTGGATCCCGGTCTGCTTTCACTTCTACTTCCATTTCCTTTCCCAATCTTTATAGGAACAACTCCTCTTGAAGATCTTGTAAGAACATCCCTCCCTTGTGGACAGTTGTTGGCAAAATGCCCATTCTGTTTGCAGACCTGACAAGTATTAATTCCTTTATTTGGACATCTTGATATCTTATGGTCTACATTTCTACAGAAGAAACACTTTCCAAATAACTGAGGGCACTTCTTAGGGTAGTGTGCTCCATTGCACTTCCAGCACTGGACGTCTTTTGGTTTAAATCTCCCATTATCATCCTTATCCTTGTAGTTGTTGGAGACCTTGAATTTCTTTTGTGGGGGTATGAAGGTGGATTCAACATAAAACTTCTTCTTCTCAATATTCAGGGTTTCCTCTTCTTCTTTTCTTTCTCTCCTTTTCCTTGCTCCTTCTACAATCCGAGCTCTTTCCACCAATTCTCGAAAATTTCTTATATCAAATTCTTCCAGCCTCATTCTCACGTCTTCATCTAATCATCTTATAAAGACTTGTCTTTTCAATTCCTTGCTGTACTTGTAAGAGTCAGGGGCATATTGCAACAATCTACTGAACTCAGTCTCGTATTGCTCGATAGTTCTTCCTTTCTGAGCAATTTGCAAGAAGTCTGCACTATATCTTACTCGTAAACTTCCTGGGAAGTAATTCTCCAAAGAACTCATGTTTGAACATTTCCCAAGTGATTGGAGTCATCAGCTCCCTCTTCTTTGACTCCCACCATATCCTAGCGTTTAGACGGAGCATGAATGTTCCATACTTGATTCGTAGGTGGTGCGGAACCTCATATGCATCAAAAGACATCTTAATTTGAGCCAGCCAATCTTCGGCCTCTTCCGGCTTATCATAAGCTCCTTCAAAGTAGTGGTTGCTTTTGATGAAATCAGGTAACATACCCTTATATGGCCTTAACGGTGGGGGTGGAGGTAAAGAAGTATTTTGGGAGTGCATGTTCCTATGCACAGATGCCTCAGTTGATGTTTGTTGCGTCAATGGTGTTGGTATAGGTGCTCGTGCTGTTGCTGGTGTAGTTTCAGGTACAGGTACTTGTGCTGGCATGTTTTGCCTAATCGCTTCTAACACTTGGGTCAAATGTCCTAGCATGGCATGTAAGTCCATTTGAGGTGCATTGGCCCTTTGAACGGCAGGTTGCTCCACTTCAACATCCGGTTGGTTAGAGGCACTTTGCTCCTCTCTTCGTCTGCTTCTATTTCTACTGTTTAAAACTTTCCTAAGTTAGGTTTTATAAATTTTTTATAACTTAACTAAATTTTTGTCGGAAACTGGCGGATGTAATGGAAACTTTAACATACATAGAAGATAATTAAGACAATTTCTGAGATTTAAGCATAACATCGTTAAACTGAAATAAAATTCATACTTGCAAATAGAAATATTCAAAGAAAATCACAAAAGGAAAATTACATAGTAGACAACAAAACATTGTTTCGAAAACTAAAAGATAAACTGAGATTGCGGATAAAGTCTATGGTTACAAAATTTAAGCTGGACTTCTAGGGATATACTCAACCTTCTTTATGTCTTTCTTCATTCTTCGAGCGCATCTCCAGGATTGCTGCTAGATGATCCTGGGTTCCAATGCCTCATGAATTGCATAAAATATTTCCTCCTTGGGCTGCCTCCCTTGATCTTTCATGTATGTCGGTCAGTTCTTCCCCAGTCAATTCTGGCACTATGTCATGGATAGTTTTCCAAGTAATAGCTCCATCTGTCTCCATACTGTTATTCTCATTAGGTGGAGCACTGTCCGTATTCGTAGCCGAGTCTGCTCCTTGCCCCCTTCGAGTCTGTCGTCCTACTAAATAACGGATGATTCTTTCTTCAGTGCTATTACGGGGTTCCCCTCCCTTAACAGCGGTCTAGTTGTCTTCTTCTTGTTCCGATCCTTCTTTATTGTCTTCTTCCGGGTCTTCATCAGAATCTTCACTTTCTTCTTCCATTGGCTCATCTCTTATCACCGATCCATCCTCTCGTAAACGTAGGGTCTCGTCTCTCCTTAGTTGGATTCCTGTAAAGGCAGGTGGCTCAGTAGGCACTTGGGTTGGGGGTCGTAGCACTTCTTGATATACTCCATGCCAGTGGAAGATATCGTTGATGTCCGCCTTCATCCATTCGAGATGATCCATCAAGTTATCATGGGCGTAAACAAACATAGGTCCGATTCGGGTCCAAGTTCGAAAATCCGGTGAAGTTCAACGTCCATCTTCTCTAAGGACAAATGTTGCTTCCTTCAACATAGGTCTATCTTCAGCGATGGCAGCGATACGTTCCATAGCATATATCATTTCCAACTCGGTCATTTTCTTTCTTATAGGACAGTTGTGGATAGTCTATACTACTCCTTCCATTCGGTTTGCATCATTCCCTTCTTCCAGATTAGGAACATTTCCCGAACAGTCTTAAGTTGTCCTGCTAGGGCAAGCTCTTCTCATAAAACTCTAAGTCTCAATTGGTAATCTTCTGGTTTTTCGAAAGGTCCTTTTTGGAAGTTCTTAGCTTGAAGACGGGCCTCATCTATGGTGATCTATGTAAAAGAGAGAGATTAGAAAGCTTATTGTACCCATTCTATTTCATCTAAGTCTTTCTTATTTCTATTCAATTCTTCTTAAGTCCAATTCTATATTTATGATTCCTAGGTTCTTAACCATGCTCTGATACCAACTTAAACTCTCATGCCCCAAGTGGTACCCTAAACGTAACAGTCCGCCACACTCAATATTAAAGCTTAAGTATGACAACCTTAGCCACTACCATATAAGGCTTTATAGGGTGGCATCCCTATACTTGAATGGTAACTGTTATTGTATGCAAATTCCACTAGTTGTAAATGTTGATCCTAATTTCCTTTGAACTCTAGAATACATGATCTTAACATATCCTCCAGTATCTGAATGGTCCTTTCTATTTGTCCATCAGTTTGAGGATGATAAGTTGTACTAAATTTCAATTGGGTTCCCAATGCTTTTTGCAATCCTTGCCAGAATCTGGAAGCAAACCATGGATCTCGATTTGATACTATACTAACAGGTACACTATGCAATCTCACAATTTCCTTCAAAAACAGTCGTGCCAACTTTTCTAAGGGATAGGTCATATTGATTGATAAGAAATTGGCTGACTCAGTAAGTCTATCCACAATAACCAAAACAGCATCATGACCCGCACTTGTCTTAGGTAGTGAGCACACAAAATCTATGGAAATTTGATCCCATTTCCATTCGGGAATTGGCAATGATTTCAACAATCCACCTGGTCTTTGGTGTTCAGCTTTTATCCTTTGACACACATCATACTTAGCAACAAATTCTGCAATATCCTTTTTCATTCCACTCCACCAATATGCACTTTTCAAGTCTTAGTATGTCTTTGTTTCTTTTGGATGCATAGAATATCTAGAATAATGTGCTTCATGCATTAATTCCTTCCTCAAGCTTTCATCATGTAGCACACATAATCTTTTGTTCGTTCTTAACACTTCGTCATCATCCACATGAAAATCCTTGTATTTTCATTGGGATATTCCTTGTTTAATCTCTTGAGTTTCAATGTCCTCTTTATGAGCTTTCTTAATTTGTTGGAGTAAAGTATGTTCCAAAATTAAGTTTCCTAATTCAGCTTCCAAACCGTGCATTGAAAACTCCAAGTTTAATCTATCAAATTCCTTGATGAGTTCTTTTTGCTCCGTCAATATTGAGGCTACTTCTCCATAATTCTTACGACTTAATGCATCAGCTACAACATTTACCTTACTGGAATGGCAATTGATAGTGACATCATAATCTTTAATCAATTCCAACCATTGTCTTTGTCTCATGCTCAACTCCTTTTGTGTAAATATATACTTCAAAATTTTGTAATCTATATATATTTCATATTTCTGTCCATACAAGTAATGATGCCAAATCTTGAGTGCAAAAACAATAGCAGCTAATTCCAGGTCATGAGTAGGAAAATTCATCTCATGGGGTTTCAACTATCTAGAAACATAAGCTATCACTTTCCCATTTGCATCAATACACATCCTAAACCATTTCTGGACGCATCACTGTAAATAGTATATAGATCCTTGTCATTAGGCATAACCAATATTGGTGCTGATACTAATCTCTTTTTCAACTCTTGAAAACTTTGTTCATGTTTATCATTCCACTCAAATTTATCATTCTTCTTGGTTAATTGTGTTAGGGTGTCGTGCAATTTTTGAGAAATCTTTCACAAAATTTCGATAATTCCTGCTAATCCCAAGAAACTCCTAACTTTCATAATAGTTTCAGGTCTTTTCCATTCCACAATAGCTTTAACTTTTGCAGGATCAACCGATATTCCTTCTCTAGAAATAATATGTCCAAGGAATGATATACTTCTAAGCCAAAATTCACATTTAGACAGTTTGACATACAGCTTATTGTCTCTTAGTATCTATAACATACTTCTCAGGTGCTCATCGTGTTGCTCTTCAGTAGACGAATATACTAGTATATCATCTATGCAAATAATCACACAGATATCCAACAAAGGTCTAAAAATACGGTTCATCAAGTCCATAAAAACTGCAGGTGCATTGGTTAGTCCAAATGGCATGATCAAAAATTCATAATGACCATACCTAGTTCAAAATGCAGTCTTTCGTACATCCTCCTCTTTAATTCGGATTTGATGATATCCTGACTTTAAATCAATTAGAGAAAATACCTTTGCTCCTCTCAATTGATCAAAGAGATCATCAATTATGGGTAAAGGATATTTGTTCTTGATAGTCACTCTATTTGATTCTCTGTAATCAATACAGAGTCTCATTGAACCATCTTTCTTCTTAACAAACAATACTGGTGCTCCCCAAGGTGAAACACTAGGTCTGATAAATCCTTTATCCAACAATTCTTGCAATTGCACATTTAATTCTTTTAATTCTATAGGTGCCATACAATACGGAGCTTTTGACATTAGCTCTGTTCCAGGTATCAAATCAATTGAAAACTCCACTTCTCTGTGTAGGGGTAATCCTGGTAATTCGTCTGGAAATACATCCGGATATTCACACACTGTTTTGATAGTATGAATATCTAATGCTTTGGATTCACCCTCGGTTGTTCCAAGAATACACCTGTTTAACTCCATATCTTCTTCATTTTCCACTTCAATTGCTGTTATCCTATTTCCGACTCCTTATTTCCGACTCCTTTGAGTATCTTACCTCTATACTCCTTTCTTTCTCTTTGATTATTGAAAAAAGATATCATTTTGAGATGACAATCAACTTTCGCTTTTACAGCAGTTAACCAGGTCATACCCAGAATAATATCATATTTTTGCATATCTATCATGATTAAATCAACAATCAATTATTGATTTCCAGTCTTTAATGGACAACTCTTTATCATCTCCCGTGTTATCACTAAGTCTCCTGTTGGTGTAGTAACTCTCAATTCTTTACTCATGGTTTCGGTTGGTAATCCTACATACCTTGCTAACTTGAATTGATCCTATTTATCAATTACTAAATTTGCATTATTTTCAATTCATAAAGGCTTCTATTGTTCATTTAATCGTGGTTGTGTCTAATAATTTGAAATAAACAAAAATGTAACTACATACCTATAATGAGACCATAATCATCAGGGTCAACTTCTGCCCATATATTTTCTTCATCTTCCTCTTCCATCTCTACATCCTCAACAGGATTTCCATACATAGCAAAGACTCTAGCTATCGTACTAGCTTTGCTGGTATTGGCATTTCCATTTTTCGATTCTACGACTCTAATCATTCCTCTAAGTTGTGAAGATCCAGCTACTTTATTCACTTTCTGTGGACAGTTGGTTGATATATGGCCAACTTTGTTACATATGAAACAGGTTGTAATCTTTCTTTTTAGACAATTAGTTGCCATGTGCCCACTTTCCCCACAATAGTAGCATTTGTGTTGCAATTGTGGACACTCCCTTGGATAATGAGAACCCTTACATTTCCAACATGTAACATTATTCTTTCTAATTACTCCTTCTTTGCTCACACTGAAAGGTTTGAAAAATTTAATCTTTTTAGGCACAACACTTGCCATAGAACCATCATATGTTCTCTTCCCAAAAATTGGTCCCTTCTTCTTATATCTTTCAATTTCATATCTCCTTGCTCGTTCAATGATTCGAGCTTTTTCCATCATAGCTACAAAGTTATCGACTTCAAATTTAGAAAGTCTTCTCTGAAAATGAGATTCTAATCTAGCCATGAAAGTATGTCTCTTTAGCTCATCACTGTCCCGATAAGCATCTGGAGCAAACTATAACAACCGATCATGTTTATACTCATCAATTGTCTTATTTTCTTGTGTCAAATTCATCAGGTCAGTGCTATATTTTTCTTTTAGACTACCTGGGAAATATTCCTTAAAAAATTCTCGTCTAAATACTTTCCAAGCTACAGATTGTGGCAAGCTTCGTTGTTTTGAATTCCACCATATCCTTGCTCTTAATCTTAGCAAATAAGTTCCATATGGTACTTTCAGAGCTTCAGGTACTTGGAAAACATCAAGCGATCGCTCAATCTGGGCTAGCCAGTCCTCAACTTCCTCTGGCTTTCTAGGTAATCCTTCAAAGTACTTGTTACATTTAATGAATTCTGACAACAAGTTCCTCTAATGACGTAAAGGTGTTGGTGGTGGCAATTTTTGTTCATATCGGGGTGGTCCTTGCAGCTCGGCAGCAAATTCATCAAGGTTCACTAGTCCATTTTCCTGAAATTGAACCGGTGCAATATGCCTTTCATTTCCTCAGGGAGTTGTTGGAGGCATTGCTGGCGCCTCAGCAGGTGGTGCTACATTTGTTGCTTGCATATTTTGCAAAGCTTGCAAAATCAATACATTTTGTTGTTGGAGACTTTGTAAAACATCATCTAAACGGTTTTGGGATGGTACAGAGGCATTTATTGGTGGATTTCCAGAGATCCTTGCGTTTCTACTTCTATTCCTCCCTCTTGGAATTTTATTAACATTAAACATGTTATTTAGATTGGATCATAATTCACCTTTACTAAAAGACATCAAGGTCATTCATATATATATATATATAATCACACATATATACATAACCAAAATACACATAAACTTTTCATAGTTAGTGCATTATGTACACATAAAAAATGGCACTAATTCTATACTTAGCTTCTACTACTAAAGTCATCAGAAGATACATATACATCGCCCTACATACCACATGTTACACATACATGTACATCAGCAAAATTCTATCGATATCATAACTATCATGCCATCACTAATAGATAATACAAACATCATCATCATATAATACTAGATATGACTCAAGGGCTAGGATAAAGGCGACCTTTACCCTTCTCTTGAGGACCTAACTGAGGGTAATCATCCTCTCCCTCGAAACTGCTATCACTAATATCGATCCTCGTGTCTCTATCTCCTGGGGGTGCCAAGGTCAAATTCGTATCCATCATCCGGATGCCACTAGGAGCAGGCCTTTGCTCACTCTCGGAACTAAGAGGTACATCTCTCTCAATCCACCCTCCATGTGCAGTCCCTATCCATCTGGCATAATTATAATTGGAGACGTATTTTTCTGCCTCAATCCTTCGACTCTTTCCTTCTCTTTCATCTAGCAACTCTGTTGTTACACTTCTTTTATGAATTGTAGTCTGAATCGACTCCTGCATTACTCTATCCTGCATAGAAGGGGGACGCTGGAACTCACCTGTTATCTTAGGTATAATGGGAGGCTTCCTCATCAATATACATCTGGAATGGTTGCATCTGATCACCTGTGCAAGCATCCAGTCATCATCATAGGCTGTGTCATCTCTCACCCGAATGTGATCATATCGAACATCATGAGCAAAAACTGCCTCTCCTCCAATAAATACCCAAACTCTAAAATCAGGAAGATTTGGTCTCACAAATCTAGATGAGACTATGAATGTTATGTTATCAATCTCCAGACCACCTCCCTTTTGAACTATCAACCTCTCGAATCTATAAAGTGTCTCTATAGCTAATCCATTATCTGGAAAGGCCCTCTCCATCAGAAATAACCATCCTTTGAATAAAGGCTGTAATCCTCTTTACCAAGTGCTGAGAATCTCCTCTAGAGTTTTGGTAATCCCACATAAATACAAATCCTCTACCAGGACTCATAATCTGCGTCTGTAATTTATTAGGGTCTCCTCTTACTACATACTAAATATCTCCCATCTAATATGGCATGTAGTAGGATTAGTCTGCGCACAACAAAATTTGCATGATTAATAATAATCACACAGATTTTATTCCTAATTGTGTAATGTAACTCTACCCATAACTACCCAACTATTACTAAAGGGTGCTAATTAGATCTAAACTTACTATATTTACCAATGTAATTCTTTCACATAATTATCTTTCTTACACCAGCAACCACGCTCTGATACCAGCTTAAAGCTGTCACGCCCCAAGGGTACCCTAGTAGAAGTAGACAAGTTACACTTGAATACTATCACTCGATTACCTTCGGAGAGCGACATGTTTTCAAAAATAACAGGATCTTTTAGTTGTTTCGATAAGAAATGATAAATACATGTAACAAATAAATTAGTAAACAACTGTTATGTTAATCATAAAGTATCATAGATTATTATAAACCATGTAGTCTTCTTGTAATTCTCTACATACATAACTAATAAGATAACACTAGCTAATCTATTATAGGAAAATTACAAACCATTAATCCAAAATAGAACCATAGGCTTCCAGCTCTTAAGCCATTACTGGAGCCATGTTTCTGGAAGTAACTAACCAAGGTCGAAGCGTAAACCTTAAAAGACTATTGGAGTATGAGAGAAACCACTGCTCAGTGAATAACCAGACATATTACACATCAAATAAGATATTAACAAATTGTTTGTAATGCAATCACTCAAACATATGCTCAGATACAAGCTTCGATGATCTAGAATCTAAACAGGAAAAAGATTTACGCCCTCTTTTTAGGGTTGAAGAACATTTACTATATGACCCACCTGCCTAGGAGAGACTAAGTTTACAGGAAAATCAACGATTTCTCGTCTTAGGGTTATAACTTTAAATTTAACAACAATTTTAACTTACCATTTCTTGTATCCATCCTTAGAAACTCCCTAAGTATTAATCATTTCAAAGCGATACTACGGGCAGCGTTCTTCATTGTCACTTAGTTCCCGTAGAACCAACGGAACAAAGAAAACCTTGGAAGAACTAACACTTTAGAAAAACCAAGTATTAATAGAGAACCGAAATATTAATACGTAGCAGGCTGTCACTCGTTTGTATATGCAATAATGCAGCACGTGCAATGCATGACCAGGTTATTTTAATAAATCAATAGTTCTTATTCAATTTCATGGTGATCATGCATTACACACAATCATCATCCTACTACTTCACATCATCATACCATTGTATTATCACTTTTGTAATGATAGATTAGCAATCATAAAATCATATCACAACACATTTCCATCAAAATATTCATATTATTATTATCTTTGCATTACATATTCAACTAATTACGAGTACAAACAGTAAAATATGACTGAATTACTCACCTACTTATAATGACTTAATCGTAGCAATTTGCCGGAAGATCCTCTATGGTATCAAAGTCACCTATTGAGATGAATAAAATATTTATCAATATAATATAGATTATATAACTAAACTCCTATATGTGTCTAGTGTCCTAAATTGATATTTGGCTCGGCTTCTATTACTTATTTTGGTTCTTTAAGGGTCTTATGAAAACAATTATTAATTAATCTTTATTTTCATGTAGCTTGCCTTAGTCTTACTTGATATTTATATACATATATCCGGTATTCGAAAAATTATTATTTAACAAGTTTATATTTTATAGCTATTATTACTATCTTTATGTTATTCTCTATCTGACTTATAGTAGTAACTCAAATTCGTTTATTATTGTTTAGTGTCATCGTGTTTCTCTTAATCTACTTCATACAATTATTTTGTCATTTTAGACGTCATTCATAAATTTAGCTTATTTCAATTTCCATTCTTACTTATTTATCTATATAGTACAATTATTTGATAGTTATAGTTGTTATTAACACTTAATATTTCCTTATAATTATAGGGTTTTAGAAGTTATCAAATATTAACCATATTGTTATTCTTAGTGTTTGTAGTTATTTATCTATTTAATAAATTATGTTTTGACATATATATACATATAATATGTTTATTAGTATTTATTATATAAATATATTTTTTGTTCATGTAATACAGACTTCTCGTAGGAAAAACATGGGTGTACGTCGGCTCCAACACCACCAGCATTGTAACCCAAATGTCGACGTTCTTAATTTTTACATTTTATTTCGTATCAAGTTGCATTGGCTTGTAAGCCGCTAGCTTTCTCATGTACGCCGGACCATACGCTACCGACGTATAACCCCAGATAGCCGGTGTTCATTTTATATTATTTAAGCATAAGTTTTACATAGCTTCTATTCCAGTGTAAGCCGTCTCTACACCGCCGGCCTATCTTCATAAGCCGTCGTCGTTCAATGTCTACACTGCCGGCTTAGGGACAGTGTTGACACTGTTCATCATCTTCTCCGATGAAAAAGTTCATATTTCTTTAATTTTCTTCGTCATGAACATTCGCAAACCATTCCTAAGTGTTTCTATGGCATGTATCTATACATACATTAACTCACAACACATCTACATGTATGTAATCTTAAATTTTCAAATTTCGAAAAGGCACAACTAGGGTTTTCGAATTTTACCTTACTTAAGCTTGTTCGTGGAATTTGAAGCTTGTTCTTGGGTTGGTAATGACCCTATGATCATCAGAAGTTAGTTTCAATCCTTGTTTTTAATAAATAACAAGTCGAATTACAACAACTTACCTTGTTCCCAGATTATGCGTTTTTTGTGTTGTATTTTTCTTTGATTCGAATTGGATTGTTTTGGTCGAGTTGATTTCTGTTCTTTGGTCGATTTGTTTTTTATTTAGGTGCTTGTTTAATCTGGAAACTTTGGGAGTGTTTGGTGTTTGTTTGTTTATACATTATGAGTTATAAATACTTACATATATAGAGAGGAATGAGGACGTCTTTCTTCGACCATTTGCATCCGAATTCTTCCTCATTTGAATTCCGTTTCCTCCATTTGTTTTATTGTCATTAATAAGGAGATGAGTTGGCAAAGTTTGATTGGTGTTTGAGTTGAATTTGTTGCACAATTTGGACAATTTCTGAGCAATTTCGATTCTTAAATCTCAAGAAAATCCCAGTCCTTCATTTTGCACAATTTGCAACCAAAAATGAATCAAATTATTATATAATATTATTAGTTAGTTAATTATCTTAGTTTTAGGATAATTTAATAAGTTAAACGGGTACAAATTAGCTAATATTTGAGAGTTTTTGTACAAAAATATTTTTCTAGGATTCTACAAAATGTTTAGTTTATCAAACGATACAACTTTAAGTTTTAAATTTACGCGATTAATTGTTTTTAGAATTTGATCTCCCGCGATTAGGGTTTCCTAAGCTTATTAGGTCAATTTTTGTTTTAGGCACCAATAGCTTAGGAAAACCCTAATTAGAACAATGGTGTGATTCAGTTATTTATTTGAAGTCTAGATCTTTAGTTATACGTCTGTTTATGTTTTTATTTTGTATTTATAATCCTAATAGTTTATCTTTAGGTTATCGTTTCCTATCTATAAGCGTAGTTGGTTAACTACTCGATATCTCTTTTGATATATAAGTTAAATCATCTATATATCTTCGATTTTTTATACCTACTATGAAATCTTATTAGTAGTATTTAATACTATCTAAGAATCTTGAATTTAGGGTTTAAATCTATGTATAGGCTCATTACTACTCACTGTTCTAGTCTCAAATCATTATTGAGTTCAATAGTAGTCATTTAATCCCTATATCTATATTTTTCTATCTATTCTATTTGTAAGTCAAGTTTCGGGGTTTGAAAATTTGGGTTTCCTTTAATCATATCTTAAATTATCAGTTCAAGATACGAAATCTCGTTTTTGGTATCAATTAGGATCGAATAAATTCTTTATTTGGCTTTTAGATCTTAACCCAACCAAATTCAAGTCATTGATCTATTCTTAGGTTTTTATTGGATTCTAAGTTTACTAACTAGTTCATACATTCTATTTTAGGGTAGTTTACTAATGTGAAAAAAAAAATTTCCAAGGTTTACAGAGGTAGTCATTCTTAAGTTTTAATATGGTGTACGGTAGGCTGTCACATTTAGGGTATCCGTTGGGGCGTGACATGTGCTTTATGAATTGATTGAAGTTACACTAAGAATATCGAGGTTTGAATTGTTTGTAATCAAATTGTTGTTTTAGGATATATTTAAGTGTCTATAAATTATATGATCGTCCCTAAGATATTTAATATCATGATAAATGAATTCATTCATATCATGAAGTAAATCATATTGCATTCATTTATATGCCATTGATGGGATAAAAGTACAATAGTGAGGTACACAGAGGCTCGAAAATCTGCATTAATACTTTGGCGCGTAAGTAGTATCCCGAAAGAACTACAACAATTCATTATTTGTGAACTTTGGTCTTATGGGCCAAGAACACCTAACCCTGAATAGAGGGCATAACTCCATTCAACATATGATTTTCGATTAATCATGTATATTGTTTGCTTACGTGTTTGTTGCATCACATATGCTTCTATAATTAACTTGTTTGAACTTTATTGTACGAGTACATTGTTATGGGAATATTTCTCACTAAGCAAGTAAGTTTACACCTCCTTAGATATCTTTTGCAATTCCACTTTTTGTGCTTAAAGCCCCAGGGATACTTTTCACAAGTACAAGCTTTTGATCCATGAGCTTTTGAAAGAAGTTATGGCCTAAAAGTACACTTAGACTTCCAAGGAAAACTCCTTTGTAATTTATTTTGGAAATTAGACTATGGAGCTTAAGTGGATATTTTGATGGGGGTATGCCCCCTTTGGTTATGTAAGACTCCTAATGTTTGAATTAAGTTATGATGTTATGATTTCCATTCTTGAATGTCATTTCTATAACTTCTTAAACTATTTGTTTCAAAGAATGGTCCTTTATAATTGTGAAAGTATATCTTACACCTAGTATCGAAGCTTTTGCATGACTAAGATAGTCATTCCTAAGCTTTAATATTGAGTATGGTTGGCTGTCACGTTTAAGGTACCCTTTTGGGACATAACAATATTCCTAAGTTAATGATTACTTCTATTCAGTCTTTTTATATTATCTAGCCTAACAAAAACATATGGGTTTTATCTAACTAACAATAGTCTAAGCCTAAACTAATAAGTTTCAACAAGTTTCACAACAAGTATGCAAGAATTAAGATATATTAGTTCACAAGGTTGCATGGGCCATGCTTCACCTTAGGTCTATTCATGTAACTAAAGAAATTCTTAGTAAAAGTTGTGTTGAATTATTGAACTAACGGATTCACTAGATTTTGCTAGAGTTTCTCTCAAAATCAAAAGCACCTAAGCCTATGTCAAATTGCTAGAATATCATCTTGCCTATTAGCAATTTTGATTTGCATAAAAATTGAGAATCCTTTGTTTTAAAACCAACTTAATGAATCTTAAAAACAAGTGATAAAAAGTTTCACCATCCTTCTCTCAAGGTGATTATAAGCAACCTCATCAATAGCTTAGATCTATTCATTCAAATGACCTCTTGACTTATTTTAAGGAAATCAGACATGAACTCATATCGTGCACTATACAGATTCAAGATCTATTAAGCTCCAGCTATTGAATTCAATAAATCAACATGTATTCAAAATAAGCATAGCTAAATTACATGAAATTGTCCTAAAGATTCATACACCTAAGCAAAATCAACTAGTTATTCATGGATATAACAATAAAAATCAATGATTCAGAGAAGTAATTAAAACCCACAATAAGATAAAAGTAATGAAAACCGATATCCTTGGTGAATTGAAGCAATGCAGCACAAATGTTGCTGTAAAACCCTTAAAATCCATAAAGTCCTTTCTAAATTCTCTCTCTAAAAAGGAATATTTGTAATTTCTCTCTTCTATTCTCTCTATTCCATCTATTCTATGTATTCTCTATTCTGTACTTCCGTAAAATGAAAGTAAGATAGGTATTTATAGTCTTCTAAATTCATCCCTGCCCGTCTGCCCTAGCTGTGTTAAAGGGAGAGCTAAAAAAATAGAAAGCTTATTTCTTACACAATTTTGCCTAAACTTGCTTTTTTTTTTTTTTTCATTTTTCTTAAATCATCATAATATCTTCAAAATGAGCTCTTCAAGCCTAAAATGAATATTTAACAAATTAAGTGTCATTTTTTCAACAAATCACAAGAAATACATAATAAATATGTCTAAATAAGCACAAAGAATATGAGTCTTTTGACACTTATCAGATCCCTTTTTAAAAAGTATTCAATTGCGCTTAAGCAACAATAGTGGCATCTATCATCTAGGAACTAAATCTCTAGTTTTGTTAGTCAAGGGTAGTATTTCCCACTACTTGACTGATATTTCCTACTACTTGACTGACCAGTATGAGTTAATAAGGAGGTTATCTCTATTAACTACAATGATTTGTAATGGGCCTAGGAGTCAATACTCTTACTAGTCTGTGGTACACAAGCTTAATAAGTCATTGTGTGCCTGGTAGTCATTGCTATTACGAACCACCAGCTATTCTTGATTACCTCATGTAGACTTTGTTTTATGAAGTCTTGGATTTCATACGGACTCCAAAACAATCATCATGCATGATGCAAGTTAGGGATTCGAATGTAGATTAACCATATGTTGGAGAGCAAGGATCATGATGGTGGTGCACCAAAAGCCATTACACAATAAAGATTGCATAAGAGCATCTTGTGAAGTCATCCTGGTGACATGCCAATATATCTTGCATAGTGAGCATCTCATGGGAGCATCGTATAGTAGGCATGGTGCACGTTCATCTTAAGGTATAGAATCAAAGATGCCAAGGCATCACTTAAGCTTAAGGTATCGAAGCTATGATGCTAGGGCATTACCCAGGCTTGAAGACATGAAAGCCATAATATTAGAGCATTGCATGAGCTTAAAGGCTGGAAAGCCATGATGTTAGGGCATTGCTTAGGCTTAAAGACCATGATGTCAGGGCATTGCTTAGACTTGATGCGCAAAAGCTAAGATGCCACATATTGCCTGGTGGTTGGTATATTTTACAAAAGACAAAGTTGAAGTTTTCCAAAAATTTATAAAATGTTAATAAGTTTTATTCAACTTCAGTTGCATTCACCAACATAGACAAGTGCACCTATAGGTTATATTCCTTAGGGATCGTTAACATCTACCATAGTCACTTTTCATATATTATCTAGCTAAACAAAAATTTAGAAAAACATATGCACGGGAAAAACACTAGGGTAAAGTTAATGCTAAAAAATATATACGTTTTCAAGTTTAAATTTAGAATATAAGTTGTTAATGCAAGACGGAGCATAGGATTTGCTTCACAAATCTCTTATCATATGCTTTTTTAACAAACTCATAGAGTTGTTTACTGAGTATATTTGCACTATCGTATTCACTAAGGTAAGCTAAAGCCTCTCCTAAGGTTAGAAACTTTAGATCTAGATCAGACCACCATAATCTATTCACAAGCTATCAGCAATCTTGATCCGTATAAAGATTAAAAATCATTTGATTAAAAACTCATTTTAAGGAATTTTAAAACCAAGCGACAGAAAGTTTCACCGTCCCTCTTTCAAGGTGATTATGAGCAACTTCATTAGCAACATAGGTCTATTAAAAAAATATGATCTCTTAATCTATTCAGTTGAAATCAAATATGGATCTAAAAGGTTCACTACACAATTAGATCCACGAAATTAAGTTTAAGCTATTAATTAAAAATATCCAGTCAATATTCAATTAAAACATATTTGAAATCACATGAATCAAGTCTTGAATTCACAAACTCTAAGTTAAGATAATTATTTCTCTATAAATGTAAACATTAAGCACAAATTCAAGAGAAATAATATGATAATATATATATGAATATTACAGATTTAGCACAAAGGAGTCTTACAAAAACAAACGTCCGACTTAAAATGAATTTAAATAGAAAAATCACAATTCCATACAAAACAAAGAATTTTTATCATTAAGGATTCTCTCACTACTCTATTCTAGGTTAGTAAAACTTGTTACCTATGGTACACTCTATTGCACATTTGTGTACATTTATCTATAGATGATAGGCATAGAAATCATGAAGATTTTATTCGCTGATGTGGCGAATTCCATGTAACAAAATTCGTCTTTATCTTCACTCTCATTTGTGAACTAGTTCATTCGTGACAGGGTCAATTTTCATGGGTCTAATCATGGACATAGAGGTTAGCCATGATCTAAGCTATATTCTCTTCTTTAGAACCACGATTTTGGGCTCAACTTTAATCGCGCAGGGCGGGCAAGGGGGAGCGGGGGGTACAAGGGTGGTGCAAGCTCAACTTTAGGCACGATTAATCTTGTACTTTCAATTGCAACATGTAGATGTCTTAAAGTAAGTTGCAAGTATAATTACGGCATGATTGCAGGCACGATCTAGTGTCTGTTAAGACACGGTTGTGTAAGTATAATCCACAGCTCAAGTCGAGGGCACGACTTTGGGCACAATTCATACTTTTACCTTATATTGCCTTGCTTTCTTGCCCTTAGTTGGGGTCTTTAGCATCTGCGATTGAGTCTATCTTTACTTATTCATGTTGTTTTGCTCCAAATCTAATTCTAACCACTTAGTTTTTTTTGTTTTTTTAATGATCCTAAGAGCTGAAAAACAATATTTAAATAATGAAAGCACAAAATTCATAGGAATTAATCTAAAAAGGGATCAAATAAAGCATAAATTCCTATGAGCAAAATAGAAAATAAAAGACTTATCGCGTGGGCTTTAAGTGATCTCATCCAAGGTAGTCCAAGAGATAATATGTGATGATGATGACCCATAAGCAGGATTCTTGCATTCCCAACTTCAAAGGTTGGTTACTACTGGACTGCCACCCATGGTGGTGGTATTTGCTCATTTACTTCCTGAGTTACTTTCTCTTCGGTAGTTGGAGATAACAAGCTACAATGAAGAGAGAGTTCTCCAGCACTACTGCATCGGTTGTGAATTATTCCATTGTATGGCAAGCATTATCTTAGTGTTGTCAAGGGTAGCATCTTGTGTTTCGGTAAGAAGGATGGCATTCATATTAGCAGTGTTATCTTCAAGTGCTAGCCTGATTCATTCAATTACATCAAGGTTGGTGTTGTCACCATCTTGATTCATGCCATCATTTTAGGTAGCTAGCTCTCTTCTAGGAGGTGCCATTACAAATGTGTCAAATTCCCCTCTCCCTAGTGGAGTCACCAACAATGTATGGGTATGATTCTGAATGCAACAATTACGTACATGTCACATGACTACTACATGTAACCTAGCGAAACGACATGTAGGAGGGTGATCAAGAGAGAAGTGTGTAAGGAGGAGGAGCATACAATCTCAATAGGCTTTAAAACACATGTGACAAGTAAGAGAGCTAAGAAGTACAAACCTCACTAAATAGAATGAATTGATATCTGCTCATGATGAAGACAAGTGATTGATTCATCAAGATAGAAATTCGATAGCACTACAACATTTGTCTAAGATTTCCAATTACCTAAATGAGATGGGGACTAAGGGTATTTATAAAGAATCTAGTTGCTGATGTCGTCCATTAGATAAATAGACAATTAACAATTAGAACAAGTCCCTCTCATAATAGATATTGAGTTGGGCTCCCTTATAGATCCAAGCTCACTAAGACCTATATTTGTAGTGTGTGAGTTAATTTAAGAAATGTTGGAATTGGACAGACCAATTTCAACTAGCCTTACTCCAAGCCTACCATATCAAAACTCCCTTGATCATCCCAAATAACTAAGCCGAACTCTTTAAGACCTGTCATCTTAGCCCAAAGAGTTAAATCCAAAATAAGAATTAAGCTTAAGCCTTTATAATCAAATTTGATAATCTACATTATATATATGTTTTGCACCCTTAAATTTATAAAACCTGCTCAGTCTGCAAAGGGTATTTTTTCCTTATAGATTGGATATATGAGTTCTATATCGGCGACATGAATGCACTGAAGAAGGCTGAAGCTATAAGGATACGGATATGGCTTCTATATTACAAAGGAACTTCTTCAAGCCTGGCCATTACAAGGGCCTTTTGAGTTAGAACTTTAATCTTTATTTCTATGCTATTGCTATGAGGCTGGAATAACTGTGATTGATGGAATACAAATACTGTCTGTGATAACAAAAATTTCACTCTCTACTATTTAATCTAAATTAGTGTATTACACAAAAAAAAAAAAATGAATTGTTTGATGAAAATATGAATCACATACTTAGACCACATATATATCCTGAACTTTTCAAGTGAAAAAAAATCCATATAACATAATTTATTTCGTGTAATATTGCCAAGAAGCACATAAGAAGCAAATTTTGAGTACTTGCCCCAAGCATCTTTCGATTTGTAATATTTAACTATTCTTTGTTCTCTGGCCAAACATAAAATAATGGTTCTTTTGTCCAACAAATCTCCAAACAGTTATGTGTGTTGAGTAAACAAAAATCAGTTTCCCCCAAAATTTTATATATATATATATATATATATATATATTATGAAAAGTCAACTCTCAAGCCTCAACTTGGACCATAGTGAACTTATTCAGGATAGTATGCTCTTTCATCGCCTCAAGGTATGCAAAATGTACTCAGCATAAAGGTCCCTGCACCAAAAATTTTCACAATTATTCTTAATCCACTTATGTAGGTTACTTTTCATTGATATATTAAATTTTACAATTTTTGCCGGTACAAATATGATAATAAAATTTCAAAAAAAAAAAAAAGAATGTATATTATAATTAAAATCATTAAGTTATTTTTTTTTAGAATTAACGAGGGTTAATGGACACAAGGACTTTCTTTTCTAGTGAATAATGTGTAGGTATGGATACATCCTTAACTTCTTGTTGTGTGGACTTACATTGAGTACTGGATGGCATTAAGAGCAGTCTCGGAGGGAAGAAAATCATTCACAGCAACCTTCTTGTTCTCGTTCTTCTTATCTGCAGAAACGTATTAAGGGAAAAGAAGGTATACAGCAGATTTTACAATTTCATTATTCATTGCATTATTGGATTCACTAATAAAATCCTCTATTATTATAAAATCATAGATAATAAGAGGATACAATCTTCAAAGAAACGTCGAATTTCGGACAGGCGATGAGGGGGAAGCTCTTTGATATCAGTGTAATGTTTATACTCAGGATCGTCTGCACATACTGCAATTATCTTATCATCTTTCTCTCCCTGGATCATATGGTAAATTTTTCATAAAAATTAGGCTACACAACATGTAATAATATTTGATATATATACACATAAAGTACTAAACGGGTTAGAAAATATGATCATGAGTTGTTAAAGAAAGATGATGATGATGCACCTGATCAATCATTGGCATTAATCCAATTGCCTTGGCTCGTAGGAAGCAGCCAGGAAGGACTGGCTCCTGTTAAATATTCAACCACAAGATCTAGAAACTTAAAAAGTAGTTGTTGGACCAATATAGCTTTACATTTATTCGTTAGCACGAGTAGCGATGCGGGCAAATTTGGTGCTCAGATTAGGATTATTAAAATATTATTTCATGATGTAATCATAAAGAAAAGAATTTATTGGATATTAGGAGTTACGTGTAAAATAAGGGATTATTCCAAAGAAAATTACTAGGGGGAACAAGATCACCTGCATGAGCACTAAAACATCCAATGGATCATTGTCCTCACAGAGTGTCCGGGGTATGAAGCCGTAGTTGTGAGGATACACGACCGAGGAGTACAAGATCCTATCAACCTGTGCATGACGACGAATTGGAAGTAAATGCATCGAAATGCGAACATGGACGCCAAGGGTGAAACCCAAAAGAAAACAGTTGGATGGTTCGGGAGCCATTCAAATCTATCCGGTAATTTTACATTTAGGAAAAGCGGTCACATGTGAGGTCCAAATATCACGATGACTCTAATTAATTTTCAGTAGAAAGAACTGTTAAAGTTGGATTATATTGCTGCATAACGGTCAAACTGAATGCTATAGTAGATGTACATTTTTCCTTTTGCCGAATCTGTACCTTAATGAGTCCTGTCTTCTTGTCCAATTCGTACTTGACCTTGCTTCCTTTGGTAATTTCAACAACCTGAGACATCCACACAGGACATGGAGTTTTCGCAGTAGGAGGAATAGAACAGAAAGAAATCATGGGAATTTGTAAAATTGCCTTTATTATTGAGGAGCTTTACAAATTTGAGATTGCTAAATTTATTATTAAATCATTTTTTCATTCTTTTTTTTTTGTGCTATCATACATCATCTTAAATGAGCAAGATAGTAAATTTCAAAAGTGAAAAACCATCGAGGTGTTGGACGCTAAGCAATTTCAAACATTGCGTATAAATTTTGTTAAGTAAAAGTTCAAATTGATGATGACATTTAGCATTTTGAAACTACAGATATAGTAAAGTTTATATAGTAATTTTTGTTATCCAAATTTTCACGACTCCTCATTTTTTAACTTTTTTCCCCATCGGGTAATACAATCCGGTCACTTGACCTTTTCGATCGAGACTTTGGAATAAGCTTCCCAAATCTTGGTGGGAAAGGACAAAAGTTTCACAACCAATTAAGAAGAGATCAAGAGCGTACGCAGTTAAAGACAGTTGGAGCTTCAGGTCCTGCATTTTGGGAGAGGGGAGAAAAAAAAAACGACAGAATATGTTAAGTAAAATTGGTATGGAATTTACCACCTTTCACTAACAACATGCACGGAAATTTTAACTATTAATCAAAATAATAACTATTAATTTTCTAAATCTTTTAACTAAGAGAAAGTTAACAGTGGCATATGTATAAATCGTCAAACTCAAACCCTTTGTTTTTCAATCCTTTCATGCATGTACTATTTCATAATTGTCAAATCAATATTAAGGAGTTCGAACAATTTTTCTTTTAAAATTCTTTACAAGTATTTTAGGACTCCGCTAATCAAATATAGAGGAAGAAAGAAAGAAAAGAAAAGAAAAGAAAAGAAAAGGGGTACCGATTTCGAGATCATGCCAAGGATGCGCTGCAACGGATCTCCTTGACAATGATGAAAGAATCCTTTCATTCAAACGAGGGGCAGATCGGGGCGCTCGGATTTCCTCATATGCATCAACAGGCTCACTCATTCTTCACAAGACAATACCATGTTAAAAGCGAGAGGAGGGGGGAAGGGCTACATTATTAACATAGGTACGTGTGAAAATTAAGAAAGTGAAGAAAACTAAAAAGAACAAAAAATGATACCTGTTGTTGTTAATGAAATCTGCAGAATTAGTTTACGAAATAGAGAAATGGAAGATGAAGACGCAAAATAAGAACCCCATTTCGTTATATATAATTATGATTGTGGGGAACGGGGGGAGAGAATTGTGGAGTTTCCCAATTTGTCAAAGGAAGGATGGCTTGTGTGTCGAAACTAGAGACAAGTTAGCTCCTGCCTTCGCCTGTGACGACATAGATCTAGCAACTTTCCTTGCTTTCCGCTTTGACTATTAATAAACTTTCCGTGAAATCAAACGGGTTAATGTTCACAGATCAAAAGGTGTTCACCCGTTAACGAGTGTTAGCTTATGATAACATGTGCTGTGTCCTATCAAGTTAATGTGGTCATGTTTAGATCAATTCATTTTCCGCTAGTTTTCATACATATACCCATGCTAATACAGGTATAAAATTTCCATATTATATATATATATATATATATATAATTTTTACCTACTTAATATATATTATATTACTTAAGTATATGTAAACTACTACACTTATCTATTGCAACAAACTACAATATATATGCTATCCAACCTGCTATAATTATTATCATAACCACAACTATACGTTGTAAATCCTAAAAGCAATTCTTTTGATACTCATCAAATCTTTCTTGTATTATTGTTTCCATTTTATCCATGCTTATGATTTGATACCTCATCCCCATTCCATAGCATATAAGAAATAAAAATGCCATATATTAAATTAAACATATAGAAGAAAATAGTTATTATAATTCATTCCACATATCTAATTCACTTATAAATTTATCCATCAATAAAGCTACATAGCTCTACTTTTAGAAGATAAAATTAAAAAAAGTAAAGTGTCTATGAAGACATATGTCAATTGTCTGCATTGCAGTGAAAAGATTGTATGCATGATATTTAACGATGTAATGACAAAACAAATTATTTCATTGTTTTACTAAAAGATAGAGTTCATGCCTTTGGCTTTTCCTACATGCATTTTTCTATTGATGGTAGATTATGCTTTAATTTGTCATCATAATATATACTTTTAATGTTCACAAATTGGCAAACCCAATTATAAAGTCTACGCTAAACATTACATAAACCCCGTTGCGGTAGAAGAAATTATGAATGCTTTTATGCACAAATGGGAAAAAAAAAATACTAGTGACAGATTCATAATTTTGGGGAGTTGATTTTTGCATTCTTAAGGTCTAGTCTAAGGATCAGAATACACCAGCTATGCTTGTGATGGATGATGATTTTTAGTAAAATTTCATTGTTTAGGCCTTTAAAATTGTGTTTATACTATTTTTGGAAAGTTTTCAAAATAGAATATCTTTTTATAGGTGTTGCTAAATCAAATTCAATAGAGACTGAATATAGAAAAATTGATTGTGGACTTTAGTGATAATGGGCTTGCAAAACATAAACCGGTTAGTCGCACGTTGGTAGTGGGTTGAAGTGGCCACTCTAATGCTTAAGTTAGTCATAGTGTCAATTGATAGGCAAGTTATATGGAGAGTAGTGTTTACGACAATACTATTTCTAAGGAGGGAGGAAAGTTATTTACAGTTGATTGGTTTCCAGCGGTTAGGTGCGCTGTGGGATCATGGGTGAGTAAATAGTTGGTAGTGGTTATGGAAGCCGTGACAAGAGACATTGAGGGGCATGCCAAGAGACATTAAGTGGTCCATCGATTGAGCATTACAAAAGTCAACCATATACTGAGCTAATGTGATAGATGTCTGCGTAGGGCTTCAAGTTACTACTGGTATGAATAGGGCTATGGCCTAACTGGCTTGTGGGCCAAACTTTGTTTAGGTAGCCCATAGGTTAGACCATTAACAATAGGACTTTTGGATTTTAGTGATATTTGTGGCATTTTCTTATCGTTTTATTTAGTTTATGATGGAGACTTTTTAGTCTTTTTTTTCTTCTTTTAGTAAAATTTAAGGTTTTCATATAAACAGTACATTTTAGGATTGGATTTCAATTTTGGAAGTTTCAATAATAATATTCAGAGTGTGTCTCTATTCCTTTCTTTATGAGATTTATATTTTTTATTGAATTTTGACTTTTGATGCTATTTATTTGGCATTCTTTTGAATAACCAAGCAAGTGGGAGATTATTATCTAGCAATGGATTCAACAGAATTCAATTTGTATCCTTTTCAATTAAACTTTCATTACATCAGCTGGTATTGGTACGAGATTCGATTTGTGAAGTCAATGACACAAGAAGGTAGAATAATCAGCGATTTATGATGGGGAAGATCCATGAGCATGATGATTTCAATCGCATTGAGTAGCAAATATGGTAGATGATTGATCAACGATTGGAGGTATTAGTGGAGTTATTAACAGAAAGGATGATCCTAGTGATGTAGACTACGATTCTTCTAATGAGGAAGAGGAGGACTACGAAGGGATGTTGCGTAGATGCAATGAGTCTCCTATTGAGGAGGATCATAGGCATTGAGAAACTAGGATAAGGACATAGATTCTAGAATTCCATGGTAATCTTCAACTAAAAGAGTTCTTAAACTAGTTAGCAACAGAAGAAGAGGTTCATGAGTTTAATGGGATCCTAAAGGACAAGCATGTTCAGTTGATGGCAACTAAGTTTTGTAATAAAGCCTTAACCTAGTGGCAACAAACCAAATTGATGAGAAGAAGGTTGGGAAAGTAAAAAACTACCTCCTTGGGAAATGACAAAGGGGCATCTAGGAGCAACTTTTTTGCCTTTGAATTTCCAACAACTGATGTATCAAAGGTTATAGAATTTAAAATAGGATAACAAGTCACTAGATGATTATACTAGCGAATCTTATCAATTCATGGATACGAATGAGACTTAGGAGACAAAAGAGCAGTTAGTAGTGCAGTATATAAGAAGGTTGAGGTTGCAAATGCAAGATGCAATTAATATGTTAATCATGTTTCTATATTTATGGCGTGCACGTAGGGCATTGATATTTAAGAAGTAGTAGGGAAGAAAAGGGAATAATAAGGAAGTAGAGAAAAGGACTCTTTTTGTTGAGAATAATGAGGGTAAAGAAGAAGATGTTTTTATGGCTGCTAAACCAGCTTATGATATTAAGTCTTCTAGTAAAGAGATTGTGACTAGAGATGTTAGCACAACATTGGTTGTTAAGAGGTCTTGTGCAACTCCCAAAGCTATTAAAGATTATTGATTGAAGAACAGTTGTGAAAATATTATGCCTATAGAAGTAGTTCATAAATTAGGCATTGAAATTGAGTGACACCTTAGGCCTTATAAGTTGGCATGGTTGAAAAAGGGAGGCAAGGTAACTCTTTCAAAATGATTACTAGTTTCCTTTTTTGTTTGGTCTAAATATGGATATTCTGTTTGGCATGATGTGGTTGCTATGGATGCTTGCCATTTATTATTAGGTGGACCTTGGTAGTTTAATAGGGGTATCATGCATGATGGTAAGGCCAATACTTACGATTTCATGTTTAAAGGAGTGAAGATTATGTTAGACCCTACTGAGTCCAAACTTGTGAAAAAAGCTTCTAGTTTAGTGTCATTAGCCTTGTTTGAAGAAGAATTGTAGGATTCAGAGGTGGCCCATGCTTTAGTGTGTAAGGAGTTATTGAAAAGGTTGCAAAAAGCAATTAAAATTTTTCTTCCAAAATGGGTTCAGAAACTTTTCTGAAAAACATTTATTCAAAAACGTTTTATAAGAAACCTCTTGATATCTTAACTATTATATAGTCAAGTTTGATTAACTTAAATCTCTTTTCTCAACATGTTATTAGTCAAAATACTTTAAGTTAATTATTTAGATTCAATTTTAGAGTTAAATGCAGAAATAACACAATAAGTGAAAGAGCGAGAGAAAAGATTGATCGCACATATATAGTGATTCTATCTTATGTGTCAATCCACTCTTCCAACTTTACATTGTGGTCCTAGTTATCTTTACCAAATTGTTCCACTAAATTTAATCAAATCAATGAAGAAATATAAAGAAATCTTGCATCCACCACAATGTTAACAACCCGCACTGCCTATCTTATTTTCTACTTAAGCTAAGTCACAATTCTATCGGTGTTCTTTGTCTCACTAACACAACAAATACAAAAGAAAGTATCTCAAATCTAGAGGAATACAATAATAAAGGTCTTTTCTAAGTGTGCTTAAGTGCTTCTTTTAAATGTTAGAGTGGCTTAATTCAATTATTAATAGTTCTCATTAATTTTGTAGACTTTAGTGCTTTTTTTTTCTGAATGATTATTCTTGTATCTTCTTCTTTAGAACAAGGCATCCATTTACACTCAATGATAATTCTCATTACCTGACGGGGTTGTAAACTTGTCTCGATGTACTTGCAAAGTGGATCATACTATAAAGGGACTGAACAAAAGCCACAACTCAATAAGATGAGAATGCAATTTCCTAACTACTCATCGAGAAATTACAAACAAGTGATTAAACATATAATATACATGAGTAATCAAATGCAATGCAATCATTGCATGTGATCTTTCAGTAACCAGTATGAAGCCTAGGGTGTAAACACATACCACCCCTATCCCTTTAGGTTAGGGAATTCATAGTTCAATCTGCGTCCATGTCATCCGATTCCAATTCACTTATATCCCAGGCCTTAGGGCAATTGAAATGCAACCCTTGGGTTAGATCATCAAAATAATTCTCTTACTCATTAATGCCTTCAATGCAATTCAGAGGTGGCATAAGATACCTTAAATATAGTCCTAAGCCATGATCGTCTAAACAATTCTCTTACATCATGGATGCCTTAATTCCAGTGTGAATGTTGCATAACATATCTTAAATGTAGTACTAGGCCAAGATCATCTAAATAATTCTCTTGCCTCATAAATACCTTAATTATAATCTAGAGGTGGCACATGATACCTTAAAAGCAAAAGGCCTAGATCATCTAAATAGTTCTCTTAACTCACGGATGTCTTGATGAGTTATAGTCTAGAGATAGCATATGATACCTTAAATACAGTCCTGGGCTAAGGTCATCTAAATAACTTTACCTAATGGACACCTTAATTGCAATCTATAGGATAGCTTAGATGCAATCTTGGGCCAAGATCTCTTAAAGACTTACAATAAGACCAAAAGTGATGATCTCACATGGCTATGCAGTTCATTATTTCCTAGATCTTTTGGTTTATCTACGAAGCTTGAAACTAGAATGCATACCTAATAATTCAAATTATGACCATGTGTAGTCCTTAACTTAATATTTGTTTCCGGTGGTTGGACTATAGGTAATGGAGTACTCATGCAATGCATGTCTACTTATATATAATATATATATATATATCTGTGTGTGTGTTTGTGTGTGTGTGTGTACAAATCAATTAATAAATTTAGTGTTACTAATCAAATTTACAATTCAATTAAGACAAAGATATGCTGAAAATATAACTCGCACATAATAAAACAATCAACAATTCAATCCAAACACCAACATCATATGTGTCATTATCTCATGCCCATACCAATGTTATATAGATTCTTATTTTTTGTATAAAGTTATACTCCTCTACTTAGGTCATCGAGTAATCGTTTAGGTTTCCCTAGTTTATTGAACTAACCTTTTATTTAACCCTTTTGTTAATTTAATTATTTTATTTTGTTTATTAATTTATTTAATGTACATATACATACATGTATATATATAATTATAAAATCAAGTGAAATTGAAATTAGACAAAGGACTAGCACTTAAATTTTTTAGTGTCCAGTTTTCACATCAAACTGGCAAATCGACTCATTGGTGACTTGTAATACCCTAAATTTTAGCTTAGCTAAACTAAAATTATTATAATTAAGTGGTGCACTATGTGGATAACTTTTTTTGTTTATTTTTATTTGAACTTGAATTTAATCTAGAAATTATACTTAGATAGCTTATTTCAGTAAAGTAAATTAAACTATAGAGTATAGTTAAATGGATTGACATAACCAAATCAATAAATGGATTTGATCGAAATTGAGATTTTAAGTATCCCTTTTTAGTTATCTATTTTCTTCAACTACCCATTTCATCATAAATTCCTTAATTATATCTACATATAAAATTTCAATTCTATTCTTTTCAATTTGTCTATCTACTTTCATTATCTTTTTCAACAAGCTAAATTGCATCATCATCTTAATAAATTTTCAACTTGAACTCTTTTTCTTTCAATTTCCAATTGAAGCCATTTTCTGAAGTCCAACTACCTAAATCTTTCAAAAAGGCCCTATTTAGGCATTTTCCACTAAATTCCATTTTCTTAATGCCCACAAATTTTGAATTTGGTTGCTTGTTTATAAGTATAAGCTTCTATGCCCTAAATTTCCAAATCCAAACTAAATATCAAATTTGATTTAGATAATTACTTATATTAATTAAAGTAAATTATATAATATGTTTAGATAGATTAATATAAATTAGTAAATAGATTTAAATTGAAATTTAATGTTTAAATATTCTTTTAAATCACCTCTTTGCCACAATAACCTTTTTTCAATGAATCAAATTATTCAATTCTTGTCAATTATTTATTTAAACTCCTTTTTCTTCAATTTTAATTCCCTAAATATTTAGTTATGTAATTTAAATTCTTAGTAAATCTCTAAACCCTTGAACTTTAATTTAACTATGATTTCCTAAATCCTCATAAGTTTTAAATTCATTTGCTTGCTTAAAAGTATCAAATCTTATGTCTTGACCCAAACTAAATGTTAATTTCTTACAAATCGAACTCCAAAACTGGATTTGTAATTTGAGATAGTAGTCCCTATTTTATAGATCCTCAAATTATTTTCTAATTAATTTCGAAACTTAGAATAAATATCTGAAAGGTTTAAACTTAAAACCTCTACCCAAAAATATCTTTAAACTTTATCCTTTATTTCCTTTTCTTTTGACTTTTGGCTATTCATTTTTTTCTTCTTCTTTCCTTTTTCCTTTTTTCTCTAGTTCTCCTCTTCCTCTCTTGTTCTTCTCTTCATTTTCTTTTCTCAATTTTCACCTTCAAATCTCAATCTCAAGGATATCAAAGAACAGATTAAAATTAGAAAAGAAGATAGAAGAAGGAAAACAAGTTTAGGACAACTTCAACAACTAAGAAAGAAGTAGTAGTAATAGAGATCAAGCAAGTTATATTTTCCAAGCAAGTTAAGTATAGATATTTTTCTTTACTTTGATTGTTGTATATGCTTGAATACGATGAACTAAAGCTAGATATAAGTAGTGATAAAATTAGTAAACTTGTAATATATGAACTTGTAACTAAAAACCTAAGTATATGATTATGCATGAATAGGCTAGATGATTGATGAGACGATTTGATGAAATATGATGTAACAATATGTATATAAGTGTTATAAACTATGAGTATAAGTATGTATGCAGTTTTTATGATGTTTTGTTTGAAGTAGGATATTTATAAGTTGATAAAAGTAGGGTAAAAAGATGGGGTCAATACGTAACTCTATTACCCTATGCATCACGGGCATTATGCAGCCCATGATCTTCTCTAAGCAAGCAATTTTTGAACATAATGCCTAGATCACGGCTACGGCAAGAAGTGTGATATTTTCGGATCACATTTTTCCCCCCTAATCACAGGCATGATAGAGGGCATGATGAAGATCACAGTCCATAGCATTGGCATGATCTATGCCATGTCTTTAATATAGGATGTAATATGCTAGAATTTGAATAATTAGGAATGGGTTAAGGGAATTAATAGGTTTAGGAACTTATTTGGATTAACATGGAACTTAAGTTTATATAATGAACTTAGTTAATAAATCTAAATCCAATTTAACCTAATAACTTAGTAAACTAAAATTAATTAAACTGATTAAGATCTTATAGGATATGTAATAATGTTTCATAGAATAAGCGAATATAACTTAGTAACTAAATTAGATTTAATATGGCTTTTGAATATCAAGTGGATTAGTTAATAGCTTTAAGTTTAATTTGACTTGATAGACTATAAGAAGCTAAAATGAAATTGATTTAAAATAAAATCCTTAGATAAATTAAGGTCCTAATAGATACATGGTAATGATCTAGTGAGATAATGGAGTATGACTTAATAATTTGAATTAAGAGGTTAAGTTAGGTTAATATAAACTTAATACATATAAATGACTTAAATGTAATTGTAATATGTTAGACTTTAAATAATAAAGAGAGTATGTTGTTTCAAATGTTATTTATTAAGATAAATGAGTATTTTCCTAAAAGTTAATAATTTATTTAAAACTTGAAAGTAAATAATAAATAATAATATTTTCATAATGAATAATTTATAAACAAAGGAAAAGAAATGAATTGACAAAAATGGAGAATTATCCGTATCTTGACATGGTAATTTTCGTAGCTATGGGAAGATTGCTACTTAATGTCTAATCAAATAGGTTTTTTGAAAAAAATATTGATGCAGGATATTTATATAAGCATGCGAATAAAATATTTTTATGTTGTTGATTGTGTTTTGATAAATATGTGTATGTTTGTGTATAACTTTAAACATAAGTGTTAATGCATTTATTGTGTAAAATTTAAATTTATTATTAGTAAATAAGGTTAAGCTAATAAAATATATTAAGTTTAATTTAAATTAATAGACTTGGTGAATAATAAGTTAATAAAGAGGTGAAGTGTAGATTAATATTGCACATGAAAATTATGAGTAATTGTTATTTCTTTCCATAGGAGAGACAAATAGATCAATCTTTGGATTTACTAGAACTTAAGTACGAATTAGCCAAGATAAGATGTGAGTAACTTTGATCTTATCACATTGTTTGTGCTTGTAATGTAGTTGCACATGTGATAATATACACATAATTAGCTATGTGTAGGGAATCGGGTACTCAATACTCATGTATTGTTTGGTAATTGTTTTGGTTGATAACTCATTAATTTAAAAAGAGGTCAGACATTGCTTGCAATAACTGCATTGCTATTACTGATGAATGTTTACTAATTGATTTCTCACTTTAATAAATGGACTTAATACTATCCGATTATTTAATTAAATGGACATGCATTGCATAACAACATAACTTGCGTTGCACGAAAACATAACTTGCATTAGCATGGTATTCAAATCACATATTAATATTCTAATTCTGTGGTAATACTTTGGCGAGTCTAATGAATCTGGTTAAGATTACCATAGGGTTATCGACCTCATAGCAATTAAGTAGGCACCAAAGGACGTCGTCTGGGTTAGAGTTGGCTGTAAGATATTAATACTTAAGGAGTTTCTGAGGTTATATATAAGAAATGAGTTTGAAGAGAATTTCCCCTTCCTTAGTTGTCAGTCTCTCTTGGGCATGAATTACATGAGCTGGTCCCTCAATCTCTAAGAGAGAGCATAAATCTCCATTGATTTAGATTTCGGTCAGCCAAACTGTGCATTTCCGTATGATTGAGTGCTACATTGCATATGATTGATAATTAAACTTTCTTGAATTTGTTTTAAATGTGTTCAGTTCAAGTTATTCGCTGAGCTTATTGTGTTCACGCTCCTATATATTGTTTGATTTTAGGAATCAAAGGGATTATTTGAAAATTTGAGATAGAAGCTAGGAAGGAAGGAATATGACGAACATATATGGATTGGAGAGAGATTTGTTGAACTTGTATGTTCATTATGGATTTTGATGAGATAATAAGATGCACAATTAACTATTCAATTATTGTAAAATATACTTAATTAGTCAAAAAAATGTGTGTGTGTGTGTGTGTGTGTGTGTGTGTCGTGTATCTTTGTGGAGTTTCTATAGGTTTTTAGCAGCTATAGCCCTCATCAAGAGACAAGTTGAGAACTAGATAGATTCACTCACTACAGCATGACAAAGTTTAGACCAAAGCTCGAAAAGACAAAAATGCAGAGACATTAGTCAGGGTCATGTCAAGGGGTCAACAAGTCAATTAGTCAAGGTGACACAAAGTTTAGACCAAAGCTTGACAAGTTCAAGAAATGCACAGCCTTGATCGAAGGTCACGTCGAAGACTCAACATGTTAGAGCTTAGGGGGCGATAGTTTGATTTTAAGACTTGATGGAGTAAAGACTTTTCGATGACAAATTTGAGGCACGATGAGTCTTTAAGGCACCACAATTTAAATATTGGAGCCAATGTGACAAGAAAGAATTGTTAAAGCACATTAAATGCTTGATGACTTAAAGTCATTGTCTCTAACAGATATTTAAATTTTTTAAGGCTATATATATGTTGCCCTTGGGAGATTCAAAAGAAGTGAAGTGCATAAAGAGGTTTTATTTGTGATCTAACAAATTATAAATTTTTTTGTTCTCTTATTCATTAAATTTGTAATATTTGCAAAGAGAGCGAAAAACATGTTAATACTCTATTCTTACACCTGTAATCTCTTAAAGAGCATCTAAAGAGAGAAATGAAATTTTATTTCCTATGTGTTGTAAAGAATTGTAATTGCTCAGCTTGAGCGTACTTTTGTGATTAATAAAAGTAGTGGTGAAGTCCTCGATTGGAAGCATTGGTGAACCGTAGAGAGTAGGAAGTGAGCCAAACTCTACGTTATATATGGACTAATATTTTCTATCCCTATCTCTTTTATATTTTATTTGTAATATGATGTTTTATTATCTACTACTATTAAATATATATTTGATCTACCTATTAAAATTACTTGCTTGACTTTTTTAAGGTAAATAATCAATTGCAACCCCCCCCCCCCTCCCCCCCGGCACGCGCGCTCCCCCTCTGAGTATTTCATAGTGCATTTTCACATTTTCAAGATTTGAAGTTTAAGTGAAGAAGTCTTTGGAGATTAGTAGCTGATAAGTTATGATGCAATAGTTAGAACTTAACGTAAGTTTTGAATAATGTGATTCTTGTTTGTATCTTATATATATATATATGCAATTTTTTTCTCATTCAAACAATCTTCAGTCTTGTATAATTGTTCACGCAACGGAGTATTCTATAAGTTCAATGTTCATGTGCCTTTTTGGGAGTCTCAGATGGTTTAATATCAGTGTCTATGACTCCAGTTTGACGCATGATGTATCGATACTTCTAAGGTACCCTGTAAGGGTGTAATATAAGTATCTTCCATATGAGATGTAAAATTTTTCACTTACTACCCACATCATTTTCCTCCATTTTCAAGTGACACAAACACCGGAATTCATCAATATAACATTATAAGATTCAAACATTCATCTAACAAAACTTAGACCATATACAATATAGACAACAAGCAATAGGAGTGCTAAATCATTGAAAGTTCCCACTCATTGTGGCCTCCTCAAGACTTAATTGAAGTAATCTTATGGTTAGCCCAAAAAGTTCCAAAACTTTTGAATTTGAAAAACTTATTCAATTAAAAAAATTTTAGCTATTGAAGATCTCATATATATCTTGTAGATGTTGATTTCCTTGTATCAAGAATAATAGTAAAATCTTGTATAATATTGAAAAATCCAAAAGATAATTATTTATTGAATTTAGAAGATATAATTCCTTAAATGGATGATATGTAAGCTGTCATATGTTGTAGCTTCCCTTGAAGTCATGTCCGGGTTGGAAACATCTTTAAAGAGTTTTTTAGATGTTTTTTTGAATTTTTCTTTCTTCTCTAAAGAAATTCCAACATTAATATAGTTCCACAAAAAATTATCCAAGGCTAGTTTCCCTTAGGTATCTATCCTACTATAGTGGTATGATTATATATATTTCCTAAATATATTTATTCCATAGGTCTTCAATATAATATAATATAATATAATATAATATAACATGAACATACATGGAAAGTTCATTCGTCGAGACTAACTTTTGATATGACGATTGACTCTCTACTTCTACTTTGGCATTATGAAACTATATATAGTTTAGGACTTCGAATGAAACTTAAGTTTATTTGACATATTTGATTTCGTTGACACTTTCTTATGCATGCAACGAGGAATGACTCAAGTATTAGTGACAAATTGGAGATAAAGAGTGTAGGCTATAGTAAATAAGTAAATTATATCGGAAAGTCACAGTATTTAAGGATAAATTTATTCTAAATCACAATATGTCAAGTAATTAAAAAGAGGTCACAGCGTTTGGATTAGTGATTCAATGGAAGTCACTATAGCAGCTAGGTACCAATGTTGTTGAACACTTTCCGATATAATTTACTTATAGTAAATAAGTAAATTATATCAAAAAATCAGAGCATTTAAGGGTAAATTTATTTTAAATCACAACATTTCGAGTAATTAAAAAGAGGTCATTGCGTTTGGATTAGTGGTACAATGGAAGTCACCATATTAGCTAGCTACCAATGTTGTTGAACACTATTACGAAAAACCCGTTAAATTCCACGTTGGTAGACACGTAGATAAAAACAATAATTTAAAATGTACCTTTGTAAAATTTGGATTCAATAAGACATTTAAATAATAAAACCCAACTTGTTACTATCTCCATCTTACCACAAAAAAAAAAAAAAAAAAAAAAAAAAAAAACAACAACAACAACAACAACAACAAACAAACAAATGTATCCCTAAAAATCTCGAATCTGTGTTCAAAGCACTCAAAGCTAAAAAACACTCAAAGAACTCAAGGTTTCAAAATGAAAACCTAACTACAAGTCACCCTAATTCCATCTTCAAGACCATTTCCCCTTTACATTATTCATCTATTGCAAGCCATTGGAACCCTATTTCGACCTTCAATGTGAATGGGATTCTCCTTCAAGTATTTTTTAACTTTCTCTCATGTTATGGTGTGCAATTGTCATGAAATTGTAGCAATAAGTTCCCAAGTGTCTAGGAAAGAACAAAATTTTAGTGTTGTTTATGTGAATGTCCCTTAGGTGTTCGATAATTTTACTCATTTGAAAATAACCCTAACTTTGAATTCATGGAGTGCCTTTTCTTCTTGTAATTCATAGATTTTGGAAACTGAAAGTTTCATACAACCCACTAACTTAGCCACTTGAACATAGGTTACATCAATAATCAACCCTATATAGCAAGATCATTGAACTACATAGGTATTTAATCTGGTTTTTCTGATTTTGCATGCCTAATTCATAAGAAAATGGTCATGTGTCAATAATCATTTATAGAACAGCTTTCTTATGAGTGATCCATAATGAATAATGTTGATAAAAATTTTAACATACAAAATCTATCTATATTTTTACTAATCTACAAAATTTATCAAAATTTCAACCTCTAACCTGTACTGCACCAACACTAATTAATTACAAGCTTAGGTTGCATTTTGGGCTCTCCATTTCAGGCCAACATCATACATTCCGGAAACTAAAAGTTGAACAAAGGAGCTCCCACTAACACCGATGCAACTCATGAAGCAACCGAACGGAGCCGTGTTGATGTTCAAGACATCCATGCAAGGGAAGGCAAGACTAGATAGCTATAATGTTTTTTTTTTTTTTTTTCTTTATTTAGGAATGGTTTTTGCTGGTTCTGTTGTATACAGATAGACACCAAAAATGAGAAAGTGTATATATTTTTATGTGTCATGTCCGATATGAAATTTGCTGACAATCTAAAATGGTCGAATAAAGCCTTGTTTTATTTATTTATTTATTTTATGAGAAAGTGCATATATTGTTAGTTCTTTTCTCTCTCTTTTTTTTTTTTTAAATGATTTAATTCTGTGAGTAGAGTATCTACGCTTAGGTGTTGCTTATACTTGTTTAGTCTCTTCCTTTTTTAATTTTTTTATTGTTATATAATCTAGTAACTCCACTCTAGCATTTTGAATGCTTGTATTTTGAATTAATTAATGTTGTTATGGCATTCAAGTGATTATTCTAATTTGGTTTCCTTCTACTATCCTGTGCTTAGGTAGTCAAAAGGAACCTACGGTCTGTATACTCACGCAAGAATTGACCGAACTATGGCCATCTTCTTGCAAACTATAGTTTTTGTTGACCTTTTCTTTGTTTTCTAATGTTAATATACTCTGTTTCTTTATGCTTCTTTTTTGTTGATCCTCCCTCTATGTCTCATAATGTCATTATACTCTGTTGTTCTTTTAATCTTCTTGCAATGTCGAAGTCAGAATCCAGTAATAAAAGACAATGGTGATGAACCAGCTATGAGTATTCCTAATGTGAATATAGGGCTTCATTCCTATTTTTTTATCACATGATTGGCAAATTAATTTTGAAGAAATCGATCCCTCATATTGTCACGCCCTAAAGAGTACCCTAAACGCGACAGTCCGTCATACTCAATGTTAAGGCTTATGTATAACAATTTTAGTCATCCCGAAAGTCTCGATATCTAGTGTAAGACATACCTTCGCTATCGTAGTAGACCAAATTTTGGATCATGCCGTTTAAGCAGTTATACACAATAGCAATTAAGAAAATAAATCATAACAATATAACCAAGGTTCAAAAAGAAACTACTAAGGAGTCTTTACAACATTAAGGGGCATTCTCCTATTAAGATTAATAAAGAGTCTATCATAAAACAATTTTATACTTTTGAATCTTCTGTTGGAATCCATATCTACCTCCAACTTACACTTCTATCCATAAGATCTTAGCTAGAAGGCATTACCTGGGTAAAATAACTTCTTGGTTCCAACCAAAGGTACGATAGTTGCAAAAGATATCCAAGAGGATATAAGCTACTAGCTTAATGAGATTTATTTCCACAATTAAACACTTGGCATCCAATAATCAAAACAAGTTATTAGGCAACCATATGAGATGCACAAGCATGTGGGCAAACAATACATATGATTTTTCGGAATCATATGACTTATTCTTTGATAGCGAGGCTGGCAATAGTGAACCTGACTACCCAGCCGAGAGTTAGGCCTTATATATCAAAATATATAAGAGAAGATATGTTTTGATCATTTGGATTTGTAGTTGGTTGCTTTTGCTAGTTTTACATGAAAAGATTTTTAATGTAAACAGTATTTAGTTTTTGTTGAATTTGTTGACTATGATGTCAACTTGGATTTTATGCTTGAACGAGGAATTTATGTTTTATGAAGTATGAGTTTTTAGATTTAACAGGTTTTGTATCCTTTGAGATACCCTATGAGTATTTACAGGTGATGATTGTATTATTGTGGATAATAGAGCCTTGCGTATCCTATATAAGAGGGGATACGTGGCGGGTTGTAATATCTTATTTTAGGGCGTTACAACTTATTTGGTATCAGAGCTATAGATTTTGAATAATATAGATTTAAGTTTTGATTCCTTAGGATGGTGAGATTTGAGGAGTAAGGTAGAATAATAAGTTTGTTGTTTAGTTAAGTTTGATGTTGTCTTATATATTTAAGTTTTGATCTTGAGAGGGATACCATTATTCTAATATTGTGGTGTTTTGTTGTGTTAGAATGCCTCTAAGAAGAAGAATTCCTGAGGAGAATGAGAATTTGGGGCAGCGGGCTCAGAATCAGGACTTGCCACCACCTCCCCCTATTGGACAGTAGGTTCCGGTTGATGCTGCACAGCTTATGCAAGCTGTGAATGCCTTGTTAGGAGTGGTGGGTCAACAACAACAAGATATGAAGAGGGACATGCAGATGGTCTAAGAAAATGCTGAAGCTTGGAGACAGGAGACACAAAGGCTGAATGGAAATGGAGGGAATGGAGCTAGGCATGCAGATGTGCTTGGTTTGAATAAATTCGTGGACCTTGTGCAAAAGTTTAAACCAGTACCAGATAAACCTCTTAAAGCAAAGTTGTGGATGGAAGAGGTTGAGAAGACATTTGCTGCTCTGGATATTCCAGAGAACAAGAAAGTTGAATATGCCTCCTAATTGCTGACTGGGAGAGCCAATAACTGGTGGTTGAGCACCAAAAGGCACATGACTGGTATAATTACATGGCAAATGTTTCAGTAGGCCTTCTACAGAGAATTCTTTCCTGACAGTGTTAAGCAGAGAATGCTTCAAGAGTATTACACTTTGCAGTAAAGGAAGATGACAGTGGAAGAATATGAGGCAGAATTGCACAGGTTGATGAGATTTCTACCTGACGCTTTGAAAGAGAGTGAAGAAGCCAAGGTTAGCAGATTCATCACTGGACTAGAGCCTGAGATACAGGGTCTATTTGTTTTGGCTTTTTTCCAGCAGATACAGACACTTTTTCAAACATTTTGCTAACAAATTATTTATCAAGAAATAGATATAGATAAAAAAAAGTTGACAGTTCCTATCAAAAGATCAAATAGAACAAATATAGATAAAATTTAGATGCAAATCGGATATATTTACACATATCATTTTAAAAAAGATACAGATACAGATACAGATACAGATACAGATGAAAAACAGACAATCCAAACAGACCCACAATATCAGGTGAATTTGATGGATTTGGATAACTACTCAGCTATGGTGAACAAAGCGAAGACAGTGGAGCAGGGTTTGAGCAAGATTAGAAGCCGTGAGCCACAAAGGAATCAGATATTTTTGGGCAAGAGGCCAGTAGCTGGTGTACTTACACAAGATAGAGGCAAGAGCCCTATCACTCAGAATTTCAGGCCAGCAGTGCAAAATAAAGATAGAAGATGCACGAGATGCCTTGGACCATTTGATGTGAAGGATTGCAAGTGGGTAGAGAATGCTTGCTTTTCTTATGGTAAACTGGGACACAAGAGTAATACCTGCACAAACAAAGTCATTCCACAGGTTTTCTGCTTCAAGTGTGGGCAGAGGGGACACAGAGTTGTAGATTGTAAAGGAGGACAGTATGGCAGAGTTTATTCTGGCCAAGGGCAGCGAGCATCAGCAAAGGTTTATGCTTTACAGCGTAGTGAGACTTCTAGTGTTGACACTATCGCGGGTATGTTTCCTATACTCCTGCATAGTGCATATGTGTTGTTTGATATTGGTGCCAGTTTCTCTTGCGTTTCTGAATCTTTTATGTCTGTTTGTGGAATATCTACTGAGTTTATGCCTGGATGTGTATCTGTTAGTACTCCTTTAGGAAGTGAGTCTGTATTGAATAGAATCTGTAAGAATGTGGATATTGAGATAGAAGGTAGACATCTACCTGCAGATTTGGTGGTGCTGGATATGTTAGATTTTGATGTGATTTTAGGTATAGATTGGTTGGCAAAGTACCATGTGGTGATTGATTGCCATAACTTGGTAGTAGAGTTCAATTTGCCCGATGGTGACCATTTTGTTTATAAGTTGGTGTTGCAAAGACCTCTAGTTTTACCTACTTATGAATTGTGGGGAGGATCATTTTTTGCTGCTATGGTGAAAGAAGATAAAAAGGAGATAGTGTTGTCGGATGTTCCAATTGTATGTGAGTATGCAGAAGTTTTTCTAGAAGATCTGTCTGGATTACCACCAGAAAGGGAAGTGGAGTTTGGTATTGACTTGATACCCGGTACTATACCAAAATCAAAAGCTCCTTATCAAATGGCTCCTACAGAACTTACTGAGCTTAAAGTGCAGTTGGATGAATTGTTGAAGAAGTTCATTAGACCTAGTGTTTCACCTTGGGGAGCTCCAATTCTGTTTGTCAAGAAGAAGGATGGTAGTATGAGACTGTGCATCAATTACAGAGAATTGAACCAAGTGACAGTGAAGAACAAGTATCCTTTGCCACGAATTGATAATCTGTTTGATCAGTTGGCAGGAGCTTCAGTATTCTCAAAGATAGATTTGAGATCTGGATATCATCAATTGAGAGTGAAACCGAAGATATTCAGAAGACATCTTTCGGGATAAGGTATGGACATTATGAATTTGTTGTCATGCCTTTTGGACTTACCAATGCACCAGCAGTATTTATGGATTTGATGAACAGAGTCTTCAGGGAGTATCTTGATATTTTTGTGGTAGTCTTTATTAATGATGTATTGGTGTATTCAAGGACTAAAGAAGAGTACGAAGAACATTTGAGATTAGTTCTGACTAGATTGAAGGAAGAGAAGTTATATGCGAAGTTTTCAAAATGTGAGTTCTGATTAGAACAGGTGTCTTTCTTAGGACATATTGTTGATGGTAGTGGGATATCAATGGATCCTGAGAAAGTCAAAGTAGTTATTGAATGGCCAAGACCCAAGACTGTGATGGAAATCGGAAGTTTTCTAGGAATGGCAGGATATTATAGAAGATTTGTGGAAGATTTTTCCAAAATTACTAGTCCTTTGACCCGGTTGACACAGAAGGGAGTGAAGTATGAATGGAGTGAAAACTGTGAAGCTAGCTTTCAGTTATTGAAGAATAAGTTAGTATCTACTCCGGTGCTAGCCTTACCTGTGAGTGGTGAGGAGTATGCTATTTATAGTGACGCCTCTATACAAGGTTTAAGATATGTGCTGATGCAAAGAGGCAGGGTTATAGCATATGCTTCCAGATAATTAAAGCCTTATGAGAGGAATTATCCTACTCATGATCTAGAACTAGCAGCAGTTGTGCATGCTTTGAAGCTGTGGAGACATTAGTTATATGGGAAAGGATGTAAAGTGTATACGGATCATAAAAGTTTAAAGTGCATCTTTACCTAGAAAGAGTTAACCATGAGATAGAGAAGATGGTTGGAACTGATAAAGGATTTTGATATTGATATCATCTAGGAAAGGCGAATGTAGTAGCTGATGCCTTAAGCAGAAAGAGAATAGAGAATCTTGTAGCTTTGGTCACGACAAAACGTCATCTCATTGATGATATGAGGAAGCTTGAACTGGAAATAGTCACAAGACAGGTAGGTGAAAGATTGGCTAATATGAGAATTCAACCTACTCTTGTGGACAGAATCAAGACAGCTCAGACAGATGATCAGAGTATCTTGAATATAAAGAGGAAAATGGAGATGGGTCGAGCACTAGAATTTTATGTGGATGATGAAGGTATCTTTAGATACAAAGGGAGATTGTGTGTGCCAGTGCAAGGAGAACTTAAGAAGGAATTGTTAAAGGAAGCGTGCTACTCTAGTTATTCCATTCATCCTGGAAGAAACAAGATGTGTCAAGATTTGAAAAAGCTATACTTATGGAATAATATGATTAATATTGAGCATAGAAAACCGGCTGGTGAGTTGAAGCCTTTGCTAATACCACAGTAGAAGTGGGAACATATCACCATGGATTTTGTTCCTGCTTTACCCAAGACAAAAGATAAGTTTGATTCAATTTGGGTCATTGTGGATCGTCTCACAAAGGTAGCTCACTTTATACCTATTAAGACTGATTATAAGTTAGAGCATTTGGCACAGTTGTATATCAAGAAGATTGTGCGATTACATGGAATACTAGTAACAATCGTGTTAGATAGGGATAGCAGATTCGTTGAGAGATTTTGGAAAAGTCTGCATCAAGCTTTAGGAACCAAGGTTGTGTTCAGTACTGCTTATCATCCTCAGACTGATGGGCAATCTGAAAGGACTATACAAACTTTAGAAGATATGTTGAGAGCATGCATTTTGGATTTCAAAGGAAGTTAGGATGAGCATCTGCCACTAGTGGAATTTGCCTACAACAACAATTATCAAGCGTCGATTGGCATGCCTCCATTCGAAGTGCTTTATGGCAGAAAGTGTAGATCACCTATTCATTGGAATGAAGTGGGTGAAAGACAATTTTTGGGACCAGAGTTAGTCCAAGATGCAGTTGATAAGGTCAGCTTGATCAAGCAAAGATTACAAGCTGCTCAGAGTAGACAAAAGAGTTATGTGAATAAACGAAGAAGACCCTTGGAATTTCAGGTAAGCGAACACGTTTTGCTAAAGATTTCACCAACAAAAAGAGTTGTTAGATTTGGCTTAAGAGGAAAGTTGAATCCTCGATATATGGGACCATATGAGATTCTTGAAAGGATAGGCAACATGGCTTATAGATTAGCTTTACCGCCTAATTTGGAGGGAGTGCATAATGTGTTCCATGTATCCATGCTCAGAAAGTATGTTAGATATCCGGAAGAAATAGTAGCTCTTGAACTGTTGGAAGTGCAGCCGAACCTTATGACAATTGAAAAGCCGATCAGAATTGTGGACTCTAAGGAGAAGATTCTAAGAAGCAAGGTGATCAAATATGTGAGAGTGCAATGGACTAATCGAACTGAACGTGAAGCTACCTGGGAGCTAGAAGAAGACATAAGAGTGAAATATCCAGAGTTGTTTCACTAATCCAGGTTACTTTCGAGGACGAAAGTTCTTTTTAGGAGAGAATAGAAATAAAGATGAAAATATAATGAATTATGAATCATGAGATGATATAGGATGAGTTTAAGGTCAAAACAAGAAAATTGTAAAGGTTTAAATTTGGTTGTAGAACAAATGTTGAAGTTCGGATTTCTGCAATTTTTGACAGATTATATGCCGCCTCCTAGAGAATCTATACCGTCGGCGTAGAGACGGCGTAGGAAGGGAACAGTAGCGTTTTTCCTAACGCTGGGTGGAAAGCCGCCGGTGTACACTAGGGTTTCTCTCAATGCCAGTTGGGAACACCGCCGGCATAGGGCATGGATTTGCCCACGTATGCAGTAGGATTGAAGTTCTGGGAATTCGAAGCCCCGATGAATACCGCCAGCATTTGTGTAAATTTTGCCAGTATAGGGTATACACCGATAAGATTTAAACTTACGCCGTCGGTGTATGACCAAATTTATATAAATACGAGACGCGAAAGACAGTTTCGACAGATTTTTCTTTTATCATTTTCTACTTCGTATAAGAGAGTTTTGGAGTGTTCTTGGAGATCTAGGCTTGGAGAATCATCTGGATGGTGTTTTCGATCCAAATTAAGTGATTTTAACCTTCTTTCATGGATTAAATACGAATTTGTATGAATTTGCTTAGGGTTTTGTTGTGTTCTTGAAGGAAAAAAGTAGGGAAGATTTAGATCTTGGATTTAATCTATCTCGGTTGGATAAGAAGTGAATGTTGTGATTAAAACAAGTAAGTATGATGTTCTCATATTAGATTTATACGAATTTCATGCAAATTCTAAGGATTTTGTGATTTTTTTGCATGAAGGAAACCCTATATTTGGTTGGGATCCGAATTTGTGGATGTGAGTTGGATTTTGGTTTTCTAAATCAGTAAGTTTCGTCCTTTCTTTGATGATGTTGAATAATGTGTGATTAGATGATCATTATGTATTCTTGTTGTCATATAATATTAGGGTTTTGAAGGATTATCAAGTTCTATGGATTGTTGTGGAAGATTGATTGGGTTAGACGGTGCAACTTGGTGATTTTCTTTGTCGAGTTAAGATTTCGGGAGTTGTAGTACATTAGGGTTTGTTTATATCGTGTTCTTATATGTTATATATATGTATGTTGTTGACAGGAATCTGGAGATTTGGGTTGTTATATTGTCACTATTGATTGAAGTGTTATAGAGATTCAGAATATTTGGTTGTGGTTGAGTGTTGTCGATAAAGGATATTTAGGAGATACATATTGGAATTTCCTGAAAATGAGAAAGGTACGACCAATCCTTGCTTGTTGTTTTTGCCTGTAAGTTTAATATTGATTGCATGCTTGTAGGAACAAAATTTCTTAATAAACTTAATCTTTATTCGGTTTAATAATTGTATGTTTTGGTTGTGCTTGGCTTTGACCAGTAAAAACTTGGCAGACGGTGATACTGGTGAGGCACCCTGATGATCTTAGTGTGAAGTTGTCCCTAGTGGACTCGTGCCTTGATATGATTCCGATAGAAAGTACCTACTCATCCATATATGTATATGATTATTATTTTCAAAGAGTTATTTGATTTTCAATTAGGTCTGAGTAACTCCGACTTCGGGATTAGAGTATATCTAATACTGGACTGTGCTGTTTTGTTGGCTTAAGAAAGATAATAACATGACTATTTGCATTAGTTTAAGTTGCATGAATTACCTGTTTATTGTATGTGCATATGCATTTGTTTTTGGATTGGAGTTATCGTACTGGACGTCGCCGCTCATTCTTTTAAATTTCAGGTACAAGTGAAGAAGATATAGTGTATGATCTTTTCGGATATGACTTATTCTTTGATAGCGAGGATGGCAATAGTGGACCTGACTACCCAGCCGAGAGTTAGGCTTTATATATCAAAATATATAAGAGAAGATATGTTTTGATCATTTGGATTTGTAGTTGGTTGCTTTTGCTAGTTTTACATGAAAAGATTTTTAATGTAAACAGTATTTAGTTTATGTTGAATTTGTTGACTATGATGTCAACTTGGATTTTATGCTTGAATGAGGAATTTATGTTTTATGAAGTATGAGTTCTTAGATTTAACAGGTTTCGTATCCCATGAGATACCCTATGAGTATTTACAGGTGATGATTGTATTATCGTGGATAATAGAGCCTTTGCGTATCCTATATAAGAGGGGATACGTAGCGGGTTGTAATGCCTTATTTTAGGACGTTACAGAAGTTAAGAAAAGATTATTTGATTCTTCATGGCAAGATAATGCACATGCGTTGTTGTGCACATATTTTGAGCTTGATTGTAAGGGATGGTATGGCTGTGATAGAAAATTCAATAGAGAGAATCCGCGACAGTGTTCAATTATGGTCAGCAACACCATCAAGGGTTGAGAAATCTACTGAAGCGTGCAAGCAGCTTGATGTTCCATATAGGAAACTTTGTTTAGATTGCATAACAAGATGGAACTCTACTTATGACATGCTTGTCACTGCAATTGGATACAAAGACGTCTTCTATAGGGTTCAGTTAATGGATAGATACTCTAAGTGCCTTCCTTCAGATGATGATTGGGACATGGCTGGAAAGATTTGCAGCAAGTTATCTATTTTTTATGAGGTAACTAACCTTTTCTCTAGCACCCAATATCCTACTGCAAACTATTTTTTGGTAAAGTATTTTCAATTAGGAAAGCATTAATTACAAGGAAGAATTCTTCAGACTTGAATATCAATGCAATGGCTGTGTAAATGTTTGAAAAGTATTGGGGAGATGTGCACACAGCCATAACTGTCTATACTGTATTAGATCCACGCTCTAAGATTAAGGGTGTAGAGTTTGTGTTTCAAACTGTTTATGGAGTGAATGCTGCTACAGAGTTGAAAAATGTTAAAAGCACTTGTTATAAATTGATTCAAGAATATCAATCTAAGCCTAAATCTCGGCGTGCTCTGTGTAGTGGTTCTTCTTCAATTCCTTTAGGAGGTAGCAATAACACTGGTATTGCGTTGTCATGCAATCTTATGGTAGAGACAGATGAATTTGAGCAATATTTGATAACTTCTAGCAAAGATGATATTCAAGTTCATGTGAAGTTTGAGTTGAACCATTATTTAGAAGAGCCTGCAATTCCCTGGATAGAAAATTCTGAATTTGATACTCTTGGTTGGTGGAAAATGTATGGAATGAAATATCATACATTACAAGAAATAGCTAAAGATTTGTTGGCTATTCCAGTGATGACAATTACTTTTGAATCTGCTTTTAGTACTGGTGGACGGATAATTAGCTCCCATAGGAGCCGGCTCAATCCTAATACAATAGAAACATTGATGTGTACTTAAAGTTGCTTGTTAAATTCTGGAATTGGTATGAGATTGTTTAGTTTATTGTTGAAAGTTGTTTTTTCCATGCATTTTTCTAATATATGTCATGAAGTTATTTTCTTTCCTTTTTATTCTTTTAATTTTGTAGGTTTGGAGACACTTGAATTTGAAGAACCTGAAGAAAGGGGTAAAGAAAGTGGAATACAATAATGAAGATGACAAGTGAAGATAATGATTGATGATAACTTCATAATTATGCTATTAATTTATTTCACTAATTATTTATTTTGGTTGAACCGGTAATGCTGATGCATTGTTTATTTTGGTTGGTATGGTGGACTAGGCTTAGAGTTTATGTTTAATATTGGATGGTTCATTTGATGATGTATTGTATTTGCTTTTGTCGTTAATGTATTTTTAAGACAAGTAGAAATGAATGTGTTGGGAGGTTGGTTTTTTTGAGTTATTGTTGGAGAGTGAATGAAGTAATATCATCTTCTTCCTCTTCTCAGACTTCAAACTTTTCTTATTACAAGCTAATATTTCTTTTACGGCATTTAACTTAAGTACCAATGCAGTTTGTGCTAAAGCTACATCATTGATTGTTGGTTGGACATATGCATTTGAGTTGGAGACATCATTTAAGCGATAATGAAGGTCCAATCACCTCTTTTGCACGATCAATATTGCTGAGTCTCGCCACTTGAAGAAAGCACAATGTCCCTTACCTCTACAATGAGGACAACTATAGAATTGCCTTCACGGGTTTTGTCTTGTCTAACTACTTAGCTCAATAAGGGACAAACCACATAAGTAAGAATCAACATCAATTGTGTTAGTCATGGAGATTCCCATAGATCTAGATGACACTTAGACATTGTTAGAACTTGCATGACTCCTTCCTGGCCTTCTTCAACCATTCAAATCTTCCATTTCCGATTTACAACAATAAAAGAGGAGAGAAAAAAATAAAAGAAAAAACCCCAATCTATCATGAAACATGAGATGGCTATGTGTGGCTAAACCCATTATTCATGAAATTAGGGATTTTACCTCTATTAGGAGATCAATATATAGATATTATTCTCTGTTTCATAACTAATCATGAGTACAATTAGTATTTTCATCTCCAGTGCAAAAAAAATGGTTGAAATCCCCTATTTAATACACATGATCTCATCACCAACAAATATAAAATTGGCAATAAAAAGAAAATAGGAACTTTGTGCAGGAACTTACCGCATGAAACTTTCTTCAAACTTTCAGTTGATTCCTTAAGGATTTTGAATGGAGCATCATAGGTTCAATCTGTGTGTAGGATGTGGATTAGATTTTTGCATTTCAATTAATATTTTGAGTGGGTACTGTTACAATTAAGGTTTGCAGTTTTGTGTCTGTGAATTTAGGGTTTTAATTTCATAACAACATGGTTAGATTTTAACTAAAAAGGTACATTTTACTATTATTTTTGTCCAGGCATCTAATAGCATAGCACATAACAGAAGTTTAGTAACAATGTTCAACGATGTTGGTTACTGGCTATTTTAGTGATCTTAATTGAACCACTAATACAAATGTTGTGACATCCTTTTAACCACTTCAAATGTTATGACCTGAAATGAGTTTATCCTCATATGTTGTGACCTATAATTTTTCCTATAGTAAATGGTGTTTTTAGAGAGAGAAAGTAAAGTAAGAGTAAAGGACAATTTAATGAGCAAAGTAAGAACCTTAGCTTTAGGGAAGTCTCCATAGATGAGGAATTCTAAAGTATTTGGAGAGGATTTAAGAAAAGTTTTGTGAGTTGTTCTTGTATCTTTGAGTATTATAATTTAGAAGAGACACGAAGGGAAGAATATAAAGAGAAAGGAAGAAGACCGATTAAGACTAAGGTACAGACTTGAAGCCTAGTTAGCTAGACCATAGTAGGGTCAACTAAGTATGGGCCGATGATTTAGGTTATTAAACCTAGTCTCATTTTCCATATATTTTCTTTTTTTTCCCCTTAATTTATTTGGTTTTTTCTAGATTTGTGTTCGTGTTTATTTCTATCTAATACTTTTAGTTCTTGTGTACTACAAGAAATTTTGGTTTTAGAGACAAAAAATTCTGTCTCTGAAAGTGAAAAATCTGTCTCTAAAGACTTTCAGAGACAGATTTTCGTCGCAAATTTCTGTTTCAAAAATCATCGTCGCTAATTCTTTTAGAGACAGATTTATTTTCCGTCGCAAATTTGCTACGGAATTTCTATCGCAAATTTGTCCATGTTTTATAATTAGATATTTTTAAATATCCAATTAGTAAATATTAAATAAAATTATTCTGTCGCAAATCTGTCTCTGATTCTAAGACAAATTATTAAAATAAATACACATTTGTTTCTTATTTATCCTTTCCAGAAGGTCACCCATCATAGAATGCTACATACTAAGCACACTTAACATTGAAGTTTTCACAAGCACTAAACCGATAGACCAATTCATATCTTCATGAGTAAAGTTCCACTACTGTTTATTTAATAAATATCACAATTTATAATATTATAACTATAAAACATTTTACATATGTTTTATAATTTATTTTTATTTTATAATTTCACTTTACCTATTTATTATGGATTTTTATTTAGTATTTTATTAAAATTATATAATATTAATATATACAATGTTTACATTTTATAATAATTATTTTAAATTATATATTTATTATAAATATATAATATTTTCAGTAGTAATTATAATTTTTTTTCCAAATATGATATTATTATTTAAAGATATTATATATTTAATGATATATATTATAATTATACTTTTTACGTTACTTATTTAATATTTTATATTAACATAATAAATTGCATATTTTTAATTAATGTGTTTACTTTTTATTTCATTTTTGTTACACTTAATAAATTATAATATAATATAAACAATATAAAAATATATTTTTCAATAATATATTAATAAAATAATATATGATACCAATTTAAATATATTTAGCTAATTATTATATATATATATTTTACTGAAATATACTATATTTTTACATAGTATATTATTTTTTACCCAAATATGTTATTATATTTTAAATAAAATATAGTATGTAAATATAAATTATGTAAGATATAAATGATAAATTTTTTATATAAAAAAAACATATGAATAGTCATAATAAATACATAAAAAATTATAAATAATATGAATATACATTTTTTATTAATATATTATTAAAATATAATCTGTTATTTATATATTTGTATATGTTTAAATATACTAAGTTTACATTTTATATTAATTATTTTATTTTACATATTTTATTATTGAAATATACTTTATTTTTAAGTAGTATTTTATGATATTACTTGTATATAACATATTATATTATTGTTATACACTATTTTATTAAGTTGTATAATTTGATTTTTTATATAAGTTATTATGTAAAAGAATATATAATAAGATGTAAATATAATATTTATATTTTAAGTTCTATTTTTAACCTATGCTTTATAATATATAAATATGTAATGTAATAATAAATATATTATAAATAAAAAATATATAATTAGTTGTAAATAACATATGATTATACATATTATAGTTATTATATAATAAAATTAATTTACAAATATAATATGTCCTTATTATATAATGCACATTTATATATATTAAATTAAATATGTATAATTAAAACTAAATTTTAAACATAATTATTTATATATACATATATGTAATAATTTAATTTAGAGACAAATTTGCAACAGAATTTAAAATAATAGAAATTGGCGCTAAAATAATTTATTTCCTTCTAAAATCAGAGACAAATTTGCATCGGAAAAATTTTCGTCGCAAATCAATCTGTAATCCGTCGCAAATTCCGTCACAAAAGCATATAAAAATTAGAAGATTATTCATAATTTATGTCATCACAAATCCGTTGTAAATCTGTCTCTAATTCATTTTTTTAGAGACAAAAATTTTCCGTCGCAAATTTTCTGTCTCTAAAGGCTAGTTTTCTAGTAGTGGTGTAAACTTGAGTTTGCAATCTTTACTTTTATAGATATATATATATATATATATATATGAAAATTCTAAATCAGTGTATTTGTTAGGTTTTAATTTTCCAAACTATTTTCTCGTGTTTTCCTTACTTTAGTGTTATTTGATTAGCTAGTTATATAAATACTTACATAGTTTTTTTCCTTTCGTAATAATTAATTTAAGATGACCTTAACTTTCTCGCTTAGACTTTGATGCAATCTCAAACTTGACTCCAAGCCTAACTCAAACACAACTTTTGAACTTTGACTTATATCATCCCTAACTCATACCTAACTAGAAATTATGGGAACATTTAGTCAACCAAAACATACACTTACGAAATTTAAGGTTATTTATCACTCGAATTTATGTGTCTTTTATTTTGCTCATATTTTTGTAAGTTTGTTTCTTAACAATGTTTTTTTTGAGGCAGGTGCGACAAAATTTTATTTTATATTTAGATCCTTCTATATTTCTTAATTCCTATTTCCAAGGTATAACTTTTACATTTATTTGTTGCATTTTTGAGAGTTGGAAATGGATTTTGGAATTTAATATTTATCATTCTATAATTATTAAATAATTTTAATTCACTAATTAGGAGTACTTTTTCATCAATATTTATTTCTTAGCTCATAAGTGTTTCTGAGGGGTTTTGTCACCAAAATATTAGCTTTGATATCACTTAAATTGTAATGCTCCAAACTCAACGGGTGTGACATTCGAACTCATAAATGCTACAAGGCATGAAAGGCTTGATTTTAAACTCTCTTTTTTCTTTAATTTCATTAAGTATCTTTTTGAGAAAAAAAAATCTCCAAAAGGAGCGAATAAAGTCTAATGAGCAATAACTGTCTTACAACATAAGATGTAAATGTTGTGCCACATACATACTTAATTTCTAATGTAACAAATAATTATAAAACATAACACAATTCAAACAATATATGTAATTGATCCATTCAGATAAAATAAAACATGAATCATTTGGAACAATATCCAACCAGACATTTCATACCTAAAATCTTCCTCTTTATAGAAAGCATTTCACAAAGACATCTCTCCTTCTAGACCAATAGCTAGCACGAGTTTCCAATTGAACCTTCTCAACTTGAAGAAAACTAAGCGCATTTTACTCGAGTCCAAGTCTTGAAAGTGTAAAACCCTTTAATGCCCTATAAGGCTATGAGAAAATGACAGTGCCCGTCCCATTATTGTACCGAAGAATCTAGTTTTGAAAGAAGTAATCCACAATGCACACATGAGTCCAGATTTTGAAAGTATGAATTATAAACACGTATGAATCTAGTATTTGAAGTTATAATCTATTTTCATTTCCTGAAAGTCTAGATTTTTAAAAATGTGGTGCAGATTCTAAGAGCCTAATATTTCGACAGGTTTGGCCCAAAAAAAAAAAAAATTTCGAAAGGGTGGTGCAAGTTTCAAACATCCAAGATCTTAAAAGTCTAACCATTATTAATCAATTTATAAATTGAGCATAACATGCATAAGTGATAGCTGGACAAAAGTCATTGACCTTATCTTTGTAATGTGTTGGCTTCATTTGGTTTTGTCGGTTGATATAATACAGCCAATTGTGTATTAATTATATTTTACTTTGTTTTATTTGGCCTATTCAACAGTTTCCTTCTACTTTAATCAATTTAAGTTGGTTTAACTTTAATGGATTAAGAGAAGGGAAGAAGGTGACCAATTTAGAAAAGAAAAGGTGTGGTCGACTTGGGAGAGGGGGACGGGCGGGGAAGGGGTGTAGCTCTCTTATTCTTTCCCTAGTTACATTACTTTTATCATATCTAGTCCAAAGCTTCTTGGTGGGCTTATTCTATAGGTATTAGTATAATTTCTTTAGCTTATTTATGATTATTAGTTTGTAATATGTTCAGTTTCTATTATTTATGTAAGCCATAGTAAGTCATCCTACAATAATGTTTAATTGCAATTAATGTTCATCTAAATCTATAGTTCAATTATTTTGTAATTAGTACGTCTACCTCAAATTTTATAACTTATTTTAAGGTTTCAATTTATCAGTATTTATAAGCATGTTATAACAAAGGGGTTCTTAAATTTGAATTTGAAATGAATTTCAAATCTAGATCATGAAAAAAAGAAAAAAAAAAAAAAAAGGCAAGTGGGTTTTGAAGAAATTTGTGAAGAGGATGGGAACCCTATTTATAATAGTGTTAAATGGTTGAACAAGAGATTTAAGTTTTCTAATTTATAACGATACATTTTTACTTGTACTTGTTCGTTGGATGGTTGAATAAGAGATTTAGTTTTTCTAATTTATAAAGATACATTTTTACTTGTACTTGTTCGTTGGATGGTTGAATTAGAGATTTAGTTTTTCTAATTTATAAAGATACATTTTGTACTTGTACTTGTTCTATTTATGATAGTGATAATGACATACATTTGCAATTTATTATATGCCTTTTATTAAGTTAAAACACTACCATATGTCTCCTTTCTTTAAAAACTGTGATTTACTTAATTAGGCTATTTTAATGTAATCCATATTATATGTATATAGAGAGAGAGCCGGAGAGAGAGATATTCAAATAGCAGAGGCTATATTATTTTTAGTTAATTTTTTTTAACGCACGTACGGTGCATTTTTTTCTAATGAGTCTGTGTGCGCGTAAATATATATATATATATATATATATATATATATATAAAAGGTATTATATATATCAACACGAAAAATTTCTATTCATGCTTAGGATTGAATTAGTACAGATATGATACATATAAAAATCCAATCCCAAACATACTTTTAGTTATTAGCTGTAATAGCTTAGCTCTGATCTCGCAGATGCAATGAAAGAATCCAACAGAAACAAAAGATAACAACAGTTACTCGAAAGAAATCAAATCACTATCAAGTATAACCTAAAAGTAGATAGAGTACGAAAAACCAAATAAGAATTAAATCAACTCGACGTGAAAAACGGACATTCGCTTTTTGAATAATTTTATGTTTTATAGGCAATGGAGGAGAGATTTATTGATTTATTCAGTTCTAATGGGAAAACATACGAACCATTCGTATTTGGAAACCATATAGCCTTTTTTTCCCCCCTTCAAATTTCATATCATTATGATTCCAACATTAAATAAGACTTGATATTCCCAACTTTAGGATTCTTACGGCCTTATTCAAGACGTAAATTTAAGGTCTGTTTGGATTGTCTGTATTTCATCTGTATCTGTATCTTTTTTAAAATGATATGTGTAAATATATCCGATATGCATCTAAATTTTATCTATTTTTATTCTATTTGATCTTTTGATGAGAACTGTCAACTTTGTTTTATCTATATCTATTTCTTGATAAATAATTTGTTAGCAAATAGTTTGAAAAAGTGTCTGTATCTGCCGGAAAAAAGCCAATCCAAACAGACCCTTAATGTGGGTTGTTAAAAACTTACAAAATACTTGCCATTATTATATTTATGAAAACCATGTTACAGGCAGCGGTAAAAGGTAACTATGGTAGGCTGAAGGCAATTACCAATAATCATATACATCATAATGAAATTAAAAATGGAACATATCAAATGATATCTCATGGACAAAGGTCATGCACTAATAATCAATTACATCACAATAAAATTAAAAATGGAGCATATGGAATGATATATGTCATGGACAAAGGTCATGATAAAAGAAATAAAGGGTAAGCTTAATCATGTATGGAAGAAAAAAAGTAGTGCAAGTGCAACTGACTGGCTTGTCGAATAGTAATTAACATCTACTCTTCTTTCTTTTACAATTCAGAAATTCAAATGGATCCAGGGATTAAAAGAGTTATGGCGGGCAGGATTGGCTCGGATTTGATGATTTTTGTTGGATCTTTTGTTAATTTTTATCCTTTTGCAGTTGTAATTAATAGATCGATATTTTTTTTCTTTAATTTAATTGTTGAAAGTTTTCTAAGTCCATTTTTTTATGTAGGACTTAAAATGGTTTTGCATCTGAGAGAGGTTATTCCTTCCGTTTTGGTTTGCTTATTTTCTTCCCTCCTACAAGGTTTATTTGCAAGGGAAATAGTACCTCTTTATCTACTTTTTAAGCATAAGCATGTCGCAAGTACTGTTGTAATATATCATAGAGGTTTCGCACTACATCTTCCTCTATATTGTGATTTTTCTTACTATCAATGAAATTAGAGTCCGACATCCCTCCCCACAAATGGGGATTTCCAAAATAAATAAATAAATAAATACCTTACTAATCAATTTAAGTGACACACTAATATTAATGAAGCAATGGTATGGTTCTTTCTAGCCTTCAAAAAACCTAGTATAAGTAGCGGCTATATGATTTTTAAACATGTTAATTTCTTTCATCAATATAAATTCGTAATTCATTACTGACTAGTTTGGATCTATAATCCATCATTTCCATCATAATAGACCATCAACATCACAGTTCCACCACAAAACAAGTCCATTTTTCTACTTAGTTATTAGTTAGATTAAATATTGCAAATATGGTAATAATAGTATTTTAGAATAAACAATTTTTTTATATATTTGCTATTTTTCATTTTTCTATTATTTTCATTTCCTATTTATGATTATGCTATTTTCATATGAAAATTATTTTACTCACCAATCAAATGGGTTTTATTTTTTTAGGACGTTGTGACACTTGAATGTACTCATTTATTTGGACAGATTTTGATGTGCCCTTTTAATTAATACGAGGCAATACTATGACCGTCTTTATTTCGGACGAATTAGTAGTAATACTATAAGTAACTTTAAGCACTCCTGTAAAACAAGAGTTTATAGTTGTTGAACATTGTAAATGCTAAAGTTTGCAACGATTACTGAAAATGGAAAAGAATGAGAATGATCTAATACCTTTGGTACTTTTACATACTATTCTTTTTTCAAAGAGAGCCGGGAGTGAAATTCATCTTTTAAGTTATATATTTTCGTCCTCTATATTTTCAAAATAACTAAAACACAAATTATGTCGTCATCTCATATTTCATGCCAATATTGGCCATTATCCATTGAACAAGGGTTTTTTTTTTTTTTTTTGCCCTTTTAGAATAATTATATAAAAGCCTTCAATAATATACAAGTAAAAACTAAAATGAAAAACTTCAAATGAGATGGCTGAGCCAGCATTCTTCAAGGCCTAGTAGATGCCACGATCAATGTGTATCATTGATATTTAAGGGTGTTTATGTTTCGCTTTGGTTTGATTTAGATGCTGAATTAGATTAAATCGGATTTCAAGCAAAAGAAAAATTTAACAAGTGAATTATAAAATCATGTTTATGCATATAAAAAAAAATTAATTATAGATAACAATACCCTTTAAAAATGCCCAACTTATGTCAAATTATCTCTCTGCTAAATCATCATATTTCATAATAAGCAAGAGAATAGTAATTAAAAATACTAAGACGCTAATTTATCTGCGAATGCCTAATGCAATACCAATCAATAGTGTATAATACTAATTTCAGTTATACAAGTTGAAGCCGTGAAATTATTTCAAAATAAAGTTCTAAGTCCATAATTAAAACTAAAGTTCAAAAAATTTGTAATATAAAAATAAATAAATCATAATAAAGGATAAGGATGTCATATGCTATTAAATAACAGAGCAAAATAGTCCATCCAAATAACATAATAATAAAGTTCCTCTTTATCTCCCACACCCAAAACCTATTCTTTCTCTCTGAACAATTTCACAATGAATCAAACCTTAAAACTCCCTTAAGCCTATATCTTGCTTTATGGAAGAATAATGACCAAAGTACTAGGTAAGATTTCTTCCTTTTGGTTCTTTTAAAGATTTGGAAAGATCATCCTTCTAAGTTTTAACGTCGATGTAAAGGGATCCAATCTTTTGAAGGAAGAAGTTGAGGAAAAACCCTAACTTTTTGTTTTGTGGCGGTTGATTGATTGCTAAAGAAGAAGGAAATGCCATTTGTTTGTCGATAATGTTGTTTTAAAAGCGTTTTTACTATGATATGTATGTTTTTAGAGTTTTTTATTGGCTTAAGATCAAAAAGGAGAGTTTTTGAGCTTTTTCTTGTATTTTGGATCGAGTAGGAGTACAAGCAGGAGTCACAGTCAGGACATGGGCCATGATCTCTTTGGGCATGAGGAGGGCGTTGTGTTGCGTTTTTCCTTCTCGAGCATATCATGTCCCCTAGCACAGGCATGATTGACACGGGGATGTTGTAGCTTTCTTCAATCCATGTTTTTTACCTTCTTAAACTCTTTAACTCTTAACCCAACTTTTAATATACCTAAATCCAAGAAATAAGGTATCTCTTGAACCTAAAGTAGTTGTATCTTAATAGTTAGGAGGCTAAATGGCCTTAGAAGTATGTTTTTCTTATTTAAATCAAGTTTTAAGTTAGTGTTTGCTTGTATTCAAGTGTTTCTAGTAAAACTAAGTTATTTATTTCGAACGTTGTTTCATATACGTCCTTACCTTGGTTGTTGCTTGTGAATATAAGCTCAGTAACTGTAAATGAACTTAATAATATATGGCCTTAAATGTTTTGTTGCTTGTGTTTGACTGGGTCTAGTGGATTAAGAGTACCGATGTTACTAGGACAACACTCTAATGATCTGTGTGTGGCATAGTCTTGAATGGATTGTACATAGAGATAATTCTGATTATTTAGAAGTGGTATGAATACGGTACCCATGGTATGTGACGCAACGGAGGTACGATAGGGTTTATCCCAAGACATTGATTCGCACACGAATACCCGGCTTGTGATCTTCAAATATCTATTGATTTTGAGAATATCTAGATATCTGGCATCAAAAGTCGAAATCTACACAAAGATAACGAATTTTGAAATAGAGAGAACACTCTCAAAGAAATTTCATACATAAAAATCTGTAAAAACGCGAAAATAACTGAACGGACGAGATTAATATCATAGACAGCATATAAAAAAAAGTATCCTATCAAAAGATATGACATAAAAAAAAAGTTACTAAAAATAGTACAAACGCGGTTTTAATGGCTTAAACAAAAAAATTTGGTCGAAAACCGGTATGCATCACGAGCAAAGCTGGTGAGTTTTACTCGTTGGCTGTATTCTCTTTAGAATATGGTTCCGCTCAGTCAAAATCCATAGACCTAAAATATTACGAAACTGCCATCGTCAAATTCTATGCCACTTTTCCAAATAGTTATTTGCTATCTTTTCCACTGCATCAGTATGTAGGGAGTATCCAACACTAGTATATATATTTATAAGTATTTATGTATAAATAATTGTTTTCATGGAGTCATGAGTTACTCTGGGTTTAGAACTAGTTGTAAATAGTTCTAAACTATGTTGGTTGTTTAGCTAATTAAAAATAATAATATGTGATTGCTGCATATGTTACTATGTTGCATGTGAATCTATATGTTGTTTATTCATGCTCATGTGATTGTAGTTTGGCACACTAGACGTTTGCACTCATTCCTATTATTTTTCAGGAACATGTGATGATCCAATGATTTTTTATCTGTCTAGTTATGATGTATTTGTAGATTATGAGGATAGTGATAATAGAGCCGATTTTCGAGCTGATTTTTAAAAGAGCGCAAGTTTAAAATAGCTAAAGTCAAAGATCTTTTGAATTATTAATTAGTTTTCATGACTCTTGGAGTTTGGATATTAGTTTTTATGATTTCTTATGTTTTAAGATTTTTCATATGATGTTTTAAATTTGATTTAAGTTAACACTTACTTTATGCCAACTAAGTTATCTTGAAGTTTTATTAATGAAATGAATGTTTTAGAAGTTTTCCTTTAATATGAGACATGACGAGCAGTTAATGCTCTCAATTTAGGGCATTACAAAATTAATACAAAATAGTATTTTAAGAAAATTATTTGGTTCATTCTATTAGTTATTTGATGGCGCAAATTCATACCCAATCATACTCACATAATAACAAATCTAGGGCCGCAAATAAACTAAGCCAAGCTTTTTAAGATTCGAGCTCTACTTATTTAAAAATTATCAAGTTTGACTTGAGCTTTTTTATCAAGCCTATCAAATTTTTATTGCATTAGAAATTTAAATTCAAACTTGAATCGTTTTGATATCTATTTTCCATTTTTTTTCTAACATAAAAATATTATGTAAAAGTAGCTAAATATACATACATATATATCAAGTAGAAATTACATTTTGTTGTTTAAAATATATATCAATATATCATTAATATAAAACTTACAAATCTACTAATTTCTAGCTCTCATGGATGCGATTCCGATTCTAGATCCAAGCCGATCTGTGATGACGTCTATCATATGACATCTCTAACTAAAAACAAAAAAGAAAAAAATCATAAGCCGCAAAACGTGGAGAAACATTTCTATACCTTTTTTTTTTTTAATTTTAAGAGGTTGGAGATTAAAAAGGGGGTAAAAAAAAAGTAGAGAACTTAAATTGAAAAGTACCAAACCGTGAAGTCAAAATATATCTGAATAATACGTCTAGCAACAAAACCTATCATAAACATATTGATTTATTATTATTATTATTTTTTTTTCAATATCAGCACGCACCAACGACTTAGTAAACGAGCCCAAAGTCATATTAGGCTGTCGTTCAGATCCATTAAAACCTTTTATCTTGACCACTGTGCTATTTCCGAATTTTACGCAACAGATTGGAGTAAATGTGTCAATAATTGAGAAGGTATAAGTAGGATGGAGTAGTGGGATACACAGAGTATATATCCTGACAAGTGGCAGCAAAGGCGGAGTCTATTTCTTTACTAAACTTATGATCTACAGTGAGACTGATGCCCATAGAGTACATAGAGATTATTGTAATAATTCAAAGAAAGAAGCAGGCCTTCATGAATCATGAACTTCAGTTCTGTGCGAGCCCTAAAGCCAAAGGTATTTGAAATTTTTCTGAAAAGATGATGAGATAGATCTATAAGTTTTCCCATTCCGAAAAATAGCACAAAGGAAGCACATGAAGCCAGACAAGTCTGACAAAAATCTTTGCAAAGTTACATGCATCCACTTCACTTTTAGGAGTGAATGTGAATGACATGACAATACAAAACAATAAAATAATAATAATAATAATAATAAAGTCAGAAATTAATGGGACTAGATTTTAATAGGGTACAACGCAGCCCACGCCAGTCGCCACACATGTGACGATTATTTGAAATTTTCTTTCTTCATTTTGTTAAATTGTTTGTGCATTTACATGGGAGGATGGGTTTTAAATTGCCAAATATATATATATAACTATTTTTTTTTATTAAATACACTAATTTTGTCATCGTTAGCACGATTAATTATTAGGCTACAAGTGAGTATTGATAAAAAGGTACAAGCATCAAACTCAAAAGGATTTATTGATTAAAATGAGTACAAATCTTCAATAAAAGTTCCGTTGAATATGATATATTTTATAATTTATTTTTAAATACAAAACTAAAATACTGTATATCCTTAAAGATCCATGGCTTATACGTGCGAGGAATATGGACATTTGATATTTATTCACTAAGTTACGAGAGAGAGAGAGAGAGAGAGAGAGAGGTATTTATTTTAGTGATGGATAAAATGTAATGCTTTCGCATTACTAGAGTAGATTGCACAATATAAATCGAATCATATATAATTTCCGCAAAATTCATCGAAATCACGAATTCGAATGTGTATAGTATCTCGATCTCTAATAATCAATCAAAAGTTAGCTAAGAGAATAAATTTTCAAATCAAGCCTTAAAATAAATAAATACATATATTCATATTTATTTTTACACATTTATTATTGATCTTTAAAAATTGCGTATTTACAAGTTCAAATCATTGATATATATGCTTTTAAACCCTATTTTATAATTTTATCTTGAATATAATTAAACAAGACATAAAACCAAGAATAAAATAATCCATAACATTTGAAAAACACCTCATTGAACATTTCAAATCCAAAAAAAATGGCTCCATTTAAAACATGCGCTAAATACATGTAAAACAAATAGATATGAGCAGATAATCCTACTGCTCAAAGTAATCGGTCTTTACCATACTTAACTTAGTGAGTAGTGAATAAATACTAAGCATTACAGAGTAAATTCCAAATAGTAATTTTTCAATATTTCCTGCAAAGAGTAAGATACAAGTATAATGTCTTTATCTAATAGACTCGATACTCATTATGTATATATATGGTACAGATTCTAAGATATTCTATACTCATATTTTATTAATTATTAAATAATATCAAATTCAAAAATAAATAACGATGACTTTTTTTTTTAACAGGAATTATTTTAGTAAAAAAACCATAAAGAAAGAGCTCAACCGATGTATGACATCTCTAAACCAAAAATCCCTTCTCATATAAACTTCAATAGCTAGTTAATTTCTACAAAAGTATTTATTATCTTTTGCAACTAATGAATTTGTGAGCCAGGCCACACAGAAATCTTCAGTGGCTAATAAATTTGTTAGATTTCCTAAGTTTTATAAAAGTGTCACAAGCAAATCTTTGATTGGAAGAACTTATAGTATTTCTATGTTCCTATAATCCTTAAATAGTTTTGTAAGAGTACACAAGTTTTGCTTGAGATAACATGAACTTGAGTAATGAAAATTAAAAAAATTGTATATTTTTAGTATTATGGTTTTTATTACAGCTTTTATACGTTTTTCCCTAGACAAATGTAGGATGATACGAACGAGAGGGTCAAATATTAATTAAGTTAATATTAGAATTATCTATATGTATCCACTTACTATTATAATTATATTGCATCTTATAAATGTATAAAAATTTTACTAATGATTTCATTATGATATTTTTAAACTTCATACGTATGAAAAAAATCAATAAATAAATAATTAAGGATATTTACTGTATTTGGTAACATATTGTATATATATTACCTAAAATTTAATTATCAATTAAATATAGCATTAATACATGATATAATTAGTGTTATCCAAAAATGCTTTACGTGATAAAATCATAACGTTTGTAATATGAATATTAAACTTATTAGTTGCAGTGTACTATAAATAAAAAATAATTGTTTACAAGAATGTATTTAGTTAAATATTAATTCTATTACTTATTGTAAAAGAGAAAAGTTAGGGAGAAAAAGGATAGTGAAAAAGTAAATGTAATAAATGAAAGATGAAAAAAGGAATATAGAATGTAATGAATGCAAGTTGAAAAAAAATGAAAAAGACACTCATAGATTTGAAACTATGATCTCATGGATATAAAACCAAATGTTTAAACACTACGCTATCTTTATTTTTTTGTTATTAATTACTCTTTATTATATACATATACTACATATATACTTTTCTTATTTAAAAAAATTAAAAAAACTAACTTTTTTCCGAGTTCGGGGGAGCTAGAGTCCCTATCGGCCCCCTGGATCCATTCCCATTTTGTCTATGGAGAAGTTGAAGTATTTTCAGTTCAATGTAAACTTAAAACTAAGGGGAAAAAGACATAAAAGAAAGTTTTATAGGTTCTTGGAATACCATGCTCTCTATCATTTATCATTTATAAGATGGTTTCAATGTATTACAAAATAGGATCCAATTCCATTATTTGACAATAATCGCCTCATAAGATGGATGCCATAAGTCCTTATACTCTAACCATTCTATGGTTTCCCAATTCACCAGTTAAAAAAATATTTTGATCAGGTACTACTCTTTCATATTCATAAATATTATTCCTACGGTTTAGAGTTTTTCTTCACTTTTTTCCATAAAGTGCCTTTTGGTTTTCCATCAAGATGCTGAAAATTTTCACAATACAAGACATTGCATAGAAAATCTCAAAATGTTGTAATAATTGTTATGTGTATGTTGTACTAAGATGGAAAATGCTGGTAATGCTCTGGTTTAATAGCACTACATAAAAATGAAAAAGGCTATGTCTGGAAGGGCTTTTAATTTAGAAATTAGTCACTTATCTTTTAATGTATTTACATTTTAAATCTGATCAAATTATTTCTTCAAAACATAAATTTCTGGATTATACTTTTTTTTTTCTTGTTTCAATTGTCATCAATATATCCCATTTAATACTACTACTATATATAATCACTTATTTTAATTTTCAAAAATTAAAAAAAATTAATAAAAAAAACCATGCGTCACAAATATGATTCCATATCTGCTGCTTTCATTTTGGAGCCTAGCTAATTGAAGAAGAGAGCTTTAATGAACAAATTTTATACTGCTGCCTACCGAAATGAAATGCACAACTTCAACTCTTTCCACTTGATGCCAATATATATATATATATATATATATATATATTTCCTTTTAAATTCATCTCATCCTCAATAGGACAACCCAAACTCAGAAAACCATGTCTTGCAAATTCTAGTAATTAAATGCTTCAGATCCATATTTAGAAATATAAATGTCTTGCAGTTTATGTAAAATCTGAAACACGACAAAGCTGACAACATAGAACTTATCAAGTATTTCTCACAGAAACATAAATGAGCACACGATCTCTTATAACAGACAAGATTCGTCTTATAATTACAACACTATACCAAAAGTGGTAAATTCATGCAATACCAAAGTAGAGATTTATAATAAGGATTTTAGGCAACGTACATATATGTCACTTCCGCTTCCACATGTCAAATCAATATCAGTTCCTCACTAGCTAGTGATGATGATGATCCTGATCTCCACCACTCTCCATCAAACCTCCCGGCGCTGCGACCATCTGCTGCGGCAGAGCAGGCGGCGGCCGCTTCCTCTTCTTCTTTTCGTAACTGATCCCCCGAGCCTTAGCTTGTGAATCCCTAATTTCCCTTAGGTAGAGCCTAACTGCTCGAGCTCCGAAAGGATTCGCCTCCGGCTTCCCACCATTTTCCTCGAAGGCAGCCCTTAGGCGGCCGACTAGAGCGTCAAGGCTGCCCCATGCCTGGCGGAGAGGGCAAGGGCATGGCGCCGGAGGATTCGGGTGACCAAAAAATGGGCAGACAGGGCTGTGGACTTTGGTTTTCCCGAATTGGTCTAAATAGCGAAGGAACTCCAAGACGTGGGCCCCACTGCACCGTGAGAGGGAGAGCGGGGGGCGGTGGTTCCGGAGATATTGGCCGAAGGTGTTCCAGTCCCGCCGTTTCTGGTTCTCGTAACGACTGAGAGTGGGGGATGTGGTGGTGGTTGAGGGAGACGCCGACGAGGAGGCAACAGTATTTGCTGTGGTAGTGATGATGGCGGTAGAAATGTTAAGCGATGGTGTGGTTGAGTATTCTTGCTCCTCGAATGAATTCATATTCATCTTCTCCTTGCTCCCTTTTTTTGTTTCCCCCTTTCTCTTAGATATTTGAAGGGTTTCTTTGAAAAAACATATGCAGACAGATTAAAAGAAAAAAATGAGTTTTGCCCCGTCTAATACTTGAGTTACAAGGTTTTGATCAAATCAGAGACGAAGACTGTAGACAGAAAGTAGGTTTAGGTCCACTTCGTAGTAGCACCAAAGTGCTATACAAGAACCTATTCATAGATGGGTATTAGGACCCAATTTCATGGGATAGTCTGTTAAGGAAACCATGTCTCATAGATACATAGATAGAAAGAGAGAATGAGAGGGTCTAAGGGGTTAGGGTTTTGAAGAAGAGGAAAGAAAGGCAGATCAATTAATGGGTGTACGTGTACGTGGTTTCAAAAAGTAAGAGTAGCCAGGAAGATCTATCTAAGAAGGGGGAAAGAATATATTGAAGTAGGGTATAGGTGTTGTACGATATACTAGACTTGTTTTAACTTTTTGGAATGGCAAAGCCAAAGGTCGTGTGATTGATGTTTTGGCTCTTCTACTGCAACCAGTGTAATAAACCGAGAAAACATTTCCTTAAAAAGGGGAAGGCAACTTATGATATACAGATGATGGAGGTTCCCTAGTAGCTAATGATATCACAGTCGTTGCATACATTCATTTTTCATGGAGTGTAAGAGATGGCAAGTGGAGGAGAAAGATGTCTAGGGCTATTGTGGAAATAGAAAGAGGTTTTTGACTGCGAGATGAAAGAGATGATGGAGGGGGATTGGGGACAGGAGATAAAGCAATTTGGGGTTAAAATTACTAGAGAGAGAAGGAAGGAATAATATGATCTTATTGGTGCATCTTTTTCCTTTGATTGACAACTCCTGCGTAGAATCACCAAACTACCCCTGTCTTGCTACCCAAACCCATATAATTGACTTCTTTATTTTTACAAATGATATTAAAAGAAAATATAAATAGTTTTTTAATATTCATCTAAACAGGATTATAGTTCTTAAACTCTAATAAACACGCAAATAATTTTTCTAAATTTTGATTTTGACGTAAAAATACATTTTCCAACTTATCAAAATATATTTTAATACTCTATAAATTTTGATGTTAATGTGTTTCTTTTCTTTTCTTTTCTTTTTTTTTAACTAAAGTATTAGATATATTTAAAAGTAGTTGACATCATCTGAAAGTTTAATAAGCATGCACCCTTAACTGGAAGTTTAAATGAATACTTACAATTTCCCCATATTATTATCTTGAAACCGAAAAATGTAAAATAACCATTGGAAATAAAATTAATAAAAAGAAAAAAACCTCATACATTATAAGATAATTTGAGAATATCCAATAACAATCAAATTGAGAAATTCCCTTTGATCGACTCGCACAATTAATAAGCAGGAGATAACCCCCCCGGAGTTTTGTTCTGTTTGCCAGAAATGCTTTTTGAGAGGATTTAGATCAAGAAGGAATTTCCCTAGCTTAGTTCCTTCTCGCGAGGAGCAACATGTACTAAGAGGCGAGAGGCTACATAACATTGGAAAATCGGTAATGCTGCATAACAGGTGGTCTTGCAGTGGGCTAGGGTTTCCTCTGAGGATTTTGGACATGTGGCCAAAATAAATGCTCATCGCATGGTGTCGCCATATGGTGAATTATATGAGCGAAACCCTAGGCAGCATTTAACATTCATGTTGTGAGGTGGGCAAAATAGAGGTATGTTCTTTGTCTCATTGTCGTCTTCTCTGATTTTCTTTTGAAACTTCGATTTCTTTTTTAATTTTATGTAATTATTATGTTTAATTGCTGTTGTAGGAATACACATTGTTGAACACTAGGAAAAATCTAATCTACTGGGGCAAATTTAATGAGCTTAAAATTTTGTCTCAAATTATTATATCAATAGGTTGACCATTTTTGGCCAAAAAAGGCGAATTATGCCTCACCTATAAGGATTGAGGTGAGCTACGCCTTAATCAATAGATGAGATAAGTATCTTCTTTGTATTCAAGTCAGAGACAAAACTTAGTTCATCTTGCTATTTAATGTAGATGAGACGAGTTTCACCTTTGACGTAGGTATTGAGGTGATACTCACCTCGTACTTATTTTTCAAAAATAAAAAGTAAAAACTCGTATTCTTCATAAAAATAAGTTGAATTTAAATTAACAAATATTTATAATACATATATATTTCATATTTTGAGTTATTAATTATAATTAATGATATTTTTTAATAGGAATTATATAATATTAATTATAAATAATGGTATTTTATTTAAAATTTTATGCCAATAATTATAGTTAATTATATTTTTTTATTATTTCATACATAAATTTTATATATAACAAAAATATAATATTGTCATGAATATATTTATAGTTATGCAGATACTACATATTTCAAATCATCATATACCTGGAACATAAAATAAAATTCATTAATTACTTAAGAAACATGAAACAAATACAAATTAAAAGAAAAAACTATACTCTAATTACAGTAAGACATTACCTTTATTTTGATCTTGTTGAATCTATATTAATACATTGATAAAATGATCTAAACCTGCAAAATTCACACACAAAAATATCACCTTAAAATCATAAAAAAATGAAGATCAATTGACTGAAAGAAATTAAAACTTGGAACATATGAGAGGAAAAATTGAAGGTTGTTGATAGGAGATAGTGAAAATGAATTGTTTGGAGATTCTGAAAGTGAAGATAGGAAGAGCGAGGTTGAATATGTAGTGGTAAACTGACACAAAAGTGGCCTCAATAAGCAATGAGGCGAAAATCACCTCATGACTTTGATAATGATGCGACATTTACCTCACTATCTTAGTCATGAGACGATTTTCTCATGCACCGAAGGTACCGTAGTAGTAGTAAAACCAAGTACACTTGAATACTATTACTAGTTTACCATCTGAGAATGACATATTTTCAATAAATAGGATCTTTTAGTTACTTTGATAAGAAGGACAAATAGATATAAGACATAAATTAGTAAATAATTATCATCCAAAATAGAGAATGTCATAATAATAATATTACAAACCATAACTTTTTTAGAAAATCTCCAAATACATAACTAAAGTTCAGAATGCTAACTACTTGTAACTAGAAATAGAAATAAATATCTTAACCTGAACTACTTCATAAGCTTCTAGCTTCTAAATTCTTATCGGGACCATGCTCCTGGAAGTAATGAGCTAAGGTCGTAGTGTAAACGTGAAAGGACTATTGGAGTGTGAGTGAAACCACGGGCTCAGTGAATAACCAGAACTTACCACATATCAAACAAGTTTATTAACAATCATATGAAATGCATCAATCAAGCATATGTACAAATACAAGCCTGAATAACCCAGAATCCAAAGCAAGATGAAGACTTATGCCTTCTCATCAGGGTTGAAGGAATACAATACTATGCCCTACCTACCCAAGAAAGACTAAGCTTTCAGGAAAACAGCAATACTCAATTTACTTATCTCTTTGAATTTATCATGTCTTTAACTCTCATTTCATATTTTAGCTTTAGAAACTCCACTAAGTGTTAGTCATTTCAAGCAATATCATAGGCGGCATCATTCATTTACTATTTAGTTTCTATGGTGTCAACAGAACAAAGGTAATATTGCGATTAACTAATAGCTTCCTTGCTTAGATAAACCAAGCATTACCAGATATCCGAAATACTAACATGTAGTAGGCTATCACTTACTCAAGTGCTATTTTATGCAAATCATGCAATACATGTTCAATTTCCTTTATGGTATCAGTAGTTTTAATTAAGTTTAAGGCAATCAATCATTAATCAGACAATCAACATGTTATACAAGCAATATAATCATATAGATTTCTGTTATTACAATTATTAGAGTGACTTGGCAATCAATTTTCCATATAGCAAACAATTCCCATAAACCCGTACATCACATGCAGGTTATTATCTTTTACTAAAGGTTCGCTAAGTTACAAGCACATATAATGTAATAAGACCGAATTACTCACCTGCTCATGTTGGCTAGTCCTGAAAATCGTCAGGAAAATCCTCACAACTATCAATACCACCTTTTTAAATTATTAGTATATTCATCAATATCACGTAAACTATATGGTTAAACTCATATGAGTGTCTAAGTGTCCTATATTGATGTTTAATTTTCTCTACATACTTGTATTGGTTCTTTAACGGTCTTATAATAATCAATTATTATTTAATATTTTATTTTCATTTTGCTTGTCTTGATCTTGTCGGATATTTATATACTTTTATTGGGTATTCGTAAAAGTTGTATTCATTAAATCGATATTTTTATAATTACTATTATTGCTATTTTTATATTGTTCTTTTAGTTAACACATTAAGATAACTAGTATTTATTTCTTATTATTTAGTTTCGTCGTGTTTCTCTTTATCTACTTCATATAATTATTTTTTCATTTCTAGATATCAAAATATTCATAAATTTAGCTTATCTAGATTTCCATTCTTGTACATTTGTTAGTATAAGACAAATATTTTACAATTATAATTGCTAATAACACTAATATTTTATTTATAGCTCTTAGGGTTTAATAATCTTAAAATATTAAACCAATTATCATCATTATCTTGTATGTATTTGTTTACTTTTTAAAATATGTTTTTATTAATATATATATATATAATCTGTTGGCATAGAACAGACTTTACGCAAGAATAATATATGTGTACGCCGGCTCCAATGTCGTTGGTGTTGATACCAAGATGCCGACATTCATAGGTTTTACATGTTATTTTGTATCAGAGTACGCTGGCTTATAGGCCGTCAGCTTTACCAAGTACGTTGGCTCCTACGCTACTGGTGTAAAATTCAAGTTGGTTGGCATTCGTTTATTTTACGTAAAAATAAACTTTGCATAGCTTCTATTCTAGACTACGTGGTCATTTATGCCACCGGCCTATCCTAATAAGCCGCCAACGTTGGAGTATAATATGCCAGCATTGGGCTAGTGTTGGTACTGTTCATCGTCTTCTCCGATGATCCAGTTTATATTTCGTCAATTTTCAACGTTATAATCATTCCAAATCATTCTTAAGTGTTTCTATGTGATACATATCTATATATATCAAGTCATAACTCATCAAAATGTATGTGAACTTTAATTTTCGAACTTCGAGAAGTGCAACTAGGGTTTTTGCAAGTTATACATTTTTTATCCGAATTTGGATGTCCTAAACTCCACTCCAAAGCTTGTTTTGAACCTAAGACAGCAAGAAACATTGTTTAGAACAATGTTTGACACTTAAACTAGCTAGAAAATAATTCAACCTTACCTTAACTCTTGTTTCCAAGCTTTTAGTTAAGCTTTAATGGAGGTTGAGTTTGTGTTTGAATGCTTTATTTGTTTTGATGGGTTGGGTTGGATAATTTCGAAGTTGTTGCTGTTGTTATTGGTGTTGTTGTTCTATAAGTATTAATGGGTTTGTTTGCTTGTTAATAATGAAATGAGACATGTATATATACATAGGAGGAGGAGAAGAAGGAAGAGGCGGCATCCTACCTGAGAATTCATCCACATTTTTCCCTATATTTCATTATTTTATCAAGTTGTTCTTGCTGCATTTATTAAGCTTCTTAGTTGGCTTCATTTGATTAGGTTGTGTGTGTTTTGTTTTGACAATTTGGAGCAAATTTAGACCAAATTGTGTGAAGAATTTGGCTCTCCTCATCCAAGAAATTCTCAGCCATCAACTTGAGCAATTTGCACCAAAATTTAGCCAAGTTTGTAAAGAAAAATATTATTATATTTATTAGTAAATAATTATCTTAGTTTTTTTATAGTTTATTAAGTTAAACGGATACTAATATATCGATTGTTTGAGAGTTTTTGTCTAAAAGTATTTTTATAGAGTTCTACAAAATTTTTAGATTATTATTAAGTTCAACTTTAAATTTAAAGTTTCCGCGATTAATTATTTTTAAGTTTTATCTCACCTGATTAAGGTTTTTTTAAGCTTATTAGATCAATTTTCGTTTTAGGCTTCAATAGATTAAGAATACCCTAACTAAAACAATGGTATGATCTAAATATTTATTTGAATTCTAGATTATTAGTTATACATCTGTTTACGTTTTTATTGTGTATTTATAACGCTAATGGTTTATCTTTAGGTTATTGTTTCTTAACTATAAGCATAATTGATTATTTCCTCATTATCACACTTAATATCTTAGTCAAGTTATCTTTATATCTTAGGTTTTTGATACCTACTATGAAATCTTGTTAGTAGTACTTAATACTATCTAGGAATCTTTGTTTTAGGGTTTAAAACTATATATAGGCTCATTACTACTCATAGTTCTATTCCCAAGTCTTTGTTGAGTTTAATAGTAACCATCTATTTTCTATATTTATATATCTCTATCTATTTCTACTTGTATGATAAGTTTCGAGGTTTGAAAATTTGGATTACCTTTAATTATAACTTGAGTTATCAGCTTACGTTATGGAATCTCGTTTTTTGGTATCAATTAAGGTTAGAAAAGTTTTTATTCAAGCTTTTAAATCATAAACGAGCTAAATCCAACTCATGGATTTATTATAGGGTTTTTGTTGAGTTTTAGATTTACTAACTAATTCACATTCTTCTATTCTAGTATCGTGTATCGTTGTGAAAATTTTTCAGGGTTTACAGATTTTAACCTCATTGTCCCAGTCAGCGAAGTGAAATTTGCCCATGTTGGGCATTTGTGAGGCTATCTTTGCCTTTAATTGCCAAATTCATATTTTTGGCACAATCGCCAACTATGTTATCAAAATTTTTTTACTTCCGTGTTCACTTTTTATTCCCCCCAGCTATTTACCTATTAATTTTTTTTTTAATTTATTAAAGATATAAATAAAGTATACCAACTGTAAACAATATTTATATAAGTGATTATTATAATTTAAATCATATATATGCAAATATCATTAAGGGAAATTGATTGATATGTGATGTGTAAATTCTATACTAATAATAGTTTTTTATGAAATTGAGTACCCAAATGTAAATATTATACGTTTTATATATTTTATTATTATAATCCATTATTTAGATTATCTAGAAATTAATCAACTCTATACTTATGATATCTCTATTCGTACAAATCAGAAAACATAAAACGAGTCATAATGATCTACTCAATTTACAATGCAACAAAGAAGACTAGAGAAAACAAAAGTATAAGGTCCAAATATTAAAAACAATGAAAATACACATAACAAGCATGCTTAACATCTCTAATGTTGTCGCTATAAGGAACGGGCCAATCCTATAGTCGATGTCATCTAAGACATTATGGCTGGGGAAGTTGAAGGTGGTGCCTGAGGGTAAACAAAAGGCTATGCGGCATATTGTAGAGGAAATTGGGACAAGCTTTGACCTATAGCTGGAGTTGTGCCTAGGAATGTGTATGAGCCAAAGTGGGTCACTTGCGATAAAGACTAACCAAAACATGGCCTCCCAGACCATGGAGCAAAACTTAATAAGGGATGTTAACCTCTATGTTATGTGGAGCTACCGGGTGACTTGTGAGATGGATTGTGCGGTGCATGCATGAACCTAAATAGCTGGCTCAGCATCCCATAAAAACCTTAATATAGCTGCATAGAGGTTTCGCTAGTCTAAATGGTATGAAGCTCGGCCGGCTTGGATCTAAGCCACTAACAAAAGTACCCATGTGCGGTGCAAGCTACTGGTATATAGGGTAATGTCCGAAGGAAGACATACCTAATTCATTAGAAGATTAATTTGCTCTTGCATCAGATCTATTTGACGTTGTTGCACAGTCCTATCATACTCTGAGTGCACAAAATGTTCATTATGTAGCTGCTCGTAGTAGTAACGTCTGTGTTAATCTATCAACATACCATAGTCAAAGCCATGGTGATACTCGGATCTATGCCCCAAAATCTCCTCCATAGTCTCCTCACCTGTCTTAGGTGGTTAACTTGTTGCAGTAGCACAATCATCCTCTTCTCTCCTCCTGCACTCCATGATGGCCTAATTGAAACAAAGTAAAAATAGTGTCAATATAACGATATAAAATAATGGATACAGTGTATTATTATGGAATATGAAAACCGAATATGCTTATATGATTTTGCATGGACACTATAGACTCCCAACGATCAGTCAACTATTCATTATCCTTTTTTCAAAAGCGTGTACTTGAGTTCTCTATTAGTATGCGATTCTATGATACAAGATACGTGAAAAATAAGAATAAATATAAAACATAAATTCGCACACCATGTGTGTATTGTGACATGCAGCAAAAAATGGAATTTGCCACCTACCTTTGCATTAGCATGGTAAAGAAGAGACTTCATACTGCCCGTATGAACCAATTTTTGCTTCTTCTTGTTTGTCGTATTCATCGTGGATCAACAATACATGAGGGAAAAAAGTAAAAAATGAAACAAATAGCTAGTTATGTAAATTGTTACATGAAGGCCCATACCCGGTAATCCTCATTAGTCTCTACAAAGTGGACGAACCCTCTTTACTCCTCTACCCGATGCCTGTAACCCAATAATGACTTGTTAGCAACTTCTTCGCCTCCACCTTTATTCTGGATGTATAGCTTTAGCCTGTAGCAGAGTTGGCTATATGATTTACTCCTGACAAAGTCCAACATGATCCACCACTAGTTCTTTGGTAGTTCAAATTTTTGCTACTCATTAAAGATAAGTTGCATATGTTGATGAATGGCCAAAGCTAATTTAATGGACACAAGTACGTATTTAATGAAAAATAAACTTACAATAACCCTTCAAATAACGCCATAGTGATGGCCTTTAGAAACGCTGATCACGCCTTACATCTCACTCTTAGAATGAACAAGTAAGTCGATGCTCTATGGTTGAGCATGATGATATGTGATCTTTACTCTAGTCAAACCATGTGAATTCACATCTAGTTTAATTGATTATTGTATGCGTTTCCCATGAATGCGTGTTATTATTGTTCATTTGTTTTTTTTCAGCTCTATTGAATATAAAATGAAGAAACAAGATGATCTGATCAAAGATTAGAGCAAAATCAATAAAGACAGATGCTTAAAGATGAAATCGCAAAACCAAGGGCAACTAAAGACAGTGTAAATGGATTAACCATGCCTTAAGTCGTGCCCGCAATTGAAGCTGGACCAAACTGCAACCAAACAAGGATTGAGCATAGTGTGTACCAAAGCCACAATCTAATCCACAATTCTACTCCTGACATAAATTATCACGTGCACATGACATTGTATACACAGTTTGTTATAAAGAAACTAACACGTCAGCGAATAAAATCATCAGGATTTCTATGCCTTATGCATATAAATAATTGTGCATAGATGTTATAACAATAGTGTACCCTAATGCAATAAACTACTGACATACAATACGTGTGTGAATATTAAAGTGAGAATTTATAGAGAGAGAAACCCTACTTTTGCTAGAAATTCAAGTTTACTAGGTCGAACTAATTTGAAGTTTATATTAGCAAGAATATGTGCTACATGGATGATATCTATCTTTATTTTACATTATTTTTCTTGAAATCCATGTTGAATGTTAAAATCCATGGAGAAATAATTGTTTTAACTTAGGATTTGTGAATTTAAGATCTTATTCATGTGATTTCAAAAATGTTTTTAATTGAAAATTGTTTAAGTACTTGTATTTAGTAACTTAAGCTTATTTACGTAGGTTTATGTGTATGCACCATGTAGATCCATATCTAATTTTAACTACATAGATTGGAAAATCATTTTTTTAAATAAATTTAAGCTGCTAATAAAGTTGCTTATAATTACCAAGAGATAAGAGTAGTAAAACTTCTTGTTATTTGATTATGAATCTATTAAACTGAGTTTTTAATCAAAGGATTCTTGATCTTAATACGGATTTAGGTTGCTGATAGCTTCAGAAGAGATTCTCGTAGTTTGACTTAGGTATAGAAATTCTTTACACCCGAAAGAGGCATTAATATATATTTGTGAATCTGATAGTATAAGTTTACTCATCAAAGAAGTCATTGATTTTATTTAAGAAATCGCATGATAAGGACTTGGTAAAGCAAATCCAAGGTCCACTCTTGCATTTGAAACTTGTCCTCTAAAATTTGCCCTAAGAACATGCACATAATTAGAATTAATCTTAGCTTAATTTGTACATTTTTTCCATGCTTTGCTAGATTTCCTTTAGTTAGATAATAGATTAGAAGTGAGTACGGTAGACACTAACGATCTTTATGGAATATGACCTAATATTTTCTATGCTACTTCGATAAGTGCGCTTGCTTAAATCGATAGTTGTGATCGAAGCTAAACAGAACATATTAGCACCTCATTTTTATAAAAATGATTTTTGAAAACGTTGCCAATGAATCGCCATTGAATTCAATTAATAAAGCTCAATGAAGCACTATTTGAAAATTTTAGATCTATAAATCTTATCGCTAACTCTATAAATAGTGTGAATAGTTAACTATCTTGTTCCATTTTGTAAATAGCTATATATAATTAAACTCTGCAGATATCTTTTGTAAATGCTTGTTTTGTTAATTTTAGCTTGTGTATATCGCGGTTGTATACAACTTGTTTTGTTTTGTAAATAAATTTGATTTTGTTTGTTTTGTAAATATACTTAACCCTATCTATTGTTATGTCTTAATGTAAATTTTGCGATCGTTCTGTTTTTGTAATTAGCCTTATAAATGTTTGTAAATATGTTCAAGTAGATGAAAATACTTGTACAACTGTATTTTGCTGTATGTTGTAGACTAATTGTATAGTTTAGATGTTGTAATTATCTGTGTTTGTACATAGCTTAGTTCCTAAATTATTTTCTAAATAATGAAGTTATTGTATGTTTTGCTTTTTTTTCTTTGTAAATAAGTTTTATAGCTTGTTACATAATTTTGTTTGTTGTGATATGTTCTATTGTAATATCGTTTTTCATATGTTGTAGACGATTTTTGCTAGAAATAAAATTGTGTAGGATTATGACTAGGAGTTACTCACAAACTTTATTTAAATTTACTCTAGAACCACAACGCATAGGGCATGTGTTGAGGTGCTTAGCTAGGGAAGAAAAAAGAATCTTTATTGAAGAAATGGCTCATAAGTTTAATCTTGTTAATGAAGGAGGTGAAGAAAATCATGAGGAACATGAGGCATTGAATGGGGAGAGTAACTTGCATAGAGTCAACCATCCATCTAGGGCTATACTAGATTTTTTTTCATGCTAACATTAGATAGAGCCAATATCAGCATATAAAGTATAAACCTCTGAATTTTTTAGAACTCTTAAAAATAATTCCAGAGCTAAAAATAAAAATTGAAACCCTAAGACCAACCCAAGATAAAAACCAAACTTTAGAAACTCTAAACAAGATCGAATACGAATTTCATAACCTTAAGAAAAAGAGAACATTAAAAAACAAAATGGAAAATCCAATAATTGTTTGATCCAAAATCCTTAAGCTAAACAAATCATCTATATGATCTCTAACATGTATGAAACGGTATATATAAATATTATTTAATGACAAAATTATAAAACCTTAGAAATTTCGGTGAATTTTAGAATAAAAAATTTAAAATTAATACCAAAAGTCAAACCGAGTCAACGCATAACCCTAGTCTCAACTAAACAATCCCAAGAATAGTAAAATACTAAATAAATCATAAAAATAAAGTCTAACTTAATTTTTTAACCAAAAATATAAGTATAACATAAACCCCTAGATTTTGCAACCTTACAAATAAATCGCAAAGCCGAAATTGAAACTGGATCCCTAAGAATCAACCTAGGTTTACCCTAAGACCTAGAGTGTTTAGATCCGGCAACACTATGCTCGCAACCTTAGAAAAATAAAAATAAGATAACCTTACATTATGGCTGGAAATAATGTCTTATAACTTACAAAGATCATATTCAACAAAAATTTGCTTATTTTAGCCCCAAAAGATATCGGTTTAAAAAATCAAGGCACCGAAACGCAAAACAAGAAAATTTTCAACAAACATTTTGTACCTTAAATATAGTAAGATATTCATAAAATATCATATATAAATTTTTCGAGTCAAAAATTCGACAGTTAAGGTTAAAAGACTATTTAGGTACCCAACTTCTACCACACAGATCGAGATAACACTATCCGATAATAATTAATAATAAAATAATATTAAATCATTCCTCTAATATTATATAATGATTTATCGAGTAATAAAAATATCAGATAAAATTTTTATGGCTCATAAAAACATCAGATATAGCTTATTTACGGGTATTTTTATTACTACTAGTAATTTATTTATCTTGTTTGCTATTTATGTATTATTTATTACTATTTACTATTATTCTTCTTACTCTACTTTTCTTACAACTCTTACATTACCCATAACTTTTCTCACACATATATAATCTATTATACTTTACACTATACTTTTCACATAACTTATTTTTTACTTTTTCTTTCTTTCTCTCTCTCTCTCTCTCTCTCCCCCTCTCTCTCCTTGATTTATGTACCAGCAGCTGCCCCTCCCAATTCTTTTCTCATTTTCATGTTCTTTTTCATTTATTTTCCATACTTTAATCCTCTCCAATTTTCATCTATAAATACCCCTTCCCTCATTTACTTTTCTTTACACTTTTCACTACTCAAAACAAAACTCTACTAAAATCATTTCTCTATTTTCTCTCTATAAATTCTCTCCCAAACATCCTCCTTCTATATACCCATAAACTCTCATCTTTCTCTAGGTAATTATCTTAAACACTCATTCCATACATATTCATGTTATGACATGCTTGTGTATGCCTTATATGATTTGCAAAATAAATTCTCATGATGCTAAATGCTAGGAATGGAAATATAAGATAGTACATTTAATTCATATCACATTATCATATCGTATCCATGTTCATGTTATGTTTCTTTTGCTTATGTTACTAACTTGACTTGTCTATAATCTAAGTCCTGTGGAACCTTGAAAATTAATCTAAGACTTTCATGATTTTATTATTTATGTGCTTTGCTTTATACATGAGACTGGCTATATTCAATCTCAAGGAGCCTTGCTGCAATCTAAGACTCTCATAATTATTTTCTTGCTTTTCTTATTTCATACATAGGACTTGTCCATTTCCAAGTCTCAGGAAGCCTTGAAATAAATCTAAGACTTCCATGATTTTCTTTAATTTTTTTTCTTTTCTTATTTTCATGGAACTTTTCCATTTTTAATTTCAGGGAAGTCTGGATATTAAGTTAAGACTTCCATATCTTTATTTTCTCTATTTTTCTCATTTAATTTTCTATCATTTATTTCTACATAAGTTTATGCTAACAAGTTACCTCTTATTATAGTTATTAGATTCATACGCATACATGGTTATAAAGTGATGTTGTTGTCTTAATAAAAATTTTAAAATGGAAATATAAATTATTTCTTATCTCATAAAATGAGATATATCTCGCAAGAATTATTTCCAACACTTAGGAAAAATTATCATAAAAGTAGCCACTTAATTAAATATTTCAAAATCTCAGAATAAGTCATCTAAGAATACAAGCATTGAAAATTCCTTATTATGCAAAGGTTTTCCAAAAAATTTAAATATTAATAATTCTTTATTATGCAAAATGTTTTACAAGAATCTTATTTCCAAAACTTAGGAAATCTCTTCATTAAGAATTTAAAAAGGAAACACCTAAGTATACTTTTAAACTTTCAAAATGAATTTCTCAAATATAAATATTGATAATTTTTTATTATGTAAAAGTTTTTCTAAAAATCTTATTTATAATACATGAACGAACTTTCTTATTGAAAATAGGAATTTAGAACAAGTCATTTACCTAAAGCTTTCTGATATGTCAAAGCTTAAAACATTTTCAAAGATGATACCACTTAATGATTTTCCTTGACAAACACATATAGAATCATGTTTTGGAAAATAATTACTTAAAAGAAGTTTAATATGAAGATAAAATATTCATGGGCTCAAAACATATAATTTTCTTTAATTAAGTTTCACATTTTCAAAAACTAAGAATTTAAAACTTTATTTAAGAACCAAACTTAGGGAAAATTTCAAGAGGAAAGATACTTAGAGTTTTATGCCACTAATAAGTAAAGCTATGTCTTGTAAAATAAATTGTTAAATAAATTCCTTTCAAATATAAGACCTTTTGAGATTTCAAAATATATATTGAATTATGATTTTGTTGTTAAGTCACATGTTTACAAAATAGCAAATTTTATCACAAGTCAAAAAAATGATTTTCATGAAATTCAACCTTACTACTTTCTACAAAAGATTGTTTTACAAAGTTCTATTTTGGAACAACATCACTAGGATCATGCATATAATATGAGTTATTGTCTATACTAAATGATTTTCCAAGATAGAAATGTTTATATGTTGCTCTAAAGTGTGAGAGAAAAGTAAAACTTTGAAAAATGAAAAATTTGAAGGCTGGAACTTGTAGGTCAGATCTGCACCGACCCATTTCAAAACTCAAATGGCTTTAAATGTTAAAAATTACCTTAAAAATGGATAGATCTTTTCGAGTAGGTAGAAAACAACTACTAATAAGTGAAATTTCGAGTTGAAATGAGCAAATTATGATCGTTTTAAGTTGGAATTTCTCTTAATACGAATTTTGACACGAATAATAGATAGAATTAAAAAGTTTTAGTGGAACTTCTTTGAAATATTTATTATGGGTATTTCTTTTATCTAGGTGCTGAGAAGCATATTACATTATGAACGAGTGAGTTTTACCTCATGATTTTGTTACCTTACTTATGCTTGTAGATAGTTGCATTAAATTGATAAGTAAAAGATAAAATGAATATAAATGGGGTTATAGGTTTATATGTACATGCTTCTATGAATGTGTGACAAAGGATGCTAAGCATATCGAAACTAACAAATGATCGTTTAAGTGCATCATCAATGTTATATGTTGCTTATGTGTGTATGATGCCTATTTGATCGAATTTAAGTATACCTTAATTATACCGGGCTTCGATATTAATTAAATGGAAATGCATTGCATACATCGAATCACATGCTAAAAGCTGCTACTCCTATGTGAAGAATTGAGAGGGTCCAAGGCTAAGAAGGCCAGCGACCATGCTCATTCTTAAGGAACTAAGGCGTACCAGGGATACATCCCAAAGATGAGACGCACCAATCGATCAATATGAATAGGAGGCTTAGGGACTAGTAATGAAGATCGTGTAGACCTTCAAATATCATTTCCTAACCCTCAATAAGGAGGACGTAAATCCGTTCTGTGTATGGTTTTCGGATACCCATACGTAATCGTTTGTATCATGTGGTTGTTGCATAGCATATGCGTGAACATTAATAAACTTGTTTGAAATACGATATGAATAAAGAGAATATCTCATTAAGCACGTTGTAAGCTTATACCTCCATAGATTTTTGTTAAAACAGGTATGCTTGAGACTCCATCTGAGGATGAGCCATTAAGGATATCATTGGTGGATTATTAAGCTTTTACGAAAGAAGTAGAAGCATAGGAGGAATTTACTTTCTTGAATTTTCTTTACGGGTAATGTATGTTATGTTAATATTTTGGAGACTATTAGAAAACGTATTTATGTAAACTTGAAGAAATTAGCAAAGGTATGCCTCTAAGAATTGTAATTGACTTTATTTATGTTTCATATTAAGTATTTCTCTTGCCTTGTTACTTAATTGTTATCGAAGTAAATTGCACTAGTCCGATGCATTTCCTCTAATGTGTTGTATGCTTGTGCATGATATGAAAGCCTTTGTGTGGCTAAGGAAGTCATTCCTAGGCTTTTTTAATATTATGTATGGTAGACCACCACATTTAAGGTACCATTCGGAGTATGACAGCAAGGCTTTAGGTAACTACCAATAACTTTGAAATTAACCCAATGTTATCCAAATGGTTCATTAGTATGTCCGATTTGATGGTCTACAAGATGAGGACTCGGACACTTATTTCCAACAATTCCTTGAGATTTGTGATACTTATAAAACCAATGGAGCTTCTAATGATATTATACACCTTAAACTCTTTCCTTCCTCACTTAGGGTAATGTGAAGAAGTGGCTGAATAATCTGCCTAGGTAATCCATTACAACTTGGTAATAAATGGCTGAGTAATTCATGACGAAATATTTTCCATCATCTAGGATATCTAAGTTGAGAGCTGATATTGCTTCTTTTCACCAATTGGATTATGAAACTCTCTATAAGGCATTTGAGAGGTAGAAGAAGTTATTAAGGAAGTTCCACACCATGGATTACCAGGATAAACCTAAGTCCAAACATTTTATAATGGTTTGAACTATGACACCAGGCAGTTAATTGATGTTGTCACACCCCAAGGGATATCCTAAATGTGGTAGTCCATCCTACACAATATTAAAGCCTAGGAATGACTACCTTAGTCACGCAAAGGCTTCATATTATGTAAAATGCATACATCACAACAAAGTGGATGCATCGAAGTAGCACAATTTATAATGATAACAATTAAGTAGCAAGGCAAGAGAAATATATATCATTATACATAACTTAAGTCAAGTACAATGTTTAAGGGCACACCCCCCGCTATGCCTTCAATTAGATAAAAAATATATTAATGTTTCCTAATAGGCTCCAAAATAACAACATATCATATATTGCTCATCAAGAAGTTTTTCCAAAAATGAAACTTCATCCTATGCTCCTAAATCTTTTATAAAGGCTCAAAAGTCCACCGATAATTTCCTTAATGTCTCAATCCTCGAAGGGAAGCTCAAGTATTCCTGTTCCAATCAAAGATCTATAGGAGTGTAAGCTTACATTGTGCTTAGTGAGATACTTCCAATCATTCTCACCCAAAATTAGAAGCAAACAAGTTTATTAATCGAGCATATGTTATGCAACAACCACATGAAACACACAAATATGTACCATCATCTGGAAACCATACATAGAACAGATTTATTCCTCCATGACAAGGGTTAGGGAATTCAAATTGAAGCTCTACATCCTCTCCTGCAAGTCCCCAAGCACTTGTTAATAGCGATTAGTCTGCGTAGTTCCTTCCCAGGGACGTATCCCCTGAAGTCTATAAATTACTCGGGAAGGAACAGATCTATGCCTACAGCAGGATTCATAGGTCTTTAGGCTCCTCATGTGGGAGTAGTAGCATTTAATGTGACTCAATGATATGCAATGCATGATTATTTCTTTTTCTTAAACCAAACTTTGTTGTGGTTCCTTAGGGGGCAATCAAACAATTTAACATTCACAAACAGGCATACATATAAGTATTCAAGCAATTAGACAAACAATTCAAGGTTTTGATATGCTTAATGTTCTCTTGATCACATAAACATAAAATCACATACATAACTCATGAGTTCCCCTTATATATCCAATTTTATCTTTTCTTAGCATTTCAGTGCCACTATTTCTACAAGCATACATAAGGTAATGAAATTAGGAGAAGAACTTATCTACCAATTAGAGCAACTCCTAATTGAAATAATCTTTTAGAAGTGGTATGTCAATTTCTTCATCATCTAAACAAAAGAAATATTCAGAATGAGTATATCATAGAGGTTCCACTTAAGTTTCTAACTTTATTTATTCTATTTGCGTCATTTTTCCTAGTTATTAAAGTTCCAATTTAAAATGGCCATAACTTGCTCATTTTAACTGGAAATTTTGCATATTAGTAGTCGTGTTCTACTTACTTTGAAATATCTATCTATTTCTAAAGTTATTTTTACATCAAAGGTCATTTAAGGGTCAGAATAGGGTGGTACAGATTCATCTTAAACATTTCAACCTTTGTTTTTTATATTTTCAAAGATTTTACTTCACTTGGTCACTCTATAGCAATCATAAAAATATTTCTATATTTAAATATCATTTATTATTGAGGTTAACTCTTAGTATATGGATGATCCTAACGATGTTGTTCCAAAATAAAATTTTGTAAAATAAATCTTTATAGAAAGTAGTAATGTTGATTTTTATAAAAAACACCTTTTGACTTGTAACCAAAATTCTTTTCCTTAAATTTGGTAATCATGTGACTTAAAAAAAATCATGGTTCAATATATACTTAGAAACCTTAAAGATCTTATATGTGTTTCAAAAACTTCATTTGAAAATTCATTTTCACAAGACATGGGTTTTACTTATTTGTGACACAAAATTTCTAAGTGTATTTCCCTTGAATTTTTCTTAAGTTTGGTTTTTAAATAAAATCTCAATTCTTAGATTTTGTAAATGTGAAGCTTAATTAAAGAAAATCATGGTTTTATGTTTATTTTGAATCCATGAATGTTTCATTTTCATATTGAGATTCTCTTAACTAATTATTTACATGAATCTTTATGTCTTTGTGAAAAAAAAAATCATTGTAAGTTGTTTTATCTTTAAAGTGTTTAAAGTTTTATCATATGAGAAAAATTAATTGAATGAATTGCTCTAAATTTTTATTATTATGATAACTCTTTCTTAATTAATAATTTTTCAATACATTGACCTTTATAGGATTGTTGGAAAATTTATTCTAGGTTGATTTACATTTAAAAATATCCTTAAGGTTTGTCATATTAGAAAGTTGACTTGTTCCAAAGTTTTATTCAACAAAAGATTGGTACATGTCTTATAGATAGATTTTTAGAAAAAATTGCATAAGAAAGAATTATCGACATTTGTATTTTAGAAAACTCATTTTGACATTTTGGAAAATTTAGTTAAGTAACTCTTTTTATTCTTTTATTCCAAATCACAATTTATAAACTAAGGAATTACAAATATTTAAATCTTTGAAAATTTTATCATGACAACATCACCTATGGCCATGTATATGCATGAGTAAAACATAGTGAGTATACCAAGAATAAAATGATTCGCATAGACTCATAAAATAATAAAAATTTGGGATAGATAATCAAAATAAACAAATATCAAATATAAAGGTAGGAGAGTCTTAACTTGTCATCAAGTCTCCCCGAGACCTGAATAAATTCCAATGATCATAAAAATAAGAAAATCATAAAGAAAGAAAAATATGGAAGTCTTAGATATTTTTTAGTGCTTCCCGAGACTTAAGATAATTCCAGTCTCATAAATAAAATCTTGGGACTTAGGAACGGAAAAGTCCTCTTAGATAGCAAAATAATAAAGAGCAAAACAGAAATAATGAAAGTCTTAGAATTTTCGGACAAGGCATTCTCGGGACTAAGATTATGGACAAGTCCCCTTTTGTTTTGACTTGATTGAGGACAATTTTAAAATTAGAATTTGAATAGTCTTAATTTATTATCAAGAATCAGATAATGAAAGCATGATATAGAATATTAATAAAAGTTAGATTAGTGAGCTTTTAGGCTCTATAAATATGCGTATTACATATACTTACTAACATATACGATGTTAATATTAAAAATAATAATGCAACATAGTGTAGATATGAACATGAAGTTAATAAGACATGAATAATATGTTATTTCTATGTTTCTATTTAGCATATGCATCATGAGGATTTTAGATAGAATCATAGCATACATATTATCATGCCCCGAGGGGTACCCTAAACGTGACAGTCCACCATACACAATACTAAAGCTTAAGAATGACTACCTTAGTCACACAAAGACTTTCACATCATGTACAAAACGTACATCACAACCAAAGGAACGCATCGGAGTAGCGCAATTTACATTGATAATGATTAAGTAGCAAGGCAAGGAGAATACTTATTATAAAACATAAACATGGTAAATTACAATTTTTAAGGGCATATCCCTCTATTGTCTTCAAGTCAAAATAAATACACTTCTTAGAAATTTCCAAAACACTAACATAGCATACATGACATATAAGAAACCTTACAAAGTAACTTCATCTTATGTCCCCAGTGCCTTCATAAAAGTTTAACATCCTTCCATGACTTTCTTAACGTCATGATCTTCGATTTAAGCCACAGGTATACCTGTTTCAACAAAAGCTATGGGGGTATAAGCTTACAACTAGTTTAGTGAGGTATTCCTTTTCATTCACACCATGGTTTCAAACAAGTTCATTTAAATTTTCACACATATGCTATGCTATGCATACAATGCAACAATCACGTGATTACATAAGTATATATAGTTATCTGGATACCATATATAGAACGGATTTACCTCTCCGTATTGAAGGTTAGAGAATTGGTGATGAAGATCCGCGACCTTCTACTGCTAGTCCTCAGGTTCTCACCCAAAGCATTCGATTGGCTCAGCTCCGAACCTACAGTCGCATTCCCCAGGCGATTTGGATTCTCTAGGAAGGAACATGGCCCGTGTCCTAGCACGATTACAGCCAATTCAACACTACGCGTAGGAGTAGTAGCCTTCCAAAAGAAATGTGACTCGATGGATGCTATGTGTGAGTGTTTTATTTTTCTTAAGCCAAACCTTATTAAGGTTTGTTAGGGGGAGCGATCAATTAATTTAATGAACAATAAGCAGTCATATAAGTAAGTAAACAAAATACTTAAACAGACAGTTTGAAGTTGCGATATTCTTAATTCTCATTTCACACATAAGCATAGAATCACACATATATACATATTCCCATATTTCCCATACATATCCATTTTTATCTTTCCTTAGTATACTAATGCCACTACTTTACAAGTACAAATAAGGTAACAAAATTAAGAGGAATAACTCACTCGTCCATTTCGCAATCTTCTTAGTCGTAGCAATCCTCAGGAAGGATAATCTCATATCCTTCATCACCTAGACAAAAGAAATACCCAGGATGAGTATTTCGTAGAAATTCTACTTAAACTTCCTAATTCTATTTCACTATGTTCGTCAAAATCGTATAGAATGAAATTCCAATATAAAATAGCCATAACTTGCTCATTTTAACTCGGAATTTCACATACAGTATACAGTTTTCTACCTATTCAAAAATATCTATCCATTTCTAAGGTTATTTTTGTCATATAAGGTCGTTTGGGTTCCTAATTCGTAAGGTACATATTCAAAACGAATATTTCTAGATTTTGCAAAACAACTTTCCAACTCAACTTCATTAAAAAATCCTTTAGTGTGTATATATATATATATATATATATAGATATGATTGATAAATCCTTTGAGTATATAGATGAGCTCACTTTATATGCAAAAATTCTAATGGTAGTGTCTCAACAATTTATTTCATAAAACAATTCATTTTGTTAAAATTTAACTTGACAAGTTTCTTTTCAAGTATTTTAAAGAAACTTTATATTTTCCTAGGTTATTATAAATGAATATATTCTTTTTTTTTTTTCCTCATTCCTTTTCCAAAACAAGTAAATTTTCCTTTAACTTTAGTCTTTTATAATTTTTTCTTTTAGTGATAAAAAATTAAAGTTATCAAAAGTTTATTTTGTTGTTGATAACCTATTTATAAATTTGTATTTAGAATGGTTTTAGAAAATGAGTCTTTGTTTTCTTATATTTCTTGTTTAAAATATAAGTTCTTATTTTCTAAACTTAGTCTTTTATTTCCTCTATAAATTTTGTTTGAAAAGAATCCTCTTTGTTGATAAATCCTTTGTTTTTGACCTTATCATACTTATATTCTTTGAAAATAAGTTCCTTCTTTAGAAACTTGAAAATCATTATTTTTCTAAGTGGGTTTATAACTTTATGAGTTGATTTTATCTTAAATTTAAAAACTAGTTTGCTTCTTGGTTTGGTTATGGAGTTGAAAATAGTTTAATCTTAAGTTTTTTGTGAAAACTTTGAATACTCACCAATTATTTTACTAAAACTTAGGTTACCATATTATGAAAAGAAGGTGTTTATTTCTTATATTTCTTTGGTAAAGCTATCTTCGTTATTTGAGAAAACTTATATTATTCCATTTCTATGTTGTTGATAATAACTCCATTATTTAATAACAAGTCACATAATGGAAAATTTGGTTTCAAGTTCATTTAAAGAAAAATTCTATTTTTAAAATTAGTTGAGACAATATCATTAAGTAGATGCATGTATTATGAGTATGTAAAATAATAAAAAATATGATAAAGATACTAGAAGCAAATAATAATAAGCAAGATAATAAAAATATCAAGTATTGGGAATCTTAGCTTCATCAAGGTATCTAGGAACTAAGAATAGACTAGTCCCAAAAAGAATAAAGAAAAGAAAGAAAAGGTTATTTTGACTTGATATAAACAAGTCTAAGATTAGAAAAACTAGTCTTAAAATAGCATGAAATAAATAAATTGCAAAGCATGAAATTAAATTAATAACAAGTGAGCTTATGTGCTCTAAAGATTATATATAAATACATAAATATATTTAGTTAGATATGAATAAGAAATTAGCATAATAACAACAATAAAATCAAAATATATATGAACATAATAAAAACATAATAAAATTTGAATTTCATGTACAAGAACAAAATATGAACATATTATTGCTTTTACTACTCATATGAGTTTCAAAACAACACCATAGTCATGTTAAGTTACATGACATGGGTAAATAAATAGGAATAAGAGTTTTACTTAAAGTGTCTATGTAGTAGGAAGTAGAAGATGAATATGGGATTATGTTGTTAGTGATATGTGGTAGATAGTTTGTGTATAAAAAAGGATTTTTGTGAAGAATTGGTTTAAGAGAGTTTTGGTAGAGAGAAATTTTGGAGAGAGGATTTGTGGAGAGATTTTGGAAGAATTTTGGTAGTGAAATGAGTTGTGTGAAAGAATGAAGAAGGAATAGGGTATTTATAGAATTTTGGAGTGAAAATTAGATATAATTAAATTAATTGAAAAAAATAATTGGAGATTGAAGAGAGAGAGGGTGGACGGCAATGAAGAGGGAGGAGAGAGAAAAATGTTTAAAAATTAATTTTTGAAGAAAAGTGTAAGAAAAGTTTAGTAATATATAGTGTATAATTTTTATGGAAAAAATAAATTTTAAAAAATAGGTATGTAGGTTGTAAGAATAGGTAGTAAGAAAAAATAGAGATAAATGAATAGTAGAAATGTATTATGAATAGTAGACTAGACAAATAAAATACCGGTAGTAATAAACATACGCATATAAAGGCGATATCTGTAATTTTTAGTTACCGAAAAATTCTAAAACTGATATTTTTGGAAACCTTATATTTTTACGAGTCTATTGGTATTAATAGAATATTTTTGCCATTCGGTGTACCAGGGCACGGATTTTGAAAACTGATCCCGTTCGGATCCAAATGACACTAAAAATTTACGAATCTGACAATTTCAAACTTTTTTATATTATTACGAACTATTATCAATAATTATTTTCATTTCGTTGTTTAGGGTTTAAGAGCACAGGATTGCCGAATCTTAAACACTAGAGTTATTCGTAAGCTTTGTTGACTTTTAGGGTTCCGTTTTGACTTCCGGCTTATTGATTTTATTCATAAGATTATAAAATTTTTTGGGTTTTATCCATATTATATTTTTAGTTCAACGTCTATGGTTTATTTCATTTTGTTTGTGATTATTTAGTATTTTCCAGCTCATGGGATCGTTTAACCAAGTCTAGGGTTATGGGTTGACTCAAAATGACTTTTGATGAAAATTGAAATTTTTTATTCTAAAATTCACCGAAGGATTTAAGATCTTAGTATTTCGTTGTCATGTGTTATTTGGATATATCGTCTTCATTTGCGTGTTATGAATAAGATAGATGATTTGATTGGTGTATGAATGTTGAATCAACCGATAGTCGGATTTTTTATTTTGTTTTGAGGGTTCTCTTTTTCTCAAGATTAAGAATTCTCGTGTTTAACCTCATTTAGAATTTGGTTTTAACTTGGGTCGATTTTCAGGGTTTTAGTTTTTGGTATTAGACTTCTAGGATTATTTTCTAAAAATTATGAAAATTTTAGGAGTTTACACATATTTTTCATGTTATGTTAGCATGATTTATGGAAGGAGTTTAGTATTTTACCCAAGGTTGAAGATGGATGAAAGAAAAATTCGAGAAGACAAATGGTGTGTGTGTATGATGTATGTATAGGTGGAGCGAAAGAGAAGAGAGTTGAAGAGAAGAGAGTATTTGAGTTTTCAATTTGCAAGAGTTTGGTTATGTGAAGAAAAAAGTATGTAAAATGGGAAGGAGGGAGGGGGTATTTATAGAGTTTTGAGATGGAATTTTGGAATTAATTAAATAAATGAACAAGAAAAGAAATAGAGGGTAAAAAGAAAGGGGGTGGTCGGCCATGAAGGAGAGGAGAGAGAGAGAGAGAAATTAAAAATTAATTTTAGTAAAAAAAAAGTAAGTAAAGTTTAAGATAAATTTAGGAAAAAATAATATTAGAAAAGAAAATGTATGAATAAATATATTAGAAACGTAAAAATAGGTAGTAAGGAGAAGCAGAGCAGATGAATAGTAGTGAATAGTAATTGAATAGTAGTGAATAGTAAACAAGACAAATAAATTACCGATAATAATAAAAATACGTGTTAAATGGGTTATATCTAACATTTTTAAGAGCCATAAAATTTATATATGATATTTTTATGATTCTATACTATATTAAGAGTGTAGATTGATTGTCAAAACATTTTCCTTGTTTTTTATGTCGATGTCCTAATTTTAGAAACTAATCCCGTTCAAATCTAAAACAAATGAGCTTTTCGCGAATCAGATCTTTTTGGGTCATATGACAATTTTTCGGGTCATTTCTATTGTTTTAGGGTTTCCAGCATGAATCTAGATCTTCTAGAACTTATTATTGACCTAGGCTAGCTTTTAAGGTTCTGATTTATATTCCAGATATAAAATTTACTCGCAAGATTATAAAATTTAGGATTTTACACTTACAATATATTTTTACTTCATAATTTAAGTTTACTCTATTTGTTATAATTTATTTAATATTCTGGGATTCTTAGGATTATCTAATCTAGTTTAGGGATTTTAGTGTTAAATGTTGACTGGGTTTGTGATAGGAATCTAGTTACCCTACGTCGTGGAAAAAAAAAAAAGGAACACAAAAGGGAAAAGCAGCAAGGAGCAAGTCAAGAAGCGAAACGAGCAGTGCAGAGGATATAGGCCAGCTCCAAAGCTACCAGCCTAAGTGGAAAAGCCACCAGACTTCATTTGCTATTTTTTAATTTTATTTTTCATGTTTTATGTATAGGCCACCCATGTGTTTTTTTAGGCCGCCAGCTTTTCTTTGGGCGAAGTTTTAATGTCTTTTGATGTCTTTAGGTTGTCTTAGGGTTATATACATTGTCTTTGGTCATTGGTATTGAGATAGAGTTTTTTGGATATTGATATTTGAGAGCACATTTGAGTGCGTGAGAACCCTATTGTGGTTGTTTGATTATTGAGATCTAAATTTCCTCTTTAATCTATTATTCTTATTGATTCTTGTTGTCATATAGAATTGTGGTGAACTTTGTTATTTGGATCTTGCGATTCATTTTAATGTTGTGGTTGTTTTATAGATCGTGGTTCTTATCAATTTATAATTCGATTACAAACTAGTTTGATTTTGTTGTTCTAGATCCTATCGAGCGATGATTTCATCCATATCCCTTTTATATTTGTAATTTCATATCAATCAGAAAACCTTAAATTGATCAAGATCATATTTTTATTGAAGATGCAGTTGAATTCACATCAGTTTGGTATCAAAGCACAGGTTGTGCAGAGATCATTATTCGACGTGGATTGTTTTCAGTTTGGTATAAAAAAAATCTTGATTTTTATTATCTTTTGGAAAATTCCGTTGTGGTTGTTGTTAGGGTTGCTACTTTATTTTGTGTTGTTATTGAATTGTGGAGATGTCGTCAGATGGAAGCAACAATATTAATGAAAATAACCTTAGGGTAGAAGGAATAATAATAATCATGATGATGAAGGGGATGTTGTGATAAGGTAAGAATTCACTCAATTACAAACTGGAGTGAATCGGATGCAACAGGATGTTAGGAGAATTTTGGATAGATTAGAAGTGAGAGATAGAAGGAGCCAAAGTGGTTCAAGCCATAGGAGCCAAAGTGGTTCAAGCCACCACAAGAGTGGATCTTGTGTTTAAATGTGTTTTCATCAAATGATCTTCATGTTCATGCATATAATAGTAGAATAAAGTAGGGTTCTTGCATAAAAATCCATGTCCATGCTTTCAAACTTCATTTCATGCATCATAAGTATTAGATCTAGCATTTAGATACTCATATTATACTTGACATTCATGATCTCATGAATATTTTGGGTTTTCATGTATTAATGCTCATAAAGGCTTTGTCTTGTGTATATAAATGTTGTAGTTAGTAGATCTTTAAGTAGATAAGAAAAAGAACTTAAAAAGGAAAAGTTTTTGTTTGAAATGTTCAAAGAAAAATTCATATGACTTCAAAGCTATATCTTAAAAACCCTTTATAAAACTTATGTTTTATATGAAAAATGAAGGGTATAGGTAATAGAGATCATCAAGTAATGATTTTTATAAGTTGAAATGAGTTTTGATGAGATTAATATGTAAAACAAAGAGTAGAAACAATATAGGAAATTTTGAGTTACTACTCAATTTAGGAAATTCGTAATTTTGGAATATTGCCATACAAACACCTATTTTCCAAGTCAAAATGAATGTTTTTTTTAATAAATGAAGTCCTTAAAGAATAGGTATAGTAGAGCCTTAAATTTTAATGCATGAAATGAGTTTTCTTAAAAGAATCATTCAAAAACTAATTTCCCAAAATTCGGATTTTGGAATAAACCTTATTTGAAAACATGTTTATAAAATATAAAATGAGAATTTTTATATAGAAATGAAGGTCTTAAGTAATAGATATTAGGGGTGAGCACGGATCGGTTTGGTTCGGTTTTTCCTAAAACCAAACCAAACCAAACCATAATTTACGGTTTAGTTTTTTTTCAATCCCAAACTAAACCTTTAAGTAACGGTTTGGTTCGGATTATAAATTTTTTAAACCATTAAATAACTTTTTGGTTCGGTTTGGATTACGGTTTAAATCAAAATTCTAACTAAAAATTTTCCTTGTTCTAGTTTTTTTACATTTGTATAGATTCTTAAATATTTATATCATTTTACGAAGTTGATATTATAAACCATGACAAAATACTTTATAAATTCATCATACTTTTAATCTATAGTTCTCTATAAAATCAATTATCTACCAATAAAATACATTCACTAACCAATACATAGTAAGTCATAATTTATGATTTTTAATATAACCATCATGTTAATTATCTATCAATAATTTAGCTAAAATAAAAAATCATCTATTAACAAAATTAATCAATGAATAAAATGACCAACTGAAAAAATATATTAAATAATTAATACATAATGAAAGTTTATAACTGAATAAATAAATTTCATACTTTACAAAGTTAAAAGCTATTAAAAAATACAATAGTTCATCATCAACAAAAAATTACATATTATGAGCTTAAAAAACAATTTTAAAAAGGACAAGTTGATTTTAATTAATATTCACCAAATAATATATATCAAATGAAATCATATAAACTTATGGTAAAATATTATTATATTTTTCTAAAACGGTTTGGTTTGGTTTGGTTTACCTTCCAAACCAAACCATAAATTTATGGATTGATTCGGATTTGAAAATTTTCAAAACAAACCATGAAAAAAACCATATTTTCTGTTTGGATTGGTTCGGTTACAAATTGATTTGGTTTGGTCAGTTTTTTTGCCCACCCCTAGTAGATATAATGAAGATTCAATTCTAACAAAGATAACTAGAAATTCCTAATAATTAATCCCAAAACACAAGTGAGTTATCAAAGTTAGGAAACTAGATTTCTCAAAAGTAGTTATTCTTGAAGTCTTGCAAAATAAAGAGTTCTAAAATTTTCTTTTAGTGAAAATCATCAAGATCATGCATACATTAAACTCATCACATGTCATTCATGTTAGGAAATCATTAATATTGCATGTATAATTGATTTATCAAGTAGAAACATTTTAAACATTTACAAAACTATTTTTCGGCATTGGAAACCGTTACTGATCGGAACTGATCCTACTGTTTTGTGACCCAAACATTTTAAAAACTTGAAAATAATGTTAGAATTAGATAGATCTTTTGAAGTAGATAGAAATTGATATATAATTTGCGAAATTCCGAGTTAAAATGACCAAGTTATGGTCGTTTTAAATTGGAACTTCCGCAAATAGCGAGAATTACGAATTTACTAAGCTTTGATATATAGTTTGGATTACTTAAGTGATGAAATAATTATTAGGGTATTTCTTCCTTTTTAGGTGATCCTAAAACCGATGAATCTTTGCCACCGGACTATTACTACTAAAAGATCGGTGATCCATGGCCGAGTGAGTACCACTTTCGATTTCAATTATTGTATGTGGTTGTAATGATAGTTGCACTAGATACTTTGCAAAGATAAAATGGATATGCATGATGGGGATAAATGGGAATTATATACGGTTGTTGTTGATATGAGGAATTGAATTTAAGAATATTGAAGCAGGGTGATTAATCATTGCTTGTATAGATGAATTAGGATTGATTGTCTGCAATTATTGATTGATCACTTAGGGAATTGGTGTAATTGACTATTCGACATTGAAAATAAATATGGACTCATTTATATTATAATGGGGATGGAGCATTAGCATTTGTTGGTTATCCATGATCCTAAACGGTGTAAAAGTTGGTTAATCGTGATCCATAAAATGAATTAATAAGTTGGTTAATCGTGTCCATAAAACAAATTTATAAGTTGGTTGATTGTGAGCCTAAACGGCATCGTATCACAGGATTTGTTAATCTGCTAACCCGGGATGGAGGGCTTAAATCCATCCACATATGATTTCCGGTTGGTCATATGTTTGTTGATTTCACGTGTTTGTTACATATCACTTGTCTGGCTAATCACTTGTTTGCATGATGTGTTATAATTGTGATCTTGGAAGTTCTCACTCACTAAGCTAGTGTAGCTTACGTCCCTACAGTTTTTATTTATTGCAGCACGAATTCATATGGCTTAGGCTGAAACAAGCTACAGCTCAGGTACAGGAGCTAGGCGTTTCCTCTAGAAGTTGTATTCAGATTTGATTAGACTTCTGTAGGAAACCAAGAGACTCTGGATGACTGTAATAGATATCTAATTAATATTCTTTTGCGGGGGAATGCCCCTTAGATTTTGTAACTATTCATATATGTGTTTTGATTTATATTCTATTGCTGGTGAATGTCGAATTAAACTCTTTAACTCCATCGGGTCGATTATTCTATTGTCGTAAAGGGACGCCTTACATCTATACAAGACTCTCGAAGGACTTGGGTAGTAATTCGAGTCTTTTATGGTATGTGGTGGACTGTTACATTTAGGGTACCCCTATGGGGCGTGACACATTTTGTTTTCAAAAGTACTCTTTTACTTAGGGTTTGGTATTTAGGGTTTTCTTTTCCCATCACACTTATTAGACATTTAGGATTATTCAACTTATCTAATATTGTCTAAGGTTTCTAGAACTTATAATTCGTTAGGATCAATTCTAGGGTTTCTAGAGTTTTGTTTTAACGTGGCTCGATTTTCAGGGTTCCTGTTTTGATATTAGCTCTAGGATTATTTTCTAAGAGTACCAAAATCCTGGGGCTTACAAATGCAGCTATAGTAGAGAGTTTGAATAATAAATGTAAACCCCTAGATTTTTCGATAAGTTTTATGCATAAACCTTAGAACTGGAAGTCAAAACTGGAACCTTAAAGTCAACTTGATCAACAATAACTCCTAATGAATCTAGATTCAGTAATCCCATGCTAGAAACCCTAGAACAATAAAAATGAGATAACCTTAGATTTTAGTCTGAAATAATGTCAAAAAACCTAAAAAGATCAGATTCGCTGAAATTTCATCTATTTCAAATCGGAATGGGATTGGTTTCTAAAATTAAGGTCCCGATACAAAAAATAGTAAAAATAATCCATTAACATATTTAGACTCGTAATAAGATGAGGATTCATGAAATATCAGTTTCAAAATTTTTCGGTATCTAAAAATATTAGATATAGCGTTTACGTATTTTTTTACTACTAGTATTTTTTTTGTCTAATCTACTATTCATTACTATTTACTACTATTTCTCTATCTCTACTTTTTCTTACTACCTATTCGTACAACCTATATACATATTCTTACAATTTTCTTTTCCCATAAAAACCTTACACCACATATTACTAAACTTCTTTTACACTTTTCTTCTAAAATTATTTTTTTTCTCCCTTCTCTCTCCCCCTCTCCCATTCATATCGGCCATCTTCTCTCTCTCTGTCACGCCTCGAAGGGTACCCTAAACGTGGCAGCCTGCCACATATAATATCAAGACTCAAGAATGACCACCTTAGTCATGCGAAAGTCTCAATATTACATGTAAGGTGTCTAGCACGGTAATAGGACACACTTTTGCGAAGTGTGGTCTAAGCAAGTAAAAATAAACATACAAGAATCCAGAAATAAAATAGATCATAATATTAATAATTAAAGGTCTATTACATGATTCTTAGGGGCATACCTCCACTAAAACCCAAAGATCGAAATAACTAATAGTTTTTACAATAATTTAATACTACATCAAAAGATTTCAAAGGAATTCTAATCTAATTATTCAAGTAGATTTCCTTCAAAAGTTCCAAAAGAAAACTTACATGGATAAGAGGAGACCTTGGGTACAAAAACAAGTGTTCCTGAGAATGCAAATATCTATAGGGGCGTAAGCTTACGGGCTTAGTGAGTAAATCCCAAAATTTATACTTGAAACAAAAATATCAACCAAGTTTATTAAGCAAGCAAATGGGATGCAGCAAGCATATGAACATACAAGACATATGATTTTCCAGAAATCATATGTTGAATGAATCACGCCCTTCATTTGGGATTAGGTATTCCGGCCCATTACGGCCACTACTTCTTTAAAAAAAAAAACATTTTTATAGATCTTGCTGGCTCCTATACGCCATCAAAAACATGTAGTTATTATCAGCTCCTACTAGCCACCAATTTATGTAGTTTTTGTAGGTTCCTACTCGCCACTTACATGATATACTGGTTATACCTACCACCACTATCATACACTTGTCCTATCAATTATATAATAGTGAATGCAATGTGACTTAGCATGTGAAGTGTATGTGTCAACTTTTGTTTAAAACCTAGCCGTCATATTTTATTTTCTTACAGGTGGTCATCCAATTTCAGACATTTCAACATGCCAATAAACATACAATTTATTAGAAGCATTTCATGCTTCGATATACTTAATATTCTTTCAACATATTATCATACCATTCTATCTTTCCTTAAATCTAATGCAACTAAATTTACAAGCACAAACATAAGTATGAAAAATAAAGGGGAATAGACTCACTCGGCCATGATGACACTTCTTTCTTATGGATGAGTCGATTGGTAATTCCACTAATCGAAATAATCCTCCAGGTACGAACACTCCTCTTGGGATCACTTAATCAAGAAGAATATCCATAATGAGTATTTCTTGTTGATTCTATGGTACTTATCAAAAACTATGTCATAAGATCATTAAAATTCGTATAGAGGGTAATTCCAACTTAAAATGGCCATAACTTGGTCATTTTAACTCGAAAATTATGTATATAATATACCGTTTTCTACCTATTCGAAAAGATCTATCCAATTCTAAAACTATTTTCATCAAACTAATTCATTTGAGCTTCGAAACAGTTGTGATCAGATTCACCACGAATTTTGCAAAACTTACTTTTTCTTCTTTTTACAAAAACTTGTATAAAAGATATAGATATTATAATGGTTTGAAAGACTTTTGAAATGTGTATATATATATATATATATATATATATTCATTGACTCATGTTAAATGTATGAAATTAATGAAGTTGTCTCAACCATGAATTTTTTATAAAAGTAAAGTCTTCTAAAAATTTTGGAAAAGTAAAACTTTTGAAAATTCTTCTTAGTTTGCTAGAAAATTTCTCAAGTTATTTTAAATGAGTATTTTTTTTTCCTTAATTCCATTTCCTTAGTCTATTTAAATTTCAAAAAAATGATTTCATTTTTCTAAATTTCTTATAGCTTAGTTTCTAATACTTTTTGAAAATAGTAATAATTATATATTTTCTTACATTGAAGGAAATGATTTCCTAAGTTGTTCATTAATCTTATTCATTAAGATCATTCTATTGTTATGAAAGGAAATTTCTTAGTATTTGTCAAACTAGACTATTCCTTTATATTCTAAAGTATTAGTGGAAAAATGAAGTTTAGTAAAATTTTTGTTTAAACAAGAATTCTTTTCCATTTTATAACTTTGTAAAATGTATGTATGTATTAAAAAAAGATTTTTTTTTTTTATGTTCTTTGGTTATTAAAATTTATGATTAATTCTTCTAGATTTCTAGAAAAGATTTGTTAAGATAAATTCCTAAGTTTTTATGAAAAATCATTTCCTTCATGACAACATTTATTTTTGGAGAAGAACTTCTATTTTAAGAAAAATTTTCCTGTTTTATCTTGTTGAGACAAAATCAATATGTTCATGCATGATTATGAATATAAACTTATAAAAATATAAGAAAGACATAATAAGTAATAAAATTAGCAAGTAAAGAAATATGTCAAGTATTGAGAACCTTAGCTTCATCAAGGTGTCCCGGGACTAAGAATGGACTAGTCCCAAAAGAAATAAGGAAAAGAAAGCAAATAATGTTTTGACTTGATGAGGACAAGTTTAAGACTAGAGACTAGCCTTAAAATAACATGAAATAAATAAATAAATTGCATAACTTGGAAGTAAATAAATAAAAATGAGCTTATATGCCCTTAAGATTATATATGTATATATATATATATAAGTACATTATTATATCTTGTTACACATATACAAGAGGCTAACATAAAATCAATAATAATATGAGCAAAAGTAAAATGTCAACATAAAAATATATTAATACATATTCATGAATAAGAACAATACATGAATATAATGTAGCTTCCTTAACGTTAAGTTTAGGAAACTCACACCATGGTCATGTAAAGTTACATGACATGGTAAGAAAAATTTTAAGAAAATTCTTACCTAAAGTAGTGTTTATAGAAGAAGAAGAGGGTTTTATGAAGAAAATTTTAGAGAGTTTTGGGGGAATATTTGAGAGGGGAGTTGGAGAGAGTTTTGAGAGTGAAATTTTATGGGTAGAAGATGTGTGAATGAAGTGAAAGAGGAGGGGGTATTTATAGGAAAATGGGGAATGAATTTTGAGTGATTTATTTAAAGAAAATTTGAAAAATAATAAGAGGAAAGGGAAGGAGGGGGGGGGGGGGGGGGGGGGGGGGGGGGGGTGGGGTGGGTGTTGGTGGCATCCATGGGGGATAGGAGAGAGTTTTATTTTTTTTTTTATTTTTTATAATTCTGTGTATTAAAAGTAATGATATAAATTAGATATGATATGAAGTCATGAGAAAGGTAAAAAGTAAAGATAATAGGTGTATGGTGTTGTAAGAGTAGGCGTTAAAAAAAGTAGAGATACATGAATAGTATAGAATAGTAATGAATAGTGTAATGTAAAGTAGATGTGACTAGTAAAATACCGGTAGTAAGAAAATACATGTATAAATGCAATATCTATTATTTTTAGTTACCGAAAAATTACGAAACTGATATTTTTGAAATCATTGTATTAAATTGGTCCTAAAGGTGTTATCAAAATATTTTTATTATTCTGGGCTCTGAGACATGCTTCTCGTGTACTAATCTCGTTTAAGTTCGAAGGACACTAGAAATTTGCGAATATGATATTTTTGTTTTGTTTCCTCAAGATGTTACGAACTATTACCACTAATTAACTCAACTTCGTTTTCTAGGGCTAAAGAGTACGAGAATGCTGGATCTAAATTCTAAAGTTTGTACTAGACTTTTATTGACCTTTAGGGTTCCGGTTAACTTTTAATTCTAAGATCAAACTTAAAATTAACCGAAATTTTAGGGGTTTCCACTCTAACTCAAATTCTCTTTCTTTTTCAATTTATTTTATTACAACAAATTTCCTCCACATTTCTCTATAAATATCACATCTCCCTCCACTTCTTTCACACATTTTCATTTCACTTAACAAAACCCTACCAAAATCACCTCTCAACTTTTCTCTCTATAAATTCCTCTCAAACACTCTCATCCTCTCCATCTCCATAAAGCACTCATTTCTTTTTAGGAAATTTTCTAAACACACTATCCATTTGAATATCCCATATTCACTCCTTCATCAACCATAGGTAGATATTTCTAAATCTCTCTTTTGTTCATGTAACATAACATAAATAATATGCGTGTTTTGATTCTATATAATCCCCATGATGCTAATACTAGGAAATGGAATCATGAAAAACAATGTGTTGTTCATGTCTTGTTCAAATACCATGTTTATTTATGATTCATGTTATGATTTTACTTTGTTTATGCTACTAATCTAACATTCTATATGCTATTAAGTATAAGTATGTATATATATTTTTAGAGCCTATAAGCTCACTAATATAACCTCTTATTTATTAGCTTTATTTACTTGCTTGTATTTTATTTCATGCTTAATAAATAAGATTAGTCATCTTCTAGTCTTAGTGTCACGTCCCATAGGGTATCCTAAACGTAACAGCCCGCCACATACTAAATAAGACTCTCGAATTCCCTATCTGAGCCTTTCGGGAGTCTTATATAGATGTAAAGCGTTCCTTTACGATAATAGAATACTCAACCAATGGAGTTAAATAGTTTAATGTGGCATTCACTAGCCATAGATAATAAATCAAAACGCGTAATTATACTTTGCAAAATCTAAGGGGCATTCCCCCACAAAATAATATCAAGTCCATTACAGTCATCCAGAGTCCTTTAGTTTCCAATGGAAGTCTATACATAAAAGAATGAAGTAAACTTCTATGGGAAACTCCTATCTCCGGTACCTGTGCTGTGGCTTGTCTCGGTCTAAGCCAGATAAACTCGTGCTGCAATAAGTAAAAACTATGGGGGCGTAAGCTAACTAGCTTAGTGAGTAAGAACTTTCATAACACAATTAAGTACAATTCATTCAAACAAGTGATTATTCAAGCAAGTGTATGCATCAAACAAATGAGTTCAACAAACATATGACCAACCGAAAATCATATGTGGATGGACTTGCGCCCTCCATCCCGGGTTAGCAGATTAACGAATCATGCAGTACGATGCCGTTTAAGCTCATGGTCAACTAAACAATAATTTGTTTTATGGATCACGAAAAACCAACCAATGCTAATGCTCCATCCCCATCGTGATATGAATGCATCCAATTACAATTGAAGTCGAATATACATTAGTTCAATTCTTTTAGGTGACCAACAAGTATTCACAGACATTCAATATAAGATACTAGCTAATCAGTCAATAGCTTAACACCCGGTTTCGATATTTCTTAAGTTCCATTTCACACATCAACAACAGACAAACATAAATAATTCCCATATACCTCATCATACATATCCATTTTTATCTTTACCTACACCACTAGTGCCACTACATTACAATCACATTCATTAATTGAGAGTGGAAGTAAAACTCACTCGGCCATTGGACGCCGGTCTTTCTAGTAGTAATAGTCGGGAGGTAGGGTGTCGTCTTGCTCGGGATCACCTACCAAGTAAGAATAATCCTAATGAGATACTCATCATGTAACTAATCCAAACTATGCATCTAGACTGGATGAATTCGGAATTCTCGCTATTTGCGGAAGCTCCGACTTAAAACAGCCATAACTTGGTCATTTTAACTCGGAATTTCGCAAATTTTATATCGATCTCTATCTACTTCGAAAGATCTATCTATTTCTAATATTAATTTCAAGTTTTGAAAACATTAAGATCACGGAACAGTAGGATCAGATCTGTTTCGTAAATCCTCAATTTCCGAAAATTTGTTTTGCTGTTGATGAGAAATGTTCCTAGTTGATGATTCATGCATAAATGATATATGAATGAATTCCTAACATGAATATCATGTATTGAAATCTATAAATGCATGGTTTTGATGATCTTTGATGATGGACTCTTATGAATTCCTAGTTATCAAAAATTTCCTTAATGATTTCTTGTAAAAAGTCATTATTACCAATCTTACAACCCCCAAGGTTTTTATGATTTTATTCTTAGAGTTTATTCAACACCTAATTAAAAATGAGTTCCCAACATCCATATTAGTCATGACCCTCATTTATGCATAAAAATCCACATTTTTCATTGAGTAAATATGTGTTTGAATAGGCTACTTAGAAAAATCCGAATTTTGAGATTTTCATTTTCTTGCAATTTCCTTATGAGAAAACATGTTTAATGCATCAAAAATTGAGGCTCCAATATATCTATTATCTAAAGACTTCATTTAGCTCATAAAACATGCCATCTAAGCTTAGATACTAAGTGTTTATATGGGCATCACCCAAAATTACAAATTTGACTACACATCCATAAATCATATTTTTCATTCTAACTTTACTTCTTGTTTTTTTTTTATTATGCCTAAACTCATCTAAGCTTATGATAATCATTCCTTCAATATACCTATATATACATTACCCTTCAAGAAAAATGAGTTTAAAAATGATTTTGGTGGTTTTTAAAGTAGGGTTCCAAATCCATCCAAATTTCCAACAAACCATTTCCTACAAAATCTTTTATTTTTCAATGTTCTTGCCTCCTATATATGAAGATCTACTATCTAACATCTCTATACATATACAAGACTACATTTTTATGATCATCAATGCATGGAAATCAAAATAACACTATGGTCATACATGTAAATGAAAATGTGGGTGTCTAAACTTTAGATCTACTAACTATAATGCATGAATCATAAATCTCATGGCATGAACATCATATATATACAAGATCTCTACTTTACATGCATGAACAAGATGATATCTTAACATAAACTCATCTAAACACTAGATCCATGTCTTGTGATGGCTTGATTTCTTGTTCATGTGTTTTCATGTTAGCATGAGCTCATTGGGATTAAATGAGAAAAACACAAGATATAGCTTTGCCATAACAAGATCTAGGAAGAACAAAGCCTAAATCAACATACCAATGAAGATCAAAGGAAGAAATGAAGGAGTCTTGAGTTGGAAATGTGAGAGGAAGGGGGGGGAGGCTCACGGCATGCAAGGGAAAAAAGAGAGTTTTTCTCTTTGTAAAAGTTTGAAACAAGTAAAATGAGAGAGAGAGAGAGAAAAATATGTTTATATATGAAATGAATTAGGGTTTTAGTGGAATAAATGGAGTAAAAATAAATTAAATTGAGAGGGAAACAGGGGGGGGGGGGGGGGGGGGTGGGTGTTGAGATGAAAATTACACATATTTCTTGGGATTAATTTGGATTAATTTGTTATTAATTTTATAGAAATTATTTGGAATTGGTACTTATTTGTGTTTTCTATGATTTTTAGGATTTTGAAGTCAAAAGAAGCAAATAATACAAGATTGGATAAAAATGCCAAAATCAGCAAATTTAGGCCGGCCATATTAGAATCATGGCCGTCGGCCTTATATCAGACCAAGTCGGCCTTGTCTCACGCAACAAGCAGCGTGCGAGCAAGGAGCGCGCGCGAGAGGCGCGAGGTGCATGCGCATGAGCATGAAGATGGCAGCCCGCATGTGCGTTGAAGGCCGCCAGCCTATCCGAGTTGAGCGAGCAATAGAAGCACCAAAGCTGCCTGTTGAAGTGAAATGGCCGTCAGCGTGAAGTACTCTGGAGCACATTTGAAGAACCAATGCCGGCGGCTCCTGGAGATTTGCCGGCCATCTTGCAATGGAAAAGGAAATTGAAGAGTAATGAAGGATTTAGGCTGGCCAGAAGTGACTTAGGCCGCCGGCCTACTTGTGAACCGAGCCAGCCTTTGTCCATTCGCATTCCTTAACTCCCAAACTTGTATTTATCTATATTAGAGGGTTTCATTCTTGTATTCTGATGTTCATTCATTCCCTATTCATTCACACAACATTGTAGAAAACCCTAGAGAGATTTTCTAGGGTCATGAAGGGCTAAATACAAGATCTAGCCAAAGGGATTATTGCAAATCAATTCAAGATGGATTGTGAGACCAAAATGGTTTGATTTCATTGTTCTCTATTTTGAATATTTATATTTCATCAGATTTATTTGTGATTGTTTGTCTATTTTTATAACTTTGGATCCGGTTGTATTAGATAAAAACAATAATCAATCAATTAGGACTCATATCCGTAATTGTATGAATCTCCTAATATAAAGTGATGAAACAACACGATAGTCGTAAATAGATGATTATTTGTTGTTGTTGATGAAATATAATCTATTCTAAATAATCCATGCTCTATGAGATTGTTGATTAAGGTTAGGTCTCTTTAACTTCTAATGCAATTGATAGATTAAACCTTAAGAGCGTGTTTAGGGTTGTCTATTCGATTAGGAATAATCAAAGATCTTATCTTGGTTATTTAATATATAAAAAGAGATTGATTTTCAGAGCTTGTTGAAAATTATAACTAACCTATTCAAAATAGGAATAATAATTATTGAGTCAAGGATCAATCCCGGGAATTGAATTGTAATAAGACCTAGGCTAGATAATCTTTTTAATATAGAAATTCTTGTTAATTAGATATAGGTTTATTTTAATCGTGTGATTTCAAAAACCCCTTATTTTATTTTCTTTTTCTCTTCTTAATCTCGATAGAAACTTGGGAATTTTACCAGTCCCTGTGGAGATGATCCTGCTCACTCTATTTACAAATATTTAAAGCAGGTTGATTATAAATTATTATTTTTGTTGGATTCGACACCCACCAGGGGGGCGCCGGCCACTTCTTGTGTGTGTGTGTGTGTTTTGAAATTTTGATATTTTGTAATTTAGATAATTAAAATGTAATAAATGTGATTATTGATTAAGAGACAAAATTCATTGGAAAAGAAAATTGAAATGAGTAGCTGTAAGGACCTAAGAATAGGGTATGGGTAGTGTGTAGTGTAGGTTGTACTTGTGAATAATAGACAAGACATCTATTTTACCGGTTGTAACGAAAACACGAGAAAAGCTATAACTGTAATTTTTATAGCTTGGAATATTATAAAATTGATATTTTTAGAATCCTTATAAAATTACAGTTCTAATGAATATTCCGGAACATTTTTCTAAATCCGTGGTCCGGGGCACGCTTTTCCGTATTTGAGCTCGGGAAGGTCCGGAATTGAAAAATTCCCGAATTTAAAAATTTCAAAGGTCTAAAATATACTTTAGAAGGATAATTCATCTTCATTTACTTTATAAAACTTCTTTTGTTATGAAACCGAAGGAAAGCCAGATTCAGGGTTCCTAAACTCCTCTCACTAGACTCAAACTGGATCGGATTAGGGTTTCGCTTTCAATTCCTGGGGTTTCTTGACTACTGAGAATACCGGGGTTTACACTTAGACTTATCCTTATCAAGTCAAAATGTTTTGAGACTTGTCTATTTCTAAGTCTTAAGAAGACTTGAATAAAAATGTAAGACTTCCATAATTTTCTTTCTTTTTCTTTTCCTTAGGCTTTCTCATGCTTTTCTTTTCTTTTTATGGAACTTGTCCATTTTTAAGTTCTGGGAAGCCTTGATACAAGCTAAGACTTCCAAATTTTTGTTCTTATATAGATATGCTTATTTAATTCTCTACATCTTTTATTTTCTATATGAGTTATTTTTCTCTCACAACATAACTACAAGTTCATATTCACACATGATCTTAGGACGATCTTATTATGAAAATCTTCAAGACAAAAAAAGGAATTATTTTCTTTCATATAAAAGATAGAACTAAACTTTAAACAAAAGTGATTTTCAACACTTAGGAGAGATTTTCACTAAATCTTAGGAAAATGGTTCAACTATAAACTTTTCAAACTATTATATAAGTTTACTACAAATTTTTAATGTTGATAATTTGTTGCCATACAATATTTTCTTAAAAAATTATTTATAAAGTTTATGTCAACACCTTGATGAACATTAAGAACAAAGCAAGTTTTTCTAGTCAAACTTTAAATTCAACCCACTGGTTAAAAATCCACTTAGAAAATAAAATGGGTAAACTGCTTAAGGAACCAAGTTTCTAAGAAATAAATTTAACTTTACAAATCAAGGAAATATGAAAATGATAATTTTAAATGATTAGGCATTCATTAGTTACAATTTTTCTTCCAACAACTTAAAGAGAAATCTCGTGAACTTCATTTTTCAACACTTTAGAGTAAATTCTTTTATGCAAAATCATTGTTGGGACAACATCACTAGAATCATGCATATAATATGAGTATATATCTATATTAAAGGATTTTTCAGGTATATAAATATCTATGTGTTTGTTATAGGTTTTTGATGAAGTAAAATTTGGAAAAATTACAATTGAAGGGTTGGGGAATTTCGTGTCAATTCTTTACTGACCAGTTTTGAAACCCAAATGGCTTTAAATGTTAAAAATAACCTTAGAAATTTATGGTTTTTTTTGAATAGGTAGAAAACGACATCTAATATATAAAATTCCGAGTTAAAATGAGCAAGTTATGGCCATTTTAAGTTGGAATTGCCCTTAATCCCCGAATTTTGATAAAATTGATAAAATAGAATTAGATAATTTAAGTAAAACTTCCATGAAATACTCATTTCGAGTATTTCTTTTGTTTAGGTGATGAGGACCAGCACTTTCTCTTTTCCGATGATTACTTTGATTGATAGTAATCGCCATGGCCGAGTGAGTTTTCCCTTTACATTTTTGTATTCGCACATGTGCTTGTAAAATAGAGTACTAGATATTAAGAAAAGATAAAAATTGATATGCATGTGGTTTATTATGGAGATTATTTATGTGATTCATTAAGTGTGATCAATGAACGATAAGCATATCGAAACTTGATTGGTTAATTAATGTAAATTGTCTCTATGTATTATGTTATGTGTGTGCGAATATTGATTGATTGCCTTAAATGAGATTAATTATGGATTGGAAATCCCTTATAACTAAATTGATCATGCATATTACTTAGAAAATCGTATTTGCATTTTGCTATTACTCCTCAACGTGGGACCAGAAAAGTATGATGCCTAGCTATATCTTGAGAAATTAGGACATTCGGAGAATACGGCCTTATGGTATAGTCGAGCCAGATCAATTGCTTTGGGTAAGGAAAGCCTAGGGACTAGTAGTACGATTAATTGGAAACCTAAGACGTGCATGCAAATTTCAAGAAGGTCATTGGACCCATTGGTCATTGAACCCATTCAAAGCATTCCCTAACTCCTGATATGGAGGGCGTGAATCCATTCCACATACGAATCTAGATAGTCATATGTATTTGTTTGATTATATGATTATTGCATCTTATATGCTTACTAATGGACTTGTATGATTGATTTGTCATGGATGTATTTGCATAAGGAAATATCTTACTAAGCTAGTAGTGTTTACCCTTTAATAGATTTTTGATATTGCAAGTTAACCACTTTTGGACCCGAAATCACTTTTGCTAGGTAGAACCTATGTTTTTGGGTGGCTTTTGGGAGAAATCTATTCGAAAACTTTATATAGAATTTCTTTAAAATCTTTCAAGTTAAAATTATTTGTTTAAGCAAAGTTATGCTAGAATTATGATTTTAGAGATTTATTAGAGGAATGCCATGTAGAAGTTGTAAGATCTTATACTTTGATGAAATATAATATTATTCTCCTGTATGTTTCATTGCTACTACCTTAAAAGACATAACTCCACCGGTGCCCCTTTGTTGTGAACGTTTGTCTTGTACCGATATAAAAGCTTTCAAGTGACTAAGGTAGTTATTCTCAAGTTTTAATATTTTGTACGACGGACTGTCACGTTTAGGATACCCATTGAGGTATGACACTAAATTCCCTAAGGAATGTTTATGATTTTTTAAGGATATGGCCAACAATTATTACCAGTGGTCTTCCACTAGGGTTAAGAGAGAAATGCCTAGAAGTGTGTTCAAGTTAGATGTTGTTACAAGTTTGACTTCCAAGGTAAAGGCCTTGTTTATGAAGATTGATAGATTGACCATGGGAGCTGGACAAGTCAGTATGATTAATGGTAATTAGGTACAAAGTTATGAGGGTGTGGTGATTGACAATATGGAGTCTATTGGAAATTTTGATGGACCCAAAAATGAGCCTTTAAATAACTATCATAACCCTAATTAAGGGCTTAATAGGTTTACTCTAAAGTCATCATATACCATGTGCACCCATCACATGAAGACCATCTTGCAAGTTAGAGATTGCAAGACTTTAATTACTTATTCTCTCCATATGTTATACATATATATATATATATATATATATTTAGAAAAATAGTTTTGGATACCGATATTTTTACAAATTATAAGGACCGCAGAGATTCAGATACCCTATCAAAGATAAAACAAGGTAAAGCAAATTAGGTTGTTTATCATCTACTATCAAGGAGATTACAAAAGAAATAAATCAAGTTTTAGGTCTTTCCTCTCAACTAAGTTTGGTCCGTAGACATTTTAACCCTTTAATGATCATGACTTGATCTTTGACACGCTCTGCTCTCAGTTCCTATCCCAATCCCAGCTTTATGATTTTCTTGCTGTAAACCCCCAAATTTTTTGAATCGGTTTAGCCTAAAACCCTAAACTGAAAGTCAACCGAAGCTCTAAAGGTTAACAAAACCCTAGTTAGATGTAATAGCTTAAGTCCAGCACTCCCGAATAAGAAACTCGGTGAGGATAAGTAGAAGTTTAGAATGTAGAATAGTGCAGAATTATCTAAAGTAGCATAAAAAGATTAGATTAGTAAAACCGCAACTCGTCTCGAACCCGATCGGACACGGTTCTTAAAAAACGTGTCCCAGAGCCTAGAATAGTAAAAATATTCCGAATATACTGTTAAACTCGTAAAAATATAAGGTTTTCAAAAATATCAATTTTGTAATTTTTCGGTAAGTAAAAATAACAAATATCGCATTTATACGCGTATTTTCTTACTACCGGTACTTTATTAGTCATATCTGCTTTACATCACACTATTCGTTACTATTCTACTCTATTCTTTTATCTCTACTTTTTCTTACACCTACTCTTACAAACACCATAACCTATAATCTTTACTTTTTACCTTTCTCATAACTTTATCTCACATCTACTTTATTTATTACTTCATTTAATCCACAAAATACAAAAAAAATAAAAACACTCCCCTTCTCTCCTCACTATGGCCGGCGCCCCCTCCCCCTTATGCATCCTCAATTTGTTTTATTTTTCTTTTATTTTAATAATACAAAAATCACTCCACATTATCCTATAAATACCCTCTCCTCTTTCACACATTTACTACCTACAAATTTTATAAAAAAACTCTCTCAAATTCTCCTCTCAAAACTCTCTCCAAATATCCTCCCAAAACTCTCTCAAATTTATTCCAAAACAATTTCTACCTACAACAAAAACCCATAACCACATAACACTACCAAAGTCTTCTTTAGATAACCATCTCATATTATTCTCATATCATGTAACTTTACATGACTATAGTGTGAGTTTCCAAAGACTAAATGTTATGGAAGCTACATTATGTTCATGTATTGTTTTTGTTCATGAAAATTTATTTATGTTTATGTTATTACTTTTGTTCATATTATTGTTACTATATCTAAGTATTATTATCTATATATATATATACATATTCTTTAGAGCATATAAGCTCATATTGCAATTTATTTATTTTATGCAATTTATTTATTCCATCGCAGTTTATTTATTTATTCCTTGTTATTTTAAGACTAGTCTCTAGTCTTAGACTTGTCCTCATCAAGTCAAAATAATTTTTTTTCTTTCATTTTATTTTTATTTTAGGACTAGTCTACTTCTTAGTCTTGGGAGCCTTGAAAAAGCTAAGACTCCCAATACTTGATTTTATTATTTATGTTATTTTGCTTGCTATTATTTTCTCATAATTCAAGTTCAGTTAAATTGTTGTCCAAAGTTTCAAGTTCTAAAAATAATTGACAAAAAGGAGATTTTATCACTTATAAATAAGTCCAAGTGAAAGTATAAAACCTATGTTTTAACAAAAATGAAATCATTTCTTTTCAAGTTACAAAAAGAACTCACTAAAATTTTAGAAACTACTTTTGTCATGAAAAGTTTCTTAAACCTTTAATATTCCACTATGTTTTTCAAAAGAAGATAATTGTTGGTACAAAAATAATTTTTATAAAAAGATAGCATAATGAAAGGATGAGAAATTTTCAAATAAAGATCTTTACAAACAAATAGACATAGAAAATTGTAAAAGGAAAATAAATAGGAAAAATAGAAAGAAGAAAATTTATTTTCAAAAAGTTACTTGGGAATATATATATAAGCCAACATAAAACATCTTTGGAAAACAAAGGAAACAAAATATTCATTTCAAGAGATTTACAAAAAATGAATTCTTGTAAACTATATTTTTCTAAAACTCTAAAACCGACATGATTTTACTTGAGCAACATGATTTGGACAACAAACACTTGAGCATGAATAAATATGTGCTAAGTAACCATAAAAAGAGAATTTTTCAACTATATAGATAACTAAGTATTTATCAAACAAATTTTGATTGATTGAACCAAAGTTGTTTTTAAGTTGGAAAATTCGTGGTGAATTTTATCGCCACTGTTTCAGGGCCAAAATGGTTTAGTTTGATAAAAATAGTTTTAGAAATGAATAGATCTTTTCGAGTAGCTAGAAATTGGTATATTATATGCGCGATTCCGAGTTAAAATGACCAAGATATGACCATTTTAAGTTGGAACTTTTCTTTATACGAACTTTAACGTTCTAGGTGTCTCCGAGGAAGGATACCTTTATCCCGAAGATTATTTCGATTAAGTGGAGTGTGTGAGCAATTCATCCGTATAAGAAGAATAGTCGACATGGCGTCGTGAGTTTATTTCCTTTAAATGCTATACTTGTTGTGCTTGTAATTTAGTTGCATTAGAGCTAGGAAAAGACAAATGGATATGTATGTAAAATAATTCTTTGAAAGAATCATAAGAATAGCGAGGCAAGAATTGATTTAAATGATTGTTTTAGTATAACACTTGCTTTGTATGAAATTCTTTGATCGCCTTAAATTTGATAATAATAATATTATGATATCATAAATAAATGAATTCATGCATACCACGAAGTGAGTCACATTGCATTTGGGTTATTATCCTTGGGCGAGAAGGATAGTAGGCTCATGTCGAAAGCAACACTTGGTGGAGGATCCGAAAGCGATTGCTTGGCGGCATTATGGAAAAGGAAATGCTTGACGAAAGATACAAAAGCAAGGCTCAATTCAAGTAGACTTCATATGCTTGGCGATATTGATCGAAAGCATAAAACTTTTTACTAAAACTACTTGTTTTGAGGTTATATATCACCAAACCCCGAATGGAGGGCGCAAATCCATTCAACATATAGTTCCCAGAAAACTATATGCCTTATTGCCCACATATATGTTGCATTCCACTTGTTTGATTAAATAACTTGTTTGAAATTTTGTTACAAGAAGTTATTTATGGCAATAATTCTCACTAAGCCTATTAGCTTATACCCCCACAGATATCTTTTGCAATTTCCCTATTTGTGGTTGAGGCCATGAGGACCCTGCGGTCAGGTAATTTCTTTTTGGATAAAGGAAATTTTAGATGAAGTTTAGTATTAGAAATGATGTACAAATGTTCTTGTAATAGATTAGTGATTAAGGGAAATATCCCTAAGTTTGCAAAGATCATTGTTATAAGTGAATAAATATTATGAATCCTCTTTTCTTCATATGTTATTATATCTTCTTAAGCATCATAATTCCATGTATGATCCTCTAAATTTGTGAGAGCACGCCTTACACTTAATATCAAAGCTTTTGAGACTGGCTAAGGTTGTCACACTTAAGCTTTAATATTGAGTGTGGCGGACTGTCACATTTAGGGTACCCTTTAGGACGTGACACTTGCAAAAACAAACTATTAGGGTATAAGCATAACTAGCTTAGTAAGATATATCCATGTGCAAAACGTACTCATAAAAAATAGAATAACAAGCAAGTTTGTTAACAAGCATATGAGATGCATTAGGTACGTGAGCAAGAGATACATATGACTAACTGGAAATCATATGTTGAGTGATTTACGCCCTCCATTCGGGATTAAGTGTTTTGGGCCCATACAACCATAGTTTACAAATAATAAATTTCATTTTTGTAGTTCTTTCGGGCTACTACTTGCCTTTAAAATGTAGTTCATATGGCCTCCTACGTGCCAAAATATTAATGCAGATTTTTGGGCCCTTGTGTACCTCACTACTATGTTCTTAGCCCACCAAGGCTTTAGTAGTTAATGCAATGTGACCACTTCGTGATATGCATGAATTCATTTAATTAGGTACTTATAGTATAATATTAGATATCTTAAGAGCGATCATAAAATTGGCAGACACTTCAATATAGTACTAAAACAACCATTAAATTATAGATATTTCAAGCCACGATATACTTAAAATAATTTCAACCAACATTATAAAGCACATGCACTTTCCATTTTTTTTTTTTTTATCTTTTCCTATTTGTAGTGTATCTAAACTATAAGCACAAACATAAGAACGTAAAACAACGAGATAAGCTCACTCGTCTTTAGTGCCATACTTAGTTGGAGTGGTCCTTGAGGAAAGATATGTCAAATTACTCGTCACCTAAACAAAAGAAATACCTAAAATGAGTATTTCATATTAATTCTATTTAAATTTCTAGCTCTATTTACTCTATTTGCATCAAAATTCGGCTTAGGAGAAACTTCAACTTAAAATGGCTATAACTTGCTCATTTTAACTCAGAATTTCTTATATTAGTAGTCATTTTCTACCAATTCGAAAAGATTTATCTATTTATAAGGTTATTTTTAACATTTAAAGCCACTTTGGTTTTGAAATGAGTCATTACAGAATTGATCCGAAAATTGCAGCCCTTAAATTGTAATTTTTCTAAGTTCTATATCATAAAAAAATTCTATAGCAAACACATAAATATTTGTATAGTTGGAAAATCCTTTAATATAGATATATGCTTATATTATATGCATGATTCTAAGGATGTTGGTCTAACAATGATTTTTCATAAAATAATTTATTTTAGATTTGAAAGATGGAGTTTACAAAATCTCTTTTAAGTTATTGGAAAGAAAACTAAAATTTTAAGTTGACATAATGAGTGTCTCCTTATTATAACTATTATTTTCATGTTTTCTTTACTTCATAAAATGAACATACATTTTTTTTAACTTGATTCCTTGGTTTGTTAACTAATTTCATTTTTTAAGTGGGTTTTTAACTATGGGGTTGATTTTAGCTTGATTTGAAAAAAAAAATCATTTTGTTCTTAGTGTTCATCCAAGTGTTAGTATAAACTATATAAATAAGTTTTTAAGAAAATTTTGCATAAAAAAGATTTATCAATAGTAAAATTTATGAAAAGGCACTTTAATATTTTGGAAAAGGACATAGTTGAATCATTATTCTATGTCTTAATAAGAATTTCTCCTAAGTGTTAAAAATCATTCCATTTGAGAGTTTTGTCTTATTGTTGTGCAAAAGAATTAACTCACTTTGTTTTGAAATTTTTAATAAAAGAACAACATCATTCTATGATCATCATGAATATAAACTTATAGTTATGTTATGAGATGCAAAATAAATCCATGTAGAAAAATAGAAAAGATAGAAAATTAAATGAGTATATGAGAGTAAAATATGAAAGTCTTAGCTTGGTATCAAGACTTCTTGAAACTTAGATTCGGACAAGCTCCATAAAAAGAAAGAAAAGTATAAGAAAGCTTAAGGAAAAGAAAAAGAAGAAACTTATGGAAGTCTTAGATTATTATTCAAGTCTTCCTAGGATTTAGAAATAAAGAAGTCCTATAAAGAAAAGCTAGAAAATAAGATAAACATCGGAGTCTTAGATTCATGTAAAGGCTCTCCTAGACTTAGTAATGGACAAGTTCCCTTAGATGGCAAAATAATTAAGAGCAAAACAAATAAAATGAAAGCCTTAGAATTTTTGGACAAGGCATTTTCGGGACTTAGATTATGAACAAGTCTCCTTTTTATTTTGACTTGATTAAGGATAAGTCTAAAACTAGAGATTGACTAGTCTTATTTATTAGCAAGAAATAAATAAGAGTATGAAATAAAAGCATAACAATAAAAAGAATTAGATTAGTAAGCATTATGCTCTAGAAAATATACATATTATATATACTTAGTAATATATACAACATTAATGTTAGAAATAATGAAATATCATAACATGAGTATAAAGTTCAATAAGATATGAACAATATGTTGTTTCTATATTTCCATTTCCTAGTATAAATCTCATGGGGATTTCATATGGAAATAAAACACACATATTCTCATGTTATGTTAATATGAATTAAGGAGAAAGTTTAGTGTTTTACTTAAGATGGAAGATGTATTGAAGGAAGAAAAATTTCAGAGCATCAAGGAGATGGGTGTGTGTGCGGCATGATTGTTGAGAGAAGAAGGGAGAGAGAATTTGATTTTTCAATTTGCAAGAGTTTTATTATGGTGAAGAAAAAGTGTGAAAATGAGAAGGGGATGTGGTGGTATTTATAGAGGGATATTATGTGAATTAAAGAATGAAAAGAAAAAGAAATTAGAGAGGAAAAGAGGAGGCAGTGTCACGCCCCCTAGGGTACCCTAAATGTGGTAGTCCGCCACATATAATATCAAGACTTAAGAATGACTACCTTAGTCATGCAAAGTCTCGATATTACATGTAAGGCGTCAAATACAGCGATAGCAGATGCTTTTGGAAAGTGTGGTCTAAGCAAGTAATATTGAACATACAAGAATCTAGAAGTAAAGATATTTCATAATATTAATAATTAAAAGTCTATTACATGAATCTTAGGGGCATACTCTTGCTAAATCTCCAAGGATCAAAATGACTAATAGTCTTTACAATAATTTAAATACTACATCAAAAGATTTTAAAGGAATTCTAGTCTAATCCTTCAAGTAGATTTCCTTCAAAAGCTCGTAAAAGAAAACTTATGCGGATATTAAGAGACCTCGGGTATAAGAACAAGTGTTCCTATGAATACAAATATCTATAGGGACATAAGCTTTACGGGCGTAGTGAGTATAATCCCAATAATCATACTTAAAATAAAATAACAACCAAGTTTATTAGACAAGCAAATGGAATGCAACGTGAGCATACAAGACATATGATTTTCCGGGAATCATATGTTGAATGAATTATGCCCTTCATTCGAGGTTAGGTATCCTGGCCCATTACAACCATCATTTTTTTAAAAATCATTTTTATAGATCTTACCGGCTCCTACCAACCATCAATTTATATAGTTTTTATTGGCTCTTATTCGCTACATACATAATGTACCGGTTATGCCTACCACAACTATCATACACTTATCCCACCAATTGTATAATAGCGAATGCAATGTGACTCAACTCATGAAGTGCATGCATCAATTTTTATGTAGAGCCTAGCCATTAAATTTCAATTTATTGCAAGTGACCAACCAATTTCAGATACTTCAACATGCTAATAAACATACAGTTCATTACAAAAAATTCGTGGCTCAAAATGCTTAATATTCTTTCAACATGTTGTAAACACATGCATCTTCAATTTTATATTTTCTTAAATTTAGTGCAACTAAATTACAAGCACAAACATAAGCATGAAAAATAAGGGAAGTAAATTCACTCGGCCATGACGATACTTCCTTGGTCGAAGTAGTCCACGGGGTAGTATATATCCTCCTCCTCGATTCCTAATCAAAGGAAGTACCCGAAATGAGTATTCCATAGAATTTCTATTCAAAACTTATAACTCTATTTTTTAGTTGCGGTAAAATTCATATAGGTGGAAATTCCAACTTAAAATGGCCATAATTTGCTCATTTTAACTCGAAATTTCACATATAATATACCGTTTTCTACCTATTCGAAAAGATCTATTTGTTTCTAAGGTTATTTTTATCATAAAGAGTCATTTGGGTCTTGAAACCGTAAGGTACAGATTCACTACGAAAATTCTGGTTTTCAAAACTTAAATTTGTAAACCTTTTTTTTTTTTATCCAAAAATACTTTTTCCAAAATAAAGGTATTATTATAGTTGGAAAAACCTTTAGAATATTATATATATATATATATTGACTCATATCATATGCATGAATTTAATAAAGTTGTCTCAACAATGATTTTTGTTAGAGCAATATTTTCTAGAAATCGAACAACCAAAACTTTGAAAATTTCCACTTAGCTTGTTGGAAAAATTTATTGAATTTTTTAAGTGAGTATTTTCCCCTTCTAATTCTATTTCCATAGTCTTTCAAATTTCTAAAAAAACAATGATTTTTGTCTTTCTAAGTTTCTTATAACTTAATTTCTAGAGGTTGAGATGGTAGTTTCTAAATACTATTTGAGAGTAGTTAAAATTTATCAAATTTTCATTTTCTTAACTTTTCCTAAATTTTATTTCATTAAAAAGGTTTCCTAAGTTGTTTACTAATTTTATTCCTTAAGAACATTTTATTCTTATAAAAAAAACATTCTTGGTGATTTGTCAAACTAGTCTATTCCTTGATATTCTAGAGTATTGGTGAAACTTCCTTAATGGAGTTTAGTAAAACTTTTGTTAATCAAGGATTTGAAATTTTAATTTTAAAGAAAACCTTTTCACTTTATTGTTTTGTAAAGTGTGTGTATGATATATCTACTTTATGTATCATCTAAAAAATCCTTATTTTCTTTGGTTACTAAAAACTTATGATGAACTCCCTAGATTTTTTAAAAAGATTTGCTAAGATAAATTCCTAAATCTTTATAGGAAAAATCATTCTTTACATGACAAAATTTATTTTGGAAAAGAACTCTATCTTCTTTTTATTTAAGAAAACCTTTCCCTCTTTATTTTGTTGAGACAATAATCAATATGCTCATGCATGAACATGAATATGTAATATGAAAATATAAGAAAGACATAATAAGCAAGTTAATATATCAAGTATTGGGAACCTTAAATTCATCAAGGTAACCCAGTCAAGTATTGGGAGCCTTAACTTCATCAAGGCAACCCGGGACTAAAAATAGACTAATCCCAAAAAAAGAAAAAGAAAAAGCAATAATCATAGTAAATTAGAGATAGTTAGTGAGCATTAGGCTCTAAAATATATAGATATACATATACTTAATAATATATATATATATATAGTTAGATTAGAGCATAATAACAACAATAATATCATTAATAATCTACATCTATATGAGCATAATAACAACATAGTAAAATTGGAATTTCATTTACAAGAATAAAACATGAATATGTTGTTGCTTTTACTACTCATAGGAGTTTCAAAACAACACCATACTCATGCTAGTAATATGACATGAGTAAATAAAACAGGAATGAGAGTTTTACCTAAAGTGTTTATGATGTAGGAAGAAGATAGTGAATGTATGAGTACGTGATTAGTGAGAAATGGTAGATGGTTTGTGTATAGAGGGAAATTTTGTGAGTATTTGGTGAAAGAGAGTTTTGGTAGAAAAAAATTTTGTGGGGAAAGTTATGGAGTGAATTTGAGAGAGTTTTGTTATATGTAAATATGGTGTGAAAGAAGTAAATGGAGATGGGGTATTTATAGTTGAAGATTGAGAGAACTTAAACGTAATAAAATAAATTAAAAAAGAAAATTAAATTGATGGAGGAAGAGAGAGGGGTCACCAGCCACTTGAGAGAGAAGAGAGAGAGTGAATTATTTTTGTTGTTTTGTGATAAAAAGTAATAAAGATGTGAAGTATGGTTGATGTAAAAGTATATTGGAAATGAAAAAAGTAGAAAAATAGGTATATAGGTAGTGAGAATAGGTTTTAAGATAAAGTAGAAATAGATGAATAGTAGTATAGGATAATGAATAGTAAACAAGACTAATAATATACTGGTAGTACAGAAAATACATGTATAAATGCAATATCTGTCATTTTCAGTTACCGAAAAATTATGGAACTAATATTTTTGAAATTCTTGTATTATTTCGGTCCTAATGGTGTTATCGAAATATTTTTACTATTCCGAGCCTCGAGACACACTTTTCGAGAGCTGATCCCATTCAGGTCCAAAGGACACTTAAAATTCGCGAATATGATATTTTTACGTTTCCTTATATAATTACGAATTACTTTCACTAATTATTTCAACTCTGTTATCTAGGGCTAAAGAATACGGAAATATCAGTAAATTCTAGGGTTTGTTCTAGTCTTTTGTTGACATTTAAGGTTTCCAATTAACTTTTAATTCTAAGATTAAGCTTAAAATTAATCAAAATTTCAAGGGTTTATAGAAAACTTGTTGCCATGTACTCGCAAGGGAGAGAAAGAGAGGAAAAAAATTAATTTTAGTAGAAAAGTATAAGACAAGTAAAGTAAAAAGTATAGTAAAAGTTTTATGAGAAAAGATAATTGCAAGAATATAAGAGGTAGGTATAAAAAAATGTAGAGTAAGATAAATAGTAGTAAATAGTAATAAATAGTAAATGAATAGTAAACAAGACAAATAAATTACCAGTAGTAAAGAAAATACACGTAAAAAGGCGATATCTAATATTTTTAGAAACTGAAAAATTCTTAAATTGATATTTTATGAATCTTCATCTTATTGCAAGTCTAAATATATCTTTGGAATGTTTTCATGTTTTGCGCACCGGGACCTTAATTTTAAAACTGATCTTATTCGAGTCTGAAACAAACGAATTTTTTATGAATATGATCTTTTAAGGTTGCATCACATTATTTTAGTTTGTAATCCAAGGTTATCTTATTCTTATTATTTTAGGGTTTCGAGTGTAAGATTATCGAATCTAGTCTCTTTTGGGTTTGTTATTGATCTAATTGACTTTTAGGGTTCTGGTTTCACTTTCAGCTTTAAGATTTATTCGTGAGATTATAAAATCTAGAGGTTTATATTGTATATCTGGTTCATATTTTAAAGTTTACTCTACTTTTGTGATTTATTTAACATTTTACAGTTCTCGGGATTGTCTAATTGAATCTAGGGCTTTTAATGTTATGTGTTGACTTGGTTTGGTTTTTGGTATTAGTTCTAAATTTTTTATTCTAAAATTAACTAAAGGGTTTAAGGTTTTACTTATAAGTTCGCCATAAAATTTTGGGAGTTTTTAATTATAGGGAATTATTTCTGATTATTTTTGCCAATAGATATTATTTGGATGTATTGTCTTGATTTTACATATTAGAGATCAAATGAGTGAATTATTTAGCGTAAGGTTTTCAAATTGATTGAGTTATTGGATCATTTTATTATTGATATGTGTTTGGCTAAACGATTTACTTTTAGGGTTCCAGGCTTTATTTAATTCATTTGATAACTTAAGGTTATTGAATCTTCATCTGATCCCATTTATGGTTTCCAAGGTTTCGAAATATTTAGCAATCCAAGTTTAATTTAATTTAATTGATATGGTATTTTAGGGTTATAAGATTTATTTGATTCGATCTAATATTTCTAAGATTTTGGTATGATATGATATGTTTTAGGATTTTTGGTTAGAAAGCGAATTTTAAGGTTCACAATGTATTTCATTTACTTTATTAAAATTCTAATTAATCCTCTGATATGATTTGGTCCATATTGTCACGCCCTAAAAGATACCCTAAACACGATAGTCCATCACACTCGATATTTAAACTCAAGTATGACACCCTCAGTCATCTCGTAAGTTTAGACACTAGGTGTAAGGCTTACTTCACCATGTAGGAGACCTTACTTTGAATTGAAATAGTTTAAGAAGACATTCATAACGATAAGAATATAAATCATAATAGTTATAACTTGATTAATCTATTACAAGATTTAAGGGGCATACCCCCATCAAAATATTAAGAGTTCTTAGGTCCACAAAAGTCTCTTACAACAACATAAATATATATATATATATATATAAGATTAAGGATATGCAACTAGAAGTTTATGCTTAACATCTAGATCCCGACTTCTTCAAAAAGCTTCTTAAATTCCAAAAGTCGTACCTGAGGAAAGTAGCCTTTCGGGGATAGTCATAAATAATCGTACTGCAACAGGAAACTATAGAGGTATAAGCTTACGAGCTTAATGAGTTTCACTTTCAAATTAAATACTTCATCAAACAATAGGGCAAGCAAGTTATATTAGACAATCATATGAAATGCACAAGCATGTGAGCATACAATACATAAGACTTTCTGGGAGTCTTATGTTAAATGGATTTATGTTATCCATTCGGGATTAGGTGTTTCAAGCCCATACAACCATATATTTCAAGTTTTCTCATTTATATAGTGGTTGATTCAGGTGCCCTCCCACTCATTAATTTTCTAGTTGATTCAAGTGCCTACTGTCACACCCCGAAGGGTACCCTAAACGTAGCAATCCGCCACATATAATATCAAGACTTAAGAATGACTACCTTAGTCACGCGAAAGCCTTAGTATTACATATAAGGTGTCTAGCACGGTAATAGGAGATGCTTTTAGGAAGCATAGTTTAAGTAAGTAAAAATGAACATACAAGAATCCAGAAATAAAATATATTAGAGCATTAATAACCAAAGGTCTATTACATGATTTCTTAGGGGCATACCCCTGCTAATCCCAAAGATCGTAATATTCTTTACAACATTCATATACTACATTAAAGATTTCAAAGGAATTCTAATCTAAATCTTCAAGTAGATTTCCTCTAAAAGCTTCAGTAGAAAACTTATGCGGATATGAGGAGACTTCGGGTACAAAAATAGGTGTTCCTAAGAATTCAAATACCTATAGGGGCGTAAGCTTATGGGCTTAGTGAGTAAATCCCAAAAATTCATACTCAAAGTAAATTATCAACCAGGTTTATTAGTCAAGCAAATGGAATGCAACAACCACGTGAGCATACAAGACATATGACTTTTCGGGAATCATATGTTGAATGAATTACGCCCTTAATTCGGGGTTGGGTATTCAGGCCAATTACAGCCACAACTTTTTTAAACACTTTTATAGATCTTACCAGCTCTTATGCGCCATCAAAAACTTGTATTTATTATAGGCTCCTACTGGCCACCAATTTATGTAGTTTTCACCGGCTCCTACTCGCCACTTACATGATATACCGGTTCTGCTTACCACCACTATTATACACTTGTCCCACCAATTGTATAGTAGTAAATGAAATGTGACTCAACATATGAAATACCCCAAACCTTCACATATATTAGAAATTGGGTTTGGATAGATTTGAATGAATTAAATTAATCATAGGATATAAATAGACAAGTTGACAAAGTTATATTAGTAATTAATTAAATGAAATTTGAGATTTGAAATCTAAATTCTCTAAACAAATCATTGAAATGTTTAGAGGATTTCTAAACTCTTGATTCTTAGCCTAAACACTAATTCCTAAATCTTTACAAAATTTGAGTTCATTTGCTTGAATAAAAATAGCATTTCTTAAACCCCAACTCAAATTAAATATCTTTCATCCAAAATAGATTTCTAAATTAAGTTCTTATTTTAAGTCCTTAATTTCTAAATTATCGGTTCTAAAATTATCTTTTAAATGCTTCTAGAATTAAATATATTGATCTGAAAGTTCTAAATCCGATATCCTTATTTTAGAATATTCTAATTTTAACTTTATTTTTTTCCTTTTGGTTTTTCTCTTGCTGCCTCTTTATTATTTTCCTCTTCTTCCCTTGTAAATTCGTTTCTCTCTCTCTCTCCTTTCTTCTCTTTTCTTTCTCTCTTTTCTCTCTTCTTCTCTCAAATTCATCTCCCCAAATCTCACTTTCAAAAGGAATAAGAGAGAAATCAAGTAGAAGATGAAGATAGGAGAAGATAAACCAAATTGGAACAAGAAGAAGAAAATTGCATGAGTAGGCTCAAAGAGCTAAGTTTTCTATTTCTATTTCTCTTTGTTTTTACTTGTTATTTACATTTGTAATTGATGAGTTGATGTTGAAATGGGTTGAGAGTGCTGTTTATATATATATATTTTGGTTTCATGATTGATGGAAGTTAGGTTTTGATGAGGAAGAAGATGATGAATAGTGGTTATGGAGATTGATGAAGTTTGAGATGTTTGATGTGGTGAATGTGAAGTTTATATTGTTTGAATGTTATATTGATCATATAACAAGCTTTGGGAAACTTTGGAATGAGTTTAAAGAACTTTGAGAAGTGTAAAATGCATTTAAAGAACAAAGGATTTCGTCATTTTCTAGTTCCAGTGTGCACAACCTGATGCACGGGCGTGCACTTGCTCATGCAAGCCTTAAAATCCTTAAAATTTCGTCTCGGGTCACTTTTTCATGCTTAGCACTGTCATACCCCAATGGGTACCCTAAACGTGACAGTCCGCCACACTCAATATTAAAGCTTAAGTATGACAACCTTAGCCATTCCCAAAAGCTTTTATATTAAGTGTAAGGCATACTTTCACAACTTTAGAGGACCATTTATGGAATTATGAAGTTTAAGAAGATATAAATAACATGTTAAGAAAAGAGGATTCATAATAATCATGTATTCATATCAATGGTTTTACAAACTTAGGGACATTTTCCCCTTGATCACTACTCTATTACGTGGATACTTGTACATCATTACTAAAAAGCTACACTTTATCTAAATTTCTATTATAAAAAAAAAAAGAAATTTACCTGCCCACAGGGTCCTCATGGCCTTAACCGTAAGTAGGGAAACTGCAAAAGATATCTATAGGGGTATAAGCTAATAGGCTTAGTGAGAATTATTTCCATAAATAACTTCTTGTAACGAGATTTCAAACAAGTTGTTTAAACAATCAAATGTAATGCAACAAACACGTGGGCAAACAAGCATATAGTTTTTCAGGAACTATATGTTGAATGGATTTGCGCCCTTCATTCGGGGTTTGGTGATACTTTTCCTCAAAACAAGTAATTTTAATTAAAAAGTTTTAAGCTTCCGAGCACTCATCGCCAAGCATTCCGAATCTACTTGATTTGACCTTACTTTCGGATCATCTACCAAGCATTTCCCTTAAGCCGCCAAGCAATCGCTTTCGGATCTTCCGCCAAGTGTTGCTTTCGACATGAGCTTACTATCCTTCTCACCCAAGGATAATAACCCAAATACAATGTGACTCACTTCATGGTATGCATGAATTCATTTATTTATAAAGTCATAGCATAATTATTTTTGAATTTAAGGCGATCAAGGAATTTCATATAAATCAATTGTTATACTAAAACAAACATTTATAATAATTTCAATTCCGATATTCTTAAAATTCTTTCAACGAATTATTTTACATACACATCATTTTATCTTTTCCTAATTCTAATGCAACTAATTTACAAAGCACAACAAGTATAGCATTTAATGGAAATAAACTCACGATGCCATGTCGACTATTCCTCTAAGCGGATGAGTCGTTCACATACTCCACTTAATCGTAATAATCCTTGGGGTAAAGGAATCCTTTCTCGGGGTCACCTAGCCAAAGAAAATACCCACAATGAGTATTTCTTGATGATTTTCTTGAAATTTGACAAAACAATATCAAAAGAACTTTAAAGTTCGTATAAAGGAATGTTCCAACTTAAAATGGTCATAACTTGGTCATTTTAACTCGGAATTACGTATATAATATACCGATTTCTACCTACTCGAAAAGATCTACCCATTTCCAAAATTACTTTTAACATAAAAGGTCATATAGGCCTCGAAACAATGGCGACAAAGTTCACCACGAATTTTCCAACACAAACAACTTTGGTTCAAGAAATCAAAATTTGTTTGATAAATACTTAGTTATCTATATAGTTGAAAAATTCTCTTTTTATAACTTTATAACTCATATTTAAGCATGCTCAAGTTTTTTGTTGTCCAATTATTTTTCTTGAGTAAAACAATATCGGTTTGAAGTTTTTCGGAAATTGTTTTCGTAAATTTCTTGAAATGAATACCTTGTTTCCTTTGTTTTCTAAAAATGCTTTATGTGGGTTTTATTATTTTTCCTAAGTAAAATTAAATTTTTCTAAGTTTTCTACACTAATACTATTTTGGAGTTTTTAGAAAAATACGCTATTCTTCCTATTTATTTTCTTATACAAATTCCTTTGTTTATTTGTTTGTAAAAATCTTTAAATGAAAATTTCTCATTTTTCTCATGCCTTATGTTTTTCATAGAAATCATCCATTCATAAAAGTTTATTTTCTTGATAAAACAAAGTGGAACAATATGCGACTTAAGAAACTTTTTATAGTAAAAGTGGTTTTCTAAAATTTTTGTGGTTTCTTCTTGTAACTTGAAAAGAAATAACTTTATTTCTTTGTTTTCAAACCGTAGATTTTTTTTTGCCTATTTGTTTGTAAATATATTTATTTGAAAATTCCTTAACCATTCATCTTGTTTATCTTTTTCATAAAAAGAACCATTTTTGTATCGACCGTTATTTTATTTTGAAAAACAATGTGGAATGATAAAGGTTTAAGTAGCTTTTTAAAGTAAAAGTAGTTTCTAAAATTATAGTGAGTTCTTTTTGTAACTTGAAAGGAAATGAGTTTTTTTTTTTTTTTTGTTATCTCATAGATTTTATACTTTACATAAACTTATTTCTAAGTGACAAAATCTTCTTTCGTTTAGAAATTAAAATTTTTGGACAACAATCTAAATGAACATGATAATAGTAAACAAAATAACATGAAACATAAATAATAAAGTCAAGTATTGGAGTCTTAGCTTTTTCAAGGCTCCCGGGACTAAGAAGTAGACTAGTCTCAAAATAAAATAAAATGAAATGAAAGAAAGAAAACTTGTTTTGACTTGATGAGAACAAGTCTAAGACTAGAGACTAGTCTTAATTTAACAAGGAATAAATAAATAAATTGCAAGGAATTAATAAATTGCAAAGGAAAGTAAATAAATTGCATTGCATAAAAGTAAATAAATTGTAAGTGAGCTTATATGCTCTAAAGAATATGTATATATATATATATATATAGATAATAATATTTAGATATAGCAACATTAATATGAACAAAAATAATAACATGAGCATAAATAGATTTTTCATGAACAAGAACAATACATGAACATAATGTAGCTTCCATAACTTGTAGTCTTTAGAAACTCACACTATGGTCATGTAAAGTTACATGACATGAAGAAGAAGAAATTAAAAGAAGGTAGTTACCTAAAGGAGACTTTGGTATGGTTATGTGGTTTTGGGTTTTGGTTGTTGGTAGAAGTTGTTGTGGAAATATTTTGAGAGAGTTTTAGGATGGTATTTTGAGAGAGTTTTGAGAAGAGAATTTGAGAGAGTTTTGGTAAGAATTTGTGGGTAGTGAATGTGTGAAAGAAGTGAAAGAGGAAGGGGGTATTTATAAGAAAATGTGGAGTGATTTTTATGTGATTAAAATAAATGAAAAATTGAAACAAATTGAGGGCATATGTGTGTGGGGGGGGTGTAGCGCCGGCCATTGTAAGGAGAGGGGGAGAGTGATTTTATTATTATTTTTTTTTTGTTAAATAAAAGATGTAATATGTAAGGTAGATATGAAATAAAGTTATGGGAAAGGTAAAAAGTTAAGGTTATAGGTTATGGAGTGTGTAAGAATAGGTGTACGAAAAAGTAGAGATATAATAATAGTGTAGAATAGTAATGAATAATGGAATGTAAGATAGATATGACTAATAAAGTACCGGTAGTAAGAAAATACACGTATAATAGCTATATCTATTATTTTTAGCTACCGAAAAATTTCGAAATTGGTATTTTTGAAAACCTTATATTTTTACGAGTCTAACGGTGTATTCGAAATATTTTTACTATTCCGGGCTTCCGAACACGTTTTTCGAGAACTGTGTCCGATCGGGTTCAAAAGACTCCCAAAATTTGCAAAACTAATATTTTTATGTAACCTATAATTATTACGAACTATTCTAGCTAATCATCCCAACTTCGTTTTCCGGGGCCAAAGAAAACGGCAATGCCGGATTTAATCGGTTACGGTAAACTAGGGTTTTGTTGACCTTTAGGGTTCCGTTTGACTTCCGGTTTAGGGTTTTATGCTAAATCTATTATAAAAATTTGGGGGTTTACAAGCACAGCCTCGAGCACAGCCGTGCACTCTGTCGTGCAGCCTTCCCCTGTTTCGCAGCCTGTTTGTAATTTAACCATAACTTTTTCATCTGACCTCCGATTGAGGTGATTCAAGTTGCGTTGGAAAGATTAAAAAACGATCTACAATTTTCATGTTTTGAGTTTTTAAAAATTCGAAAATTATCAATACTTAAATTTTAGTTCTTTCCAACTATTGTATTTTTCAAACAAAGTCAAAAACTTATTTTTGTTTGTTAAATGTGTTTTTGCTTAGGAAATGGATCTTTTTGAGCTAAAATAAGATAGATAAGTGATATTTGATGTGTTAAGTGAATTAATTCATGTAATTAAATATGGGTTAAGTAGATTTATAGATTTAACAAATAATTAGATTAAATCTAGAAGTTAGTTATAAAATGAACTTAGTTAACAAACCTAAGTTCAACTTGACTAAATGAACTTGAATGAACTAAAATGGATTAGATTGTTTAAATTTGATGAATTTGGATAGGTTTAACATAACTTGGGATTAAGTGACTAGATCTTAGATATATAATGAATTAGTAATTAATCTAAGTCCAACTTGGCTTAATGAATTTTACTAAGCTAAAATGAATTAAATTGTCTAAGTTTAATCAACTTGACTTAGTAAATGAATCAAATGACTAATTTTAATCAATTTGGCTAATGTTAAGCTAAAATGGGTTAATAGCTATTAATTAGCTTAGATGAATGAATTAAGATGCTCTTTGAATAATATGGGGAATATGTTGTTTCAAATGTGTGTTTACTTGGAAAATGAATATTTTTGGTTCATGAATTTTTTGTTAATGCTTTTGTAATAAAACACTATAAATAAAGAGAAAAGAAATTCTTTGATAGACAAAAAAGAACTGTCCATATTTTGGCGGGGCGATCTTCGCAGCCATAGTGGGGTTCCTATTTAGTGTTTGATCAAACAGGGTTTAATAAAATGAGTTTGAGATGAATGGATAAATAGCTTAAGTTCTTATATGGTTTTGATGAAGTAGATGATTAGTTTATTTTAGTTTCTTATACGAATTCTTTCCTTAACAGGAGTGGATATCTGATTTATCTTCTAGATTATCTTTTGAAATTTCCTTCCGAGGCTATGTTTGGATTTCATATTCAAGGTACGCAGTAACTTGCGTGATGATTGATAGGATAGGCATCCTAAATGGATAAAGAACTTAAAGACGGCTTAATAATTGATGAGTGTTGGTTGTGTTTTATGTCGTTAAATCCGGAACTGAGGAGCGACAGCCTTGTCATGATGCAATGGCACGGTAGTTTAGGCACTTAACCTAATCCTTTGTTATGATGCAAAGACTCAAATCCATGATGCAAAGGTGGTTTCTTTTATTGGCTAAGTGGGTAGCTAATAGGGTTAACTGTATTGGTATATTCTTTACTTAGGTTCGGGAGAAAATAATATGTTTTATTTCACGGGTATGGGACCGTTAAACTAATTGATGTTATAGACCGGGATAAGTAGAGTGTACAAAGGTGTGTGAACCCTAGATGATGCTATTAATATTCTTTATCGGTTAGATATAGGAGATATAGATATCTGGTCTATCTATACCAACCTCTTGAGCAGCTGCTGTTACTCAGAACCCCTAGATTCCCATTGGCTTGTTCCGGAGTGTGAGTGCTCCATTGCTGATTTGTTTATTTTAATGAAAAGATAATAACTTGTGGATTGATGCATTGCACTTAGTTAAGCTCGCGTGCCACTCCATGTGTGATTGTGTTACTGTGTACTGGGCTTCGGCTCATCCTTGTTGTTGTTATTCTTTTTATAGGTTTTGTTGTTGATAAGATAATGTCGATGAAGTTGATGATGATGAGTTATTGTTGTTGTTGTTGTTGTTGTTGTTGATGTGATGATGTTTGTCTCGGGCATCGGGCGGATTTGAAGATTTGGGAGATGAGTGAAATGTAATAGGACCGAGATATATTTGTATTTTGTTTCTTCTTTGTTTTGTTCTATAAAGACTGGATTTAATTATAAATTTGTATTTTCATTTAAGGGCTTGTTAGTGCCCATGTTTTTGTAAATAAGCTTTTGTAAATATTTATCAAAGTGAAAGTTTTTCCACTTTTAATAGTGGAAGTTTGAAATGCTTTTATGTAGAAACGTTTTTATTAAAGTTTATTTTTCCGCTGCTAAATCCAGTTATTGCCAGAATCTAGCTAAACGATTTCAAAATCTAAAATCAGGTAGCAATGTTCAACATAAACACCTCCTTTTAAGACAACCTTACGTATAATTCGTAAGAATTATACGTGGTTGGGGACTTGGTGTGCTAAATTTGAGAATTGAGCATGTCGGGTCGTTACAACATATGAAGTGCATGCATAATTTCTTAATTAAAGTCTAGTAGTTATATTTAACTTCTTTCAAGTGAGCAACCAATTTCAAACATTTCAAAATATTAATGTACATGCAACTTTATTACAAACAAATCGTTTTTCAACATAATTTTCTTTCAACATATTATTATACAACTTTCATTTGATTTTTGTGTAAATTCTAATGCAACTAAATTTACAAGCATAATCATAAGTATGAAAAATAACGGGGAATAAACTCACTCAGCCATGATGACACATTTCTTGAAAATGGATGAGTCGTTGGGGATTTCCACTAATAGTAGTAATCTTCGGGATATGAACAATCCTCCTCGAGATTATCTAATCAAGAAGAATACCCAAAATCAGTATTTCTTTTTGATTCTATGGTACTAATAAGTAACTATATTATAAGATCGTTAAAACTCGTATAGAAAGAAATTCTAGCTTAAAATGGCCATAACTTGATCATTTTAACTCGGAATTGCGCATATAATATACCATTTTCTACCTATTCGAAAATATCTATCCAATTCTAAAATTATTTTGATCAAACTAATTTGTTTGAGTTCCGAAATAGTGGTGACCAGATTTACCACGAATTTTTACAAAAACTTTAATTCCTTCCTTTAACAAAACTGATATAAAAGAGATAGATTTTATAATAGTTTGTAAAACCTTTGAAATGTATATACATATGTTTATTGACTCATATCAAATGTATGCAGTAAATGAAGTTGTCTCAAACCATAAGTCTTTTAAAGATTTTGGAAAAGTTGAGAACCTTTGAAAAATTACTTTTTATTTTGCTTTGAAATTATCTTAAGTTATTTTAAATGAGTATTTTCTTTTTTTTTTTATTTCATTTCCTTAGTCTTTTTATATTTCCAAAGAATGACTTCATTTTTTAAGCTTAGTTTCTAATGCTTTTTGAAAATAATAACAATTCTATATTTGTAAAAATAATTTCCTTGTTTATTAAGATGATTCCACTTTCATGAAAATGAACTCTTGGTGTTTGTCACCTAGTTTTTGATGAAAGAAAAAAAAATGAAGTTTGGTGAAGCTTTTGTTTACTCAAGAAGTTCCTTCCAAGTTATGTATGTTTTGTAAAAATTCCTATGAACTCCTCTAGATTTCTTAGAAAACTTTGTTAAGGTAAAATCCTTAGTTTTTATAAAAATTACTTCCTACTTTTAGTTTTAGAGGAAAATTTCTATTTTAAGAAAACTTTTCCTTATTTATTTTATTGAGACAAAAATCATTATGTTCATGCATGAATATGAATCATAAAATTATGAAAACATAAGGAAACATATTAACTTAAAGAAATAAGCTAGTAAAGAAATAAATTAAGTATTGGAACCTTAACTTCATCAAGGTATCCCGCGACTAAGAATAGACTAGTCCCATAAAGAAAAAGAAAATATTTTGACTTGATGAGGACAAGTTTAAGACTAGAAAGACTAGTATTAAGAACAACATGAAAGTAAATAAATTACAAGGTAGTAATTAAATTGCAAGAAAAGTAAATAAATTGCAAAACAAATGAGCTTATATGCTCTAAAAGATATATACATAGCTACATAGATATATTTAGTAACATATATATAAAAGCAACATAAAGAAATTAGATTCATGAAAAAAAAACAAAGTATGAACTTATTGTTGCTTTCTTTAACCTTCAAGGTTTAGAAAACACACACTAAGCTCATACTAAGTAAATGAACACTTTAGAAAGCTAAAACTATTACCTAGAAAAGAAGTGGAAACTAGAGAAACTTGAGAGAGTTTATGGAGAGATTTTTGGAGAGTAATTTTAGTATATGGAAGTTGTGAAAGAAGTGGAAGGAAGAGGGGGTATTTATAGGAAAATGTGGGAGGAATTTTGTGTTAATTAAATAAATGAAAAACAAAACAAATGGAGGAGAAAAAGAGAGGGGCCGGCGCTACTTGAGTGTGTGTGAGGGAGTGAATTTTATTTTATTTTTTGTATTTTTGTTAATGAAAAGTAAGATATGAAAGATGTGAAGTTGTATTGGAAATGAAAATTGTAAGAGAATAGAGGTATGATTTGCAAGAGTAGGTTGTAAGAAAAAGTAGAGATAGATGAATAGAGTAGAATAGTAATAAATAGTGTAATGTAAAGTAGACATGATAATTTAAGTACCAGTAGTAAGAAAATACGTGTATAATTGTGATATTTGATATTTTTAATTATTGAAAAATTACGAAACTAATATTTTTAAAATTCTTATATTAAATAGGTCCTATTTGTGTTATCGGAATATTTTTATTTTTCCAGGCTCCGGGACACGATTTTCGAGAACTGATCTCGTCTGAGTCCGAAGGTGTCACGCCCCGAGGGGTACCCTAAACGTGGCAGTCCGCCGTACACAATACTAAAGCCTAGGAATGACTACCTTAGTCATGCAAAGGCTTCCATATTATGTACAAGGCGTGCATCACAACCAAGGGGACGCATCGGAGTAGTGCAATTTACATTGATAATAAATAAGTGACAAGGCAAAGAGAATACTTAATGTAAAACATAAGCATATCACAATTCAATTCTTAAGGAATATTCTTCTATTAGCTTCAAATAAATATACATCCCTAATCATATAGGCTAGCACATATAATGAACCTTACAAAATTTCTTCATCGTATGATTCCACATCCTTAATCATCTGTCTATGACTTCCTTAATGTCATGATCCTCAAACTTAATCCACGAATACACCTGTTTCAACAAAATCTATAGGGGTATAAGCTACAACTAGCTTAGTGAGATATTCCTTTTCATTCGCATCATATTTTCAAACAAGTTTATTTATTTAATCACACATATGCTATGTATACAATGCAACAATCACATGATTACGCGAATATATATAGTCATCCGGAAACCATATATAGAACGGATTTACCCCTCCGTATCAAAGGTTAGGGAATGGGGGTTGAAGGTCCTCGACCTTCTACTGCTAGTCCCCAGGTCCTCACCCACAGCGTTCGGTTGGCTCGGCTCCGAACCTAGAGTCGCTTTCCCCGAGCGATTTGGATTCTCCAGGAAGGAACATGGCCCGTGGCACCGCACGATCACAGCCAATCCAACTCTACGCGTAGGAGTAGCAGCCTTCAGAAATAGATGTGACTCGATGGATGCTATGCGTGAACGTTTTATTGTTCTTAGGTCAAACCTTATTAAGGTTTACTAGGGGCGATCAATCAATTTAGCAACAATAAACAATCACATAAGTATGTAAACGAAATTATTTAAACAAGCAGATCGAAGTTGCGATATTCTTAATTCTCTATTCACGCATAAACATAGAATCATATATATATAATCCCGAATTCCCCAAATATATATCCATTTTTATCTTTTCCTAGTATACTAATGCTACTACTTTACAAGCACAAGCAAAGTAACGAATTTAGGAGGAATAACTCACTCGTCCATTTCGCTATCTTCTTAGTCGTAGTAATCCTCGGGTAGGGTATTCTCATATCCTTCGTCACCTAGACAAAAGAAATTCCCGGGATAAGTCTTTCATGAATTTCTATTCTTGGAAATTCTAAACTTCTCTTAAAATCGTGGTAAAATCGTATAAGAAGAAATTCCAACTTAAAATGGCCATAACTTGCCCATTTTAACTCGGAATTTCGCATATGATATACCGTTTTCTACCTATTCGAAAAGTTCTATCCATTTCTAAACTTATCTTGGTCATAAAAGGTCATTTGGTTTCCGAAAACGTCAGGTACAGATTTAAAACGAATTTTTCTAAACTTTTGCAAAACTCCATTTTCTAACTCAACTTCATTTTAAAGAAAATCCTTTTATAACAATATAAATATATATTTGATAAACACTTTTGAATATATAGGTATGCTCACTTTATATGCAAAAATCCTAATGGTAGTGTCTCAACAATTTATTTCACAAAACAATTCATTTAAACTTTAACTTTGAAATTTTCTTTTCAAGTATTTAAAGAAACTTTATATTTTTACTAGGTTGTTATAAATGAGTATATTCTTATTTTATTTTCTTCATTTCCTTTTCCAAAACAAGTAAATTTTCCTTTTAACCTTAGTTTTTTCATAAATTTCGCTTCTAGTGATAAAAGATCTATTTTTATCAAAAAGTATATTAGGTTGTTCAAAACATTTATATAATTTTGTATTTAGGATGGTTTTAGAAAATGAATTTTGTCTTCTTATATTCATTTCTAAAATATAAGCTTTTGCTTTCCAAAACTTGTTTTTTCATTTCTTTTGAAAAGAATCATTTTTATAAAATCCATTATTATAAATCTTACCTCATTTATATTTCTTTGAAAATTAGTTCCTTCTTTTAGAAATTTGAAAATCATTATTTTTCCTAAGTGGGTTCATAACTTGATGAGTTGATTTTTGTCTTAACTTTGAAAACTAGTTTGTTCCTTAGTTTAGAAAAGAATTTAAGTCTTAAACTTTCGATATTAACGATTTATTTTTTCTAAAAACTTAGATTACCATAAAATACAAGGAAAATATTTATTTATGTTTTCTTTGGTAAAACTATCTTTGTTATTTAAGAAAAACTTGAGAAAACTTGTATTATTCTATTTCTAGGTTGTTGATAACAACTTCATGTTTTTGTGGTAAATCATATAATTGGAAACTTAGCTTTGAGTTTATTTAGTAAAACAAGATTCTACTAGTTGAGACATTAACATTATGCAAATGCAAGTATCATGAGCATATAAAATAATAAGAACATAAGAAAATACTAAAAATAATTAATGAGTAAGAAAATAAAATAACAAGCATTGGGAACCTTAGCTTCATCAAGGAATCCCGATCAAGTATTGGAGCCTTAGCTTTATCAAGGCATCCCTGGACTAAGAATGGACTAGTCCCGAAAGATTTAAAGAAAATAAATAAAAGATTTTTTTGACTTGATATGGACAAGTCTAAGACTTAGAAAGACTAGTCTTAATAAAATAAATAAATTGCATAACTTGAATGTAAAAATAACCAAATGAGCTTATATGCTCTAAATAAATATATATACATAGTATACATAATATAATAATAACAATAATAACAACATAATAAAGTAGGAAGCTTTATGTACAAGAACAAAACATGAACATGTTGTTGCTTTTACTACTCATATGAGTTTCAAAACAACACCATAGTCATGTTAAGTTACATGACATGGATGAATAATAGATGGAAGAAATATTTACCTAAGTATGTAAGAGGTATGAGATGGTAATGAAATGGGTATTATGTGAGTAGTGATATGTGGTAGATAGTTTATGTATGAGAGATGATTTTTGTGAGGAATTGGTTTGAGAGAGTTTTGGTAGAGAGAATTCTTGAGAGAGAATTTGTGGAGAGATTTTGAGAGAGTTTTGGTAGTGTAAAGAATTGTGTGAAAGAATGAAGAGGAAGGGGGTATTTATAGAATTTTTGGAGTGAATTTTGGATGTAATAAAATAATTGAAAAAGAAAATAAATTGAGGGAAATGGGGGAGAATGGCCGGTTTTGCTCTTGTAAGGGGAGAAATTGATTTTGTTTTATTTGTTTGTGTAATAAAGAAGTAATGTGTAAAGTTGATGTGATAAAGTGTATTGGAAATGAAAAAAGTAAGAAAATAGATATGTAGGTGTAAGAAATAGGTGTAAGAAAAAGTAGAGATAGGTGAATAGTAATGAATAGTAGAAAAGTACTATGAATAGTAGACTAGACAATTAAAGTACCGGTAGTAATAAAAATACGCGTAATAATGCGATATCTGTAATTTTTAGCTACCGAAAAATTCTAAAACTGATATTTTTGGAATCCTTGTATTTTTACGAGTCTATTGGTATAAACGGAATATTTTTAATATTCCGAGCTCCGGGACACGCTTTTCGAGAACGATCCCGTTTGGGTCCGAAGGTCACTCGAAATTCGCGAATCTGATATTTTTATGTTACCCTATATTACGAACTATTCTAGGTCATTAACTTAATTTCGTTTTCTAGGGTTTGAAACGCGGGATTGCCGGATCTTAAACACTAGGGTTCGTTATAGGCTTGTTGACTTTTAGGGTTCCGTTTTGATTTCCGTTTTCGTCGAGATATTCGTAAGATCGTATAATTTTCGAGTCTTGATCGTTTTAGAATTTTAGCTCGAAATTTATATTTTATTTTATTTGTGATTATTTAATAGTTTTTAGTTCTCGGAATCGTTTAACCGAGTCTAGGGTTATGAGTTGACTCAGTTTGACTTTTGGTGAGATTTGAAATTTGTGATTTCTGAAATTTATCGAAGGTTTTAAGATTTTGCTGTTGATCGTTATTTGGATATATTGTCTTGATTTGCGTGTTAGAAAACGGTTAGGTAATTTAATTGATGTACGGACGTTGATTAAACCGGTAGTTAGAATTTATATTTCGTTTCAAGGGTTCCTGTTTTCTCAAGATTGAGAAAACTCGTTTTTGTTCTCATTTGGAATTAAATTTTAACTTGGTTCGGGTTTTAGGGTTTCGTTTCTGGTATTTGACTCGGTCTAGAATTGAGTTTTAATCTCAAGTTGATTTTTCGGGTTTTTGATATTTATACTTCTAGAATTATTTTTTTTTAAGGATTATGAAAATTTTTGGGGGTTTACAACCTACCCACCTTAAAGAAAGTTTTGTCCTCAAAACTTGTCATGCATACGTAGGTTGATGAGAAATTGTATATCGTCATTCATCAACATTCGTGATATTTGGAATTTTGTCTTACGTCTATTTGTTGAAATGGTATTATGATTTCATTATGTCGTTTCCTTAGTTTTACTTCCACAAAAGGGTTTGGAAGTCTATCGTTTTTGTTGGATTTCTTCTTTCGTATTTTCTATTTCTTATATATCTTTAGTCAGTAATGTTGGAATTTCGTTGTGTATTTAATATTTTATGCAATATAGCACATATAGAATCAATAAGATTTGGTTTTAGAGACTTTCAACCTTCACTTTACTTGACCCTTTTTGAAGAATCTCAAACTCGACTAACACGACAGATGACCGACGACTTTGACTTGACTCATTTTTGAATTGATGACGACTCACTATGACATGTCACTGGTACATTCACTTGACAAAGGAAGGTTGTGAATTCGCTTTCCCATTCTTATGTGAGTATATATATGACATGCACGTATAAAATACGCAATGTTTACACTTATTTCATATAGTTGTTTTATTCTTTACGTGGTCATCTTGACAATGTTGAGATCGAGATGAAAAATTTGGAATTTATTTGTTGAGATTTTATCATTACCGGTTCTAGCTTTTAGGCGGTAATAGTTATGCTTTTGATGTAATTTGTTTTCGGTGTGTTCAAGGTAAATGACAATTTATTTTCTTTCTTCATTTAATACGTACAAAGTTTTTGATAATCATATTTTTATTCCTTCTGTATCGAGGGAAAAGGTGACAATTACATAATTTGTGGTCATTACTAGCAAACTGTTTCTTTGGTCCAAACGGTACAACAAGAAATTTATTTTCTAAGGGTGACCTGATATCGATTCGTATTCGTAACTATCGTCATCTTCCAAAACAGCGAATTCTATCTCTTGGTTGGCTTCCTCGCAAATCCATTGTCCTTGTAGGTTGTACACACGCATTTCTCATGGGGGTATTGCTGAGTATCTCTCTTCCATATTTTTCTTCTTATGACACTTCTTGGCAATACGTCCCGACTCCTTACAGATCAGACAAGTGGCAGAGGTTTTCTTTGGGCATCTTATGACTTTGTGATTCGGACTCCCGCAGTAGTAACACTTGTGTTGAAGCTTGGGACACTGTCTTGGTTGATGTGCCTTTTTGCATTTCCAACATTGGGTATCCAGTTTCTTTTTATCCTTCTTTCTACTCGGACTGACCGATGTTTCGAGCTCATTGACTTTGAAGCTTAGGCTAGGTTCACTTATAGATTCTTCCTCAATTATCATGACATTTTCTTCCGTCCTTCTCCTTTTCTTAGCACCATCCACAATTCGTGCTCTTTCTACTAGTTCTCGGAAATCTTTAATGTCAAATTCTATCAACTTGATACGAAGGTCTTCATCCAGTCCTCCTAAGAAGACTTGCCTTTTTAGTTCCTTACTATCTTTATATGATTCGGGGGCATATTGTAACAGCTTACTGAACTCTGTTTCGTATTGTTCAAGACTACGGCCTCCTTGAGAAATACTTAGGAAATCTGCACTAAATTGGATTCTCAAGCTTCCAGGGAAAAATTTCTCCAAGAATTCATGCCTAAATGTCTCCCATGTGATTGGTGGTAGTAGCTCTCTACTTTTGGATTCCCACCATATTCTTGCATTGAACCTCATCATAAAAGTCCCATATGTAAGCTGAAGATGTTGTGGTACTTCAAAAGCATTGAAAGATCGTTCTATTTGTGCTAACCAATCATCAGCTTCATCCGGTTTTCCAAAAGCTCCATCAAAATATCGATTGCACTTAATGAACTCTGGCAACATACTCTGATAAGGTTTTGGTAATGGCGGCTCAGCTAGTGTCGTTTCAATCGGTGGCGTTGGAACTTCTGGTGCTACTTCTGGTGCAGGTGCTGGTATAGGCATAGCCTGAGCCTGTTGCGCGAAATTCCTTATGAGGTTGGCAAGTTGTTCGATGTTAGCTTGATCCATTTGCGGTTGGTTTGGTTGTTGATGTTCCTCCGGGTTCTCAGGTTCTACAGGGGGTATTTCTTGGTTGCATTGTGTACGAGTACGTCTCCTATTTGTTCTACAGGTTTTATTAAGCTAGCGTGAGATTCTTGAACTTTATTAAGTCTTAGACGTTTTTCGGAAAAACAATCGGGAAATATGATAATAGCAAATGAGTACGGAAATGAATCCATATATTTGAAAATTGACTGAAATCATAATAAAAAGGAAATTTATATCGTTAAAATTAAATACATGGAAACAGAAGGAAGACTTAAATACTTCCTTTACAAAGGTTCAAAGAAAGGATGCAAAACATAATAATCTCAAATCATTACATAGACAACATATACATATATTAAAGCTTTTACGGAAGGTTTAGCGTCCGTGCTCGCTTCGGATTGCTCTTCATGGGGTAGGAATATTTCCTTAATTACTTGATCCCTCGTCTTCATTATCAGTAACTTTTTCTTTTCCTTTGTGGTGAGATTTGGTGGTAGGATCTCTAGACGAAGTCCCACATTCTTTCTTGGATGGGTCATCTCTTTCGGGGACAGAGATGGGGTCGTCCTATAAACCTTACGTCTTTAGATCTTCACGTACATAGAGATACCACACTTTGCACATGTAGCATGTTTCCTTGGCATTTGTAGGGTGATTCTTGGTCCTACAGATGAGACGACTGCATACGTAGCATTTCCTTATTGTTGTTAGGTAATTGTTGGCACTAGGTTTTCTCTTTGCCTGGCCAGAATAGATAGTACCACTCTTCTTAGGACAATTAAGAATTTTGTGGTCTTCGTTTCCACAGAAGTAACACTTGTGTCGCAATTGTGGGCAACTTTTGGGGAAATGTCTTCCTTTACACTTCCAGCATCTGACCTTAAGGGTTACGAAGTCCTTAAGAGGTTGGAGTTGTTTATGCTTCTTAGCCTGGGGTTCTTGATTGGCTATGAAGGAAGGGACTTGTGCTACTGGTGTTGCTCCGAGTTGGGGTCTTATAATCGGAGCGGGTGTAGAGGTTGTGGGTGTTTGTTGTATGTATGCCCTTATCGTCTCTTCTAGACGTCTTATGGTGGTCAAGAGTTCTTGGGTTAGATCTTGTGGTGGGAGTGCTCCTGGTTCTTGTTGTTCTTTGAGAGGGGTGCTTGATTGTGGCGTAACTTCCTCGGGTAGCTTCCTAGAACCAAACGAAGCGATCGTATTAGATATTTCTTTTTATTTCGAGTTTTACTCACATTAAGGAAAAGAGAAGCGTTATAGACTTTTGTTTGTCTGATTAAAGGTCAATGTAGGTACTTAATGTTATTTACTTAAGGGTCTTACTTATAAAAGAGGCATTTTACTTATCTTGCTCTTAATTGGCCTTGAATAGGGTTACTACGCATTAAGGCTTATTGGTCTTGCTAAGGTAAACTTACTTTATTCATTCCATATCCATATTCTAAGTCTCCTTCATGTTCCCTCCATATTGTTCTGCTATGTTCTATCTCCAAGTCATTTCTTCCTTTCTCAATCTTAGGTCAACATCTTAGGGTAAATCCTCTTCATGTGATTCTTCCATTTCATATCTTGCTAAATATCCTCCGTTTCTTGTATAAGTATTTCCTGCCTTCTTCTGATATTCTCCCAGATAAAGTTCTATTCTTAGACATAAGGATTCTTAGACATAAGATCAAGTCCTACCACTCTATACTCCTAATATCCTGTCTCTTAATTCCCGAAATCTTGTTGCTCTGATACCAACTTAAACTGTTACGCCCTGAGGGGTACCCTAAACGTGGCAGTCCACCGTACACAATACTAAAGCCTAGGAATGACTACCTTAGTCATGCAAAGGCTTCCATATTATGTACAAGGCGTGCATCACAACCAAGGGGACGCATCGGAGTAGTGCAATTTACATTGATAATAAATAAGTGACAAGGCAAAGAGAATACTTAATGTAAAACATAAGCATATCACAATTCAATTCTTAAGGATATTCTTCTATTAGCTCAAATAAATATACGTCCCTAATCATATAGGTTAGCACATATAAAGAACCTTACAAAATTTCTTCATCGTATGATTCCACATCCTTAATCATCTGTCTATGACTTCCTTAATGTCATGATCCTCAAATTAATCCACGAATACACCTGTTTCAACAAAATCTATAGGGGTATAAGCTACAACTAGCTTAGTGAGATATTCCTTTTCATTCGCACATATTTTCAAACAAGTTTTTTATTTAATCACACATATGCTATGTATACAATGCAACAATCACATGATTACGCGAATATATATAGTCATCCGGAAACCATATATAGAACGGATTTACCCCTCCGTATCAAAGGTTAGGGAATCGGGGTTGAAGGTCCTCGACCTTCTACTGCTAGTCCCCAGGTCCTCACCCACAGCGTTCGGTTGGCTCGGCTCCGAACCTAGAGTCGCTTTCCCCGAGCGATTTGGATTCTCCAGGAAGGAACATGGCCCGTGGCACCGCACGATCACAGCCAATCCAACTCTACGCGTAGGAGTAGCAGCCTTCAGAAATAGATGTGACTCGATGGATGCTATGCGTGAACGTTTTATTGTTCTTAGGTCAAACCTTATTAAGGTTTATAGGGGCGATCAATCAATTTAGCAACAATAAACAATCACATAGTAGTAAACAAAATTATTTAAACAAGCATATCGAAGTTGCGATATTCTTAATTCTCATTCACGCATAAACATAGAATCATATATATAATCCCGAATTCCCCAATATATATCCATTTTTATCTTTTCCTAGTATACTAATGCTACTACTATTACAAGCACAAGCAAAGTAACGAATTTAGAGGAATAACTCACTCGTCCATTTCGCTATCTTCTTAGTCGTAGTAAATCCTCGGGTAGGGTATTCTCGTATCCTTCGTCACCTAGACAAAAGAAATACCCGGGATAAGTCTTTCATGAATTTCTATTCTTGGAGATTCTAAACTTCTTAAAATCGTGGTAAAATCGTATAAGAAGAAATTCCAACTTAAAATGGCCATAACTTGCTCATTTTAACTCGGAATTTCGCATATGATATACCGTTTTCTACCTATTCGAAAAGTTCTATCCATTTCTAAACTTATCTTGGTCATAAAAGGTCATTTGGGTTCCGAAAACGTCAGGTACAGATTTAAAACGAATTTTCTAAACTTTTGCAAAAATCCATTTTCTAACTCAACTTCATTTTAAAGAAAATCCTTTTGTAACAATATAAATATATATTTGATAAACACTTTTGAATATATAGGTATGCTCACTTTATATGCAAAAATCCTAATGGTAGTGTCTCAACAATTTATTTCATAAAACAATTCATTTAAACTTTAACTTTGAAATTTCTTTTCAAGTATTTAAAGAAACTTTATATTTTTACTAGGTTGTTATAAATGAGTATATTCTTATTTTATTTTCTTCATTCCTTTTCCAAAACAAGTAAATTTTCCTTTAACCTTAGTTTTTCATAAATTTCGCTTCTAGTGATAAAAGATCTAATTTATCAAAAATAATTAGTTGTTCAAAACCTTTTTATAATTTTTATTTAGGATGGTTTTTGAAAATGAATTTTGTCTTCTTATATTCATTTCTAAAATATAAGCTTTTGCTTTCCAAAACTTGTTTTTCATTTCTTTTGAAAAGAATCATTTTTATAAAATCCATTATTATAAATCTTACCTCATTTATATTCCTTTGAAAATTAGTTCCTTCTTTTAGAAATTTGAAAATCATTATTTTTCCTAAGTGGGTTCATAACTTGATGAGTTGATTTTTGTCTTAACTTTGAAAACTAGTTTGTTCCTTAGTTTAGAAAAGAATTTAAGTCTTAAACTTTCGATATTAACGATTTATTTTTCTAAAAACTTAGATTACCATAAAATACAAGGAAAATATTTATTTATGTTTTCTTTGGTAAAACTATCTTTGTTATTTAAGAAAAACTTGAGAAAACTTGTATTATTCTATTTCTAGGTTGTTGATAACAACTTCATGTTTTTGTGGTAAATCATATAATTGGAAACTTAGCTTTGAGTTTATTTAGTAAAACAAGATTCTACTAGTTGAGACATTAACATTATGCAAATGCAAGTATCATGAGCATATAAAATAATAAGAACATAAGAAAATACTAAAAATAATTAATGAGTAAGAAAATAAAATATCAAGCATTGGGAACCTTAGCTTCATCAAGGAATCCCGATCAAGTATTGGAGCCTTAGCTTTATCAAGGCATCCCTGGACTAAGAATGGACTAGTCCCGAAAGATTTAAAGAAAATAAATAAAAGATTGTTTTGACTTGATATGGACAAATCTAAGACTTAGAAAGACTAGTCTTAATAAAATAAATAAATTGCATAACTTGAATGTAAATAAATAACCAAATGAGCTTATATGCTCTAAATAAATATATATACATAGTATACATAATATAATAATAACAATAATAACAACATAATAAAGTAGGAAGCTTTATGTACAAGAACAAAACATGAACATGTTGTTGCTTTTACTACTCATATGAGTTTCAAAACAACACCATAGTCATGTTAAGTTACATGACATGGATGAATAATGGATGGAAGAAATATTTACCTAAAGTATGTAAGAGGTATGGAGATGGTTAATGAAATGGGTATTATGTGAGTAGTGATATGTGGTAGATAGTTTATGTATGAGAGATGATTTTTGTGGGGAATTGGTTTGAGAGAGTTTTGGTAGAGAGAATTCTTGATGAGAGAATTTGTGGAGAGATTTTGAGAGAGTTTTGGTAGTGTAAAGAATTGTGTGAAAGAATGGAAGAGGAAGGGGGTATTTATAGAATTTTTGGAGTAAATTTTGGATGTAATAAAATAATTGAAAAAGAAAATAAATGAGAGGGAAATGGGGGATGAATGGCGCCGGTTTTGCTCCTTGTAAGGGGAGAAATTGATTTTGTTTTATTTGTTTGTGTAATAAAGAAGTAATGTGTAAAGTTGATGTGAATAAAGGTGAATTGGAAATGAAAAAAGTAAGAAAATAGATATATAGGTGTAAAAAATAGGTGTAAGAAAAAGTAGAGATAGGTGAATAGTAATGAATAGTAGAAAAGTACTATGAATAGTAGACTAGACAATTAAAGTACCGGTAGTAATAAAAATACGCGTAATAATGCGATATCTGTAATTTTTAGCTACCGAAAAATTCTAAAACTGATATTTTTGGAATCCTTGTATTTTTACGAGTCTATTGGTATAAACGGAATATTTTTAATATTCCGAGCTCCGGGACACGCTTTTCAAGTACTGATCCCGTTTGGGTCCGAAGGTCACTCGAAATTCGCGAATCTGATATTTTTATGTTACCCTATATTATTACGAACTATTCTAGGTCATTAACTTAATTTCGTTTTCTAGGGTTTGGAAACGCGGGATTGCCGGATCTTAAACACTAGGGTTCGTCATAGGCTTGTTGACTTTTAGAGTTCCGTTTTGATTTCCGTTTTCGTCGAGATATTCATAAGATCGTATAATTTTTCGAGTCTTAAACGTTTTAGAATTTTAGCTCGAAATTTATATTTTATTTTATTTATGATTATTTAATAGTTTTTAGTTCTCGGAATCGTTTAACCAAGTCTAGGGTTATGAGTTGACTCAGTTTGACTTTTGGTGAGAATTTGAAATTTGTGATTTCTGAAATTTATCGAAGGTTTTAAGATTTTGCTGTTGATCGTTATTTTGGATATATTGTCTTGATTTGCGTGTTAGAAAACGGTGAGATAATTTAATTGATGTACGGACGTTGATTAAACCGGTAGTTAGAATTTATATTTCGTTTCAAGGGTTCCTGTTTTCTCAAGATTGAGAAAACTCGTTTTTGTTCTCATTTGGAATTAAGTTTTAACTTAGTTTGGGTTTTAGGGTTTCGTTTCTGGTATTTGACTCGGTCTAGAATTGAGTTTTAATCTCAAGTTGATTTTTCGAGTTTTTGATATTTATACTTCTAGAATTATTTTTTTTTAAGGATTATGAAAATTTTTGGGGGTTTACAAAAGGACACTCGGATTTCGCAAATCTGATATTTTTATATAACCTAAAGCCATTACGAACTATTACTACTAATTATTCTAAGTTCGTTTTCTAAGGCTAAAGAAAACAGGAATGCCGGATCTAAAATTTAGGGTTTGTACTAGACTTTTGTCCGTTAGGGTTTCGTTTGACTTTTAATTATAAGATCAACTTAAATTTAATCGAAAATTTTAGGGGTTTACACCTACACCACTTCCACTTTAATTCAGGCCATTCATGCCAACATTCGAGTTTTCAGGCCCACTCATTACCTAGCTATTATGCCTTCCTCCCACAAAGGTATAATAACAATGCAATGTGACTCAACATATGGTATGCATGGTCAATTTAATTATAAGATCATGGCATATTATTTAAGTGAATTATAGGCGTTTATAAATATTGCAGACACTCCAATTCTATACTATTATAACAATTTTCATTTCGATATTCTCATCATCAATTCCATCAAACAGAATTCACATGCACATTTCAATTTTATCTTATCTTAGCTCTAATGCCACTATTATTACATGCACAATCAAGAGCATATAATTTAAAGATAGTGAACTCACTTTGTCATGGCGTGAAAATCCACATAATCGTAATAGTCATCGAGAAGGTCCGGTCCGTCTCCCAAGTCTCCTAATCAAAAGAAATAACTCCAATACATATTTCTATGAAGTTTGAATGAACTTATAAATTCTATTCTAACAAGTTCGTCAAAGTTCACCTAAGAGGAAATTCTAATTTAAAACTGCCATAACTTGGTCATTTTAACTCGAAATTTCATATAATATATACCGATTTCTACCTATTCAACAAGAGCTATCTATTTCTAAAGTTATTTCCATCAAACAAGGTCATTTGGTCCATGAACAGTAGGGTACAGAATGCCATATGAGATTCTCAACCCACAAATCAATTTCTAATTTCAATCCAAGCATCATTTTAAACCTTTGATAGATACTTAGCTATCATTATATCTTGAATGACTCTTTATATACATAAATAACTCAATATCATGCATGATTCATGGGTGTTGGTCAATTTATTTCCTCATGTACTTAGACAATACTTCATGGGATGTTTAAGACACTATTTTCCTAGCTTTGTTTCTACCAAGTGCATTATATGCACATGCATTACCTACAAGTTATTATCATGAATGTCATGAGATAAGTATGTATATCCTCAATGATATATGATATCAAGAATTCTTTTAGAAAACTTTTGCTTTGTAAAACTTTAGAAATTACTAGACTTAAGAAAACTAGTTTTATTCATTGCAAAATCACATTTGTTTTTATCAAAACTCAACCTTAATGACCTATATGCCTATCACCTTCATTATTTTAATAAAATTTTTCATTTTGGAGTTGGAAAATAGATGTTTAAATAGGGGGTTTTACCTAGTTACAAATTTTACAATATTTTGTGGAATGAAAACATTATTTAATCTATATTTTGAAACCTTTCCTTGTTTTAGGATTACACTTTGATAAATTTCATTTATCCTTGTCAAAATTAGGTCTTTATTATATGTATTCCCTAGGAATCCTATTTTTCCATTAAAATCCTCATTTTGGCATTTGGAAATAGGTGTTTAAATAGAGGTAATTTCTAAATCCGAATTTTGAAATTTATATTTGGGATTGTTTCTTTTGTAAAACTCATTTAATCTTTCTAAAATTAACTCCTAGTCAAACCTATTCCTCAAGACTTTCATTTCTTTAATAAAAATCTTGTTTTAAGGTTGAAAAATAGGTATTCATATATCAAGCTTTCCTTATTACGAATTTTAAATTGGTTTTTGGGATTGAAACATAATGTTAACATAACTTTTGTAAACTTTTTTCTTATTTTGAATATATTCCTTAGTAGATCTAAACTTTACTCATCAAAACCACTCATTTATGATACATATTTCCTAAGCCTTCATATTTAATGTAAAATATTCATTTTGAAGTTGAAAAATAGCTTTTTTAAAGAGAGTTCTTTATAGATCCGAATTTCCAAAATTTATTTTTGTTGAAACTAAAATAGATCTTAAGTTTTCTAACATTTTTCCACTATTATCATGCTACTACAAGTCCTTTATGTACATAAAACAAAAATCTTAAGCATTTATGTACTTAAAATAACTAGAGTTAGTTTATTATACTAGTCATAAATGCAAATGCACTATGATCATTATGTTGATAAGGTTAAATGATGAATACATGCACAAAATATTAATAATAACAACATAAATCAATAATAAAGAAAAATAATAGCAAAATAACTTAAATAACAAGATCTACAACATTGTGATGGTAAGGATCTCATGTTCAAGTGTTTCCACATCCCTAGCATAAATCTCATGGGGATTTCAAGTGGAATCTCACATATATGATCTTACCATTACATGTTTTTAAAGTGATAAGGTGTAGATCTATTACCTATTTAGTGTTTGGAACAAGAAACTTGAAGAAAAATATAGAGTGTGTGTGTGTGTGTGTATGGGAGAGGTCATAGCAATAGAGGAGAGGAGGAGAGGAGAGAAAAAAAAATTGCAAGAGTTTGTTTAGATGAAAAATGAGAAAGTGAAATGAAGTTGGTATAAAGGGGTATTTATAGAAAAGTGGATTAGGGTTTGTGTGTTAAATAAATTGAAGAAAATAAAACAAATTGAGGGAGAAAAACAGGAAGGAGGCGCCGGTATGACAAGGAGAGAGAGAGAGAGAGAGAGAGATGTTTGATATTTGTTTTGTGTAATAAATTCAAATTTAAAAGTAATTTAAGTAATAAAATGTATTAGAAAAGTAAATGTAAGGAAAATGATGTAATATTGTAAGAATAGGGTATGAGTGGTTGTACTTGTAAATAATGTGATTAGAAATAAAAAAGTAGATTAGACAATTAAAGTACCGGTAGTAATGAAAATATAATCAAAAGGCTATAACTATAACTTTTATAACCCAAAAAATTATATAACTGATATATTTGAAAATCTTATGAAATTACAAGTCTAATGGTACAAATAACATATTTTTAGTATCTCGAGCCCTGGGATACGCTTTTCAAAGTTTGTATCCAATCGGGCTCGAAATAAATCGAAAATCCACTAATATGGTATTTTTAGGTATCCTAATATTATTATGAACCAATTTACACTCTCTACTCATATTTCAACTTCTTGGTTTAAGAATACGGAGTTTTCGGATCTAAACTAGTGGGGTTTCCTGGGAATTTGTTGACTTAGGGTTTCCGGTTGACTTTCCAATTTAGGGTTTAAGCTTGAAATTACCTTAAAAATTAGGGGTTTACGCACATTATTTAATTAATGTCATATTATCATACTTCTTGATTTCTTTTGTTTTCTTGTTTTTTATTATATTTATCTGATACAGTTTTCAATGGACCAAATGATTTGTTAGATATGTAGTTTGTGTTAACAATTGTAAGCTCCACTAGGTAATTAGCCCTAGTGTCTTGTTATATTCTTGGGTATATCAATATAATGATTACATCTATATTGTTACCACAATTGTTAAATCACATTAGTATTTATCGCAATATTTCACTTATAATATAGTTTACTTATAAATCATTTATTTTCATTTCAAGTATGTAAGTTATTATGATTAATGTCATATTAGTAATATAATAATAAGGATCTTATTATTGTTAACTTTTTAGAATGGTCTTAATATGTGGATCAAGTATGGTGTTATTATTTATCATATAACAAAATAATTTTGTTTATTTTTTGCGACAATACATATATTGTTAGTTACAATATACTTTTGATATTATTAACACTAGTACTATAAAATTGTACTAATAGTTTGTCATATATTTATTATGTATTATGTGCCCAATATAACCATATGATTAATTTAGTAATATGGAATATTTTATGGATATCAATTTTAGAGTTTTTTCATTTTATTATAATTACTTGTTTTATATTTTGAATATTTTCATATGTAATAAATTATTTATATGATTTCGATGACTTCCAAGGGTTTTACTTACTAAAGAAGGTGGTGTCGTTAGCTTGTTTAAGGGGTTGCAATCGTTTTATTTATAAATCCATAAAATAATTATTTATGATTATTTTGGAAATTTACTTGTTCAGACGTTATATAATTCTACGTATTTGATGAATTTAGAGATATTTTTATTTTTACTTGTTGAAGTTAAGGTTTTGCTTAGCAATTTATTACACTATTCTTATTTGAAAATTTTTGGGGCATATTTGTTTTTCTAATTATTTTTCGAAATTGATAGATAATTATTTTAAGTTTGCTAGAGCCATAATAATTACTTCATTAATTCTTTGATTTATCATTACTTATTGATTGCAAAAAAGTTAGGGGAAATTTTACTGATAATGATTATGATTTCTTAAACTAAGATTAAATTGATTATATTTTTAATATTCTTAAATCGCAAAAAATCAGGAGTGATTTCTATGACTTTTCTATAAGCTTCTTCGAGACTTTATATCCTATTATTGCTAATTGTCAAAATTAAGTTATGCAAAAATTAGAAGTTTACAGTAACTTATACAACTCGGGTTGGAGAAATCATCCTAACTTCATGTGGAACAACAATAATTTTCAAAATCCTAATTTTAAAAAACAACTGGGTCAAGGATCAAATGTGTCTCAAGGCAAACAAAATTTATTGGAGAAATTAATTCCACAATTTGTTAAAGTCTCTGAGGCTAGGTAGCAAAACATTGACACAATTTTGAGAAATCATTTAGCTGCCATTTATAATTTGGAGACACAATTGGGCCAAATTTCCAAACTCCTACCTAAAAGAGCACAAGGAACTTTACTAAAAATACTAAAGCCAATCCTAGTGAACAAACCAATAATTAATGTTTTGAAGGACTCCAATGTCATTAATCTTACCCTTTGTTATAGTTAGTTTGATGAAAGTTTTTAGGATGTAATTTGTTCAAAGACTTTCTTTGTTTATGGTTTGATGATTGTAAGGTTATGTTTTGTAATTTTTGAAGACAATTTGCTCATGGATGTTTGATCAATGATGTGAATGATGATGATATTTTCAAGTTTGAATGAAGTTTGAATGTTGTTTGGTTGACATTTGGATTTCACTTTACATCTTAAAATGCGAATAGGAAAGTTGGGCTTTTCAAAAAGTTCTAAAATGTATTAATAAGTTTTGTTCAATTTTGGTTGCAACTTCCAACACAAGCAAGCACACCTATAGAAGTAACATAGAGAATGTTGTATCGTATTCCTTAGGGATCGTTAGCATCTACCTTACTCACTTCTAATGCATTATCTTTCCAAAGAAAAATAAAAAAAGCATGATATAAGACAAACATAGATTAAACTACAATTAATCCTACTTATATACATGTTTTCAAGGTAAACTTTATAAGATAAGTTTGTTAATACAAGAATGAGCTTAAGATTTACTTCACCAAGTTCTTATTATAAATTCCCTAATTTTATACAACTTGACTTTGATAATCGACAAGAATATGATATAAAAATCTTGAAGGAAGTTAAGAAAAATTGCAAAGAGCACTCCTGATTTTTCATGGTTTAAGAATATTAAAATATGAACAGTTTAATTAAAGTTTAAGAAATTAGCATTGTTATCAACAAAATTTCTCTTAACCTTTTTTGCGATCTATGAGCAATAATAAATTAAAGAATTAACGAAGTAATTATTAAGGCCCTAGTAAATTTAAGGAGAAACTATCAATCGATTTTGAAAAATAATTCGAACAGCAAAAAAATTGCTCGAAGGTTCTCAAATAAGAACAGCGTAATAAATCACCAAGCAAAGCAAAACTTTAACTCCAACAAATAAAAATAAATATATTTCCAGATTCATCAAACACATTGAATCAAATAATTTCTAATGAGTAAATTTCCCAAACAATCACGAATAAATATTTTCTTATGAACTTATAATTAAAGATGATTGTAACCCCTAAAAAAAACTAATAAGACCACCTCCTTTGGTAAGTTAAAATTCTTGGCAGCCATTCAAATCAGGTAAATAATTTATTACATATAGCAATATTCAAAATATAAAACAAATAATTGTAATAAAATACAAAAGCTCTAAAATTAATATTCGTAAAATATTCTCCATTTTCAATTTAATCACGTGTTTATTTTGGGCACATGATACATAATAATTGTAGACACCCAATTTTTGCCCATTTAAGGCTTCGATTTATAATAAAAATTAATATAATGTTAAGCCCTCAAATTTAAATAGATAAACAAAAAATACAAAAAAAGAGAGAGAGAGAACAAAAAAAAAGAAAAAAAAAACAGAGAGAGAAAAAGAAATACAAGAAAAAGAGAGAGAAAAAAATTATTATTTTTACAAGGAAAAAGAAAAAAAAAAGATAAGAAAAATAAATAAAATTTTAAATTTTTGGGCTTGATATAATACTAGTTTTAATTATAAATTTGTTTGAATACAATTAAATGATTTTATCAATTAAATCCACATTTTAGAGAAGCATTAAATATATTTTGAATGCAAAACAAAACAGGAGCGACTCGAGTTCGAATTGCGTGGAGGGCACAACATTTTTTGCGCCTGGCGCATGCAATGCATGCACCCACGCGTAGTGCGCGTATGAAGTGCGTATGCCACACGCGCATTGTCTTCCCCAGGAGACGCCTTTTTTCCCACTCAAATGGTCGTTTTTTCGATCAATTTTTGGGAAAATTGGCTTCAATTTTCATGAAATTGTTTTGGGGATCTGGAAGTAGACTTGGAGTACTTTGAATTCATATCATTTTAGGATTTCGAAAATGCAATTTGGGTATTTGAAATTGAGTTTGAAAATCATCCAATACGCTTTTTTTCCAACAATTTTTGAAATTCATTTGTTAAAAATTTACACTTCCAAGGTCTTAATTACACTTCTAAAATAACGAATTAGACTTAATTCGTCGTTTTCAACCCAATTTCAAAGCCATATACATTTGCAATTTTTTCAATTAAGGCACAAATACCCAAATTCAATTTTTTTTCCACACGCTTTCAATTTTGAGGTTTCGATCCAATTCAATGCTAATTCGAGTCTTAATCACTATAAATAGGACTCGAATTCATCCTTTTGAACATCGAAAAAAAAAATCCACAACTTCAGAAACTCTCAATTTCTTTTGAATCCAAAATCGAAGTTCTTAAGTTCAAATTCGAAATTTCGAACTCATAAGGTTAGGGTGTTTTTTTTTTAGCAAATCCAATGTTATAGGAAGCTTTAGGAGTTCCTGATCTACTCATAGGAAGTTATAGATTGTTTTAGAAGCTTGATGTTCATCTCCGACCCAGATCCACCAACGCCCACCATCTTCGAAGCTTCTAACCACCGTATTTAGCTACTCTCAGCTCGATCCACCATCATAGGAGTGTTAGTAGGCCTCACTTGGTTCAAATTTGCAAGTTTCGTGCTTCGAAACCCCCCGAATTGGTGTTTTTTGGACTCTCCAGTTGCCTTCGATCACAGCTCCGGCATCTTTTCCGATCATAGCTTCGACTGACGAAGGACCAACCCGACTTCGATCCGACTTCGAGATCCAACCCGACCAGGTAAGTAATATTATATTATTGTTATTATTTTTATAAAAAAATGAAAAATGATAAAAAAAAAAAGAAGATAAAAAATAGGAAAAGATGATAAAAAGAAAAAATAGATATATGCATGAAGATTGATTTGTCACCTAGAAAAATCATTTTATTAAAAAAAAATAATAAATTTGTTAGTTTGTACGAACACTTTGAAAAAAAATCATTTTTTTCTTTTTTCTCTTTACAAAAATTCAAAAATTAAAGAACTTAACGTGAAAAGAATTCTAAAAAAAAAAAATTAACCAGCACACTAAATGTCTTATGAAAAGAACTACGTATTGTCTGATCCCGAATAGCGGGTACGTAAGCACCTCCGGGGCGACTTAAAAATTATTTTTTCTTTTTTGGTTTTTGTCAAATATTATTGATTCATTATTGTATATATTTAGATTTACTAGTTTAATAAAAATTATAAATCTCAATACTATTTGCATGTGAATATTTTTTTTGGGTAATAACATCCTGTAAATATTATTCATAGTTGTAAATATTTAGATTTTCCAATATTGTAAATATTGTTTGAATTTGTAAATTATAAAAATCATAGTCTGCACATTAGATTTTTTTTTTTTTTATGAGCATTAAAAGGTTAAATTTTAATTTAAGAATTTCAAGTGGTAATCGTATGGTTTTAATAGGATAGCCCCCGAATCCAAAAATCTCTAGTTTATAAAATTTGATTTTAAAAATCATTTTTTTTTTTTTTTGCAGATTAGTAGCTAAGTTAGGATTAACCACCCATTAATCCTAACTTATTTTTTTTCCCGATTTCTATCAGGTGGCGACTCCAAAATATTTTCAAAAATCAAATTTCTTTTAATTCTTAGTCGAGGGTTTGTATTAAATGAGTAATGTTTTAATATGAATCGGATTAAAAGAAATTAAACTAGAAATAAAAAAACTAGGCTCCACAATAAATATATGATAAACTATTACTACAATCTACAGTGTATTATAATTAACAATATACGCTGTAGTGAAAACAACAACAACAACAACAACAACAACAACAACAACAACAACAACAATAACAATAACAAGATTATTTTGTTATATGATAAATAACAATACCATACTTGGTCCACATATTAAAACAATTTTGTTAAGTTAACAATATTAATTATATAAGACCATAATTATTATATTATTAATATTATATTAATCATGATAACTTATCAACTTATAAATATACTATATGATTTATAAATATATTATAACCAATATCATAATATTAATAAACTAGTGTAATAAGTACCATTATAATTTAACAATTATAGTAATAATATATATGTAAGCATCATATTAATATAACATATAACACAATAAGACTCTAGAGCTAATAATCTAAGAAAGCTTATACTTATTGGCACGAACTACGTATTTGACAAATCATTTGATATGTTAAATACTGTATCAGATAATTATAATACAAAACAAGCAAACACGTAAATTAAGAAAATAGCATGATATTAATTAAATAATGTAAGTTGAAATCATATCAGAAAATTAATTAGAATTTTAATAAAATAAATAACACATATTGCAAACTCAAGAATTCACATTGGAGCTAAAATCCTAAATCCACTAGATCGGACACAAATCTTAGGAAATCTTATATCGAATCAAATAAATCTTATAACCCTATAATATCATATAAATTAAATTAAACTCGGGTTCTAAAAAATTTGAAACCCTAGAAACCCTAAACGGGATCATATAAAGATTCAATAACCTTAAGATATCAGATGAATTGGATAAAGCCTGAAACCCTAAAAGTAAATCGTTTAGCAAAAACATATCTCCATCAACACAACCTAATAACTTAATTGGTCTAAAAACCTTACGTTAATCAATTCATCTACTTGACCTCTAACACATAAAATCGTGGCAATATATCTAAATAGTATCTAATAATAAAAAAATGAGACATAATTTCCTATAATTGTAAACTTTCAAAATTCTACTGAAGTCTTATAAGTGAAACCATAGAATAAAAAATGGAACTAGAATGCTAAAGTCAAACTAAGTTAACCTTAAACACTAGAAACTCCATACTGAATCAGACAGCTTCTGAGACTCTAAAATATGTAATAAAATTAGAAAAATAATATATGCTCGAATTATGAATTAAATAGATGTGAGTCCTAAAATGATCATGTCACGCCCCAATGGGTACCCTAAACGTGACAGTCCGCCACACTCAATATTAAAGCTTAAGTATGACAACCTTAGTCATTTCCAAAAGCTTTTATATTAAGTGTAAGGCTTACTTTCACAATTTTAGAGGACCATATATGGAATAATGAAGCTTAAGGAGATATAAAAACATATTAAGAAAAGAAGAATCGCAATAATTATTTGTTCATGGCAAAAACTTTACAAACTTAGGGACAACTTCCTAAATTACTAATCTATTATATACATATTAACATGCTAATACTAAGCTATACTTTATCCAGATTTCTAATGTTCAAAAGGGATTACCTGCCCGCATGGTCCACGTGGCCTTAACCATAAGTACGGGAACTGCAAAAGATATCTATTGGGTGTAAGCTAATAGGCTTAGTGAGAACTATTTCCATAAATAACTTCTTGTAACAAGATTCAAACAAGTTGATTTAATCAAACAAATGTAATGCACAAACGTGGGCAAACAAGCATATAGCTTTCCGGGAACTATATGTTGAATGGATTTACGCCCTCCATTCGGGGTTTGGTGATACTTATCCTCAAAACAAGTAGTTTTAATAACAGAAAATTTAAGCTTGCGAGCACTCATCGCCAAGCATTCATTAAAAAGTTTTAAACTTGCGAGCACTCATCGCCAAGTATTCCGAATCTACTTGATTTGACCTTGCTTTCGGATCAACCGCCAAGCATATTCCATTAAGCCGCCAAGCAATCGCTTTCGGATCTCCCGCCAAGTGTTGCTTTCGACATGAGCTTACTATCCTTCTCACCCAAGGATAATAACCCAACCATGCAATGTGACTCACTTCGTGGTATGCATGAGTTCATTAATTTATAAAGTCATAACATAATTATTTTCAACTTTATGGCGATCAAGGAATTTCACACAAATCAATATTAAACTAAAACAATCACTTAGAACAATTCGGCTTCGATATTCTTAGAATTCTTTCAAGGAATTATTTTACATGCATATCGGTTTATCTTTTCCTAACTCTAGTGCAACTAATTTACAAGCACAACAAGTGTAGCATTTAATGGAAATAAACTCACGATGCCATTGTCGTCTATTCCTCTAAGCGGATGAGTCGTTCACACACTCCACTTAATCGTAATAGTTCTCTGGGTAAAGGAATCCTTCCTCGGGGTCACCTAACCAAAGAAAATACCCACAATGAGTTTTTCTTGATGATTTTCTTGAATTTTGACAAAACAATGTCAAAGAACGTTAAAGTTCGTATAGAAGAATGTTCCAACTTAAAATGGCCATAACTTGGTCATTTTAACTCGGAATCGCGCATATAATATACCGATTTCTACCTACTCGAAAAGATCTACCCATTTCCAAAATTATTTCAACAAACAAGGCCATATAGGCTCCGAAAAAGTATGACAAAATTCACCACGGATTTCCAAGTAAAAACAACTTTGGTTCAAGAAATCAAAATTTGTTTGATAAATACTTAGTTATCTATATAGTTGAAAAATTCTCTTTTTATAACTATATAACTCATATTTAAGCATGCTCAAGTGTCTTGTTGTCCAATTATTTTTCTTAGGTAAAACAATGTCGGGTTGAAGCTTTTCGGAAATTGTTTTTGTAAATTTCTTTGAAATGAATACCTTGTTTCTTTATTTTCTAAAAACGTTTTATGTTGGTTTTATTTATCTTTTTCTAAGTGACCTTTGAAAATAAAATTTTCTACTTTCTAAGTTACATTAATACTATATTTGAAGTTTTCTAGGAAATATGCTATTCTTCATTTTTCTTGTGTAAATTCCTTTGTTTACTTGTTTTGCAAAAATCCTTACTTGATATTTCTCATTCTTTTTCTCATGTCTCATATTTTCAAAAATAATCATCCATGCATGAAAATTTGTTTTCTTCATAAAAACAATGTGGAACAATTAAGGACTTTTTGTAGAAAAACTAATTTCTATAATCTTATTAACTTCTTCTTGTAACTTGAAAAGAAATAACTTTATTATTTTCAAACCATAAATTTTCTTTGCCTATTTGTTTGCAAAGGTCTTTACTTAAAAATTTCCTTAGTCATCCATCTTATTTTCTTTCTTTATGAAAAGAACCATTTTTGTCAACAAAATATTTTCTTTTGAAAACAAGGTGAAATAATAAGGATCTAAGTGGCTTTTTAAAGTAAAAGTAGTTTATAAAATTATAGTGAGTTCTTTTTGTAACATGAAAAGGAATGAGTTTATTTTGTGTTGCTTTATAGATTTTATACTTTACATAAACTTATTTCTAAGTGACAAAATTCTTCTTTTTGTTTAAATAAAATTATGGACAACAATCTAAATGAACATGATTATGAGAATAATAATAACCAAAATAACATAAAGCATAATAATAAAGTCAAGTATTGGAGTCTTAGCTTTTTCAAGGCTCCCGGGACTAAGAAGTAAACTAGTCCCATAATAAGAAAGAAAAGCTTGTTTTGACTTGATGAGGACAAGTCTAAGACTAGAGACTAGTCTTAAAAACAACTTGGAATAAATAAATGCATTGAAGTAAATAAATTGCATGAAAGGTAAATAAATTGCAAGATCATGAGCTTATATGCTCTAAATAGTATATATAGCTATATAGATATAGTAGATAGTTATGAACATAAAAGAAACATAAATGAACATAAGAGAAACATAAATGAATATAAAAGAAACATGAACATAAAGGAATTATGATTATGAACAAAAACAAAGTATGAACCTATTGTTGCTTTCTTAACCTTCATGGTTTTAGAAAACACACACTAAGCTCATACTAAGTAGATGAACATGAAGAAAGCTTACTTAAAGAAAGACTAAAGAGAGCTTTTCTTGTAAGAACTTCTTGAGAGAATTCTTGAGAGATTTTGAGAGAGTAATTTTAGTGTAGAAGTGGTGTGAAAGAAGTGAAGATGAGGGGGTATTTATAGGAAATTGAGGAGTGATTTTTGTGTGATTAAAATAAAGCAAAATTAAAACAAATTGAGGGAAGAGAGAGAGGGGGGCGCCGGCCATGTCTTAGAGGGGATTTGATTTATTTTTTTGACTTTTTGGAAATAAAAGATGTAATATGTAAGTAGATGTGATATAAAGTTATGGGAAAGGTAAAAAGTTAAGATTATAGGTTATGTAGAGTGTAAGAATAGGTGTAAGAAAAAGTAGAGATAAAAGAATAGTGTAGAATAGTAATGAATAGTGTAATGTAAAGTAGATATGACAATTAAAGTACCGGTAGTAAGAAAATACGCGTATAATAGCTATATCTGTTATTTTTACTTACCGAAAAATTACGAAACTGATATTTTTGGAAAACTTATATTTTTACGAGTCTAACGGTATATTCGGAATATTTTTACTATTCCGGGCTTCCGGACACGTTTTTCGAGAACTGTGTCCGATCGGGTTCGAAGGACACCCGAATTTCGCGAAACTGAAACTTTTTAAAACCTATGGTTATTACGAACTATTTAGCTAATTATCCCAACTTCGTTTTCAGGGCCAAAGAAAACGGCAATGCCGGATTTAGTTGGATACGGTAAACTAGGGTTTTGTTGACTTTAGGGTTCGTTTGACTTCCGGTTTAGGGTTTTATGCTAAACCGATTCCGAAAATTTAAGGGTTTACAGATCAGATTCGACAAAACTTTGATCATATCAAGCCTTTAAAAGATCAGTTTCGTATTCGGACATTGACACTCAAAACAAGATAAAATATCCCAACAAACAATTTATACTAGAAATATATTAAGATATTCATAAAATATCAAATACAATTTTTACGGCTCATAAAACGTCATTTATAGCTATTATACGTGTATTTTATCTCTACCAGTAATTAATGTCATTTCATTTTACTTTTTACTATTCATCACTATTTACTTATCTCTACTTTGTCTTACACTACTCTTACACCTATCTCTTACAACTTACACACCCATTTTTTACATTCACATTACCAATACTACTTTTTTCATAACTTCTCTTATGCTTTACTACACTTTTCTTCTTAAATTATTTTTTTTTCCTTCCTTTCCCCATGTGTAGCTATTGCCCCCATACTCTTTTCCCTTCATTTTATTTTATTTTTTTTTCATTTTACTTTCATGTTCTTATTCCCTCATTTTTTCTCTTTATAAATATTACCTCTCTCCACTCGTCCCTTCTAGTACCTTTCACTAATTTTCTCCATCTCACATTTAGTTAAACACTAAACCCCTTCTAGAAATTACATTATGTGACACGAATACGTATGTGTGTCTTTTTGCTCTCTATACATAAATCCCCATGATACAAATGCTAGGGAATGGAAATGCAAGATAACATAATAATCATATCACAATGTTTATGTTCATGTTATGATATAATCATCTTTTTTTTGGTTGCTAACCTAACTTTCTATATATTAATATGTATATGTAATACTTATATTATTTAAAGCATATTGCTTACTAATATAAAATTTATTTATCTCATGCACTTATACACTCTATTTATTTATTTGCTTATAAGCCTAGTCAACTTCTAGTCTTTGACTTATCCATAATCAAGTCTGAAGGAGACTGAAATAATTTAAATTTTGGGGAGCCTTGCAATAAAAGCTAAGACTCCCATAATATTCTCGTTCTTTATTTCTATTTTTATTTGAGACTGGAAATATTTCAAATCTTAGGAAGTCTTGATAAAAATCTAAAACTTTTACATTTAATTTCGTTATGCTCGTTTCATTTAATTTCATATGGTGACTGGAATATTTCAAGTCTCGAGGAGTCTTGATAACAAGCTGACTCCTATGTTTTTGTTTTAATACCTTTATGTTCTTGTACATTTATTTCTAAATTTCCTAAGTTCTTAATATTATTCCATACTCTTAATATTGTCGATACTGTCACGCCCCAGAGGGTACCTTAAACGTAGCAGTCTGCCACATATGGTATTAAAACTTAATGAGATTATTTTTGAATTAACGTACTTATATCAATAATTTCAAACAAGTTATTAAACAAGCATATGAATGCATCAAGCAAATGAATAAGCAATACATATAATCTACCGAAAATCACATGTTTGAATGGATTTACCCCTCCATTTAGGGTTAGGTATTTCAGGCTCTTTAAAAACCTCTTTAAAAATCTAACTTATGTAGTTTATTTCAGGCTCCTACTCGCCCATCTTGAAATAGTTTTTTCAGGCTCTTATTCGCCTATCTTACAGATTTATGGCTTTTGCAAACCCGGCTACTATATTCTTGTCCCATCGAGTACGGTAGCTCATGAGATGAAACTAACTACGTGATATGCATGAATCAATTAATACAACTCATAATATATGATTAGAGTAATTTAAAAGTGATCACAAAATGTGCACATAATCCAACATAAAAATAGTAAAACACAAGTTAATTAACAACGATTCATGTCCCGGGATGCTTAGCATTCTTTCAACCAATATTATCATACATAATTCATTTTCATCTTTTCCTACTTTTAGTGCCTCTAGTTACAAGCACAAACAAGTACGTAAAAGGTAGGAAATAAACTCACTCGGCCATGAGGACACTTCTTTCTTATGGATGAGTCAATCGGTAATTCCACTAATTGAAATAATCCTCAAGATATGAACACTCCTCCTCGAGATCACCTAATCAAGAAGAATACCCATAATGAGTATTTCTTGTTAATTCTATGGTACTTATCAAAAACTATGTCATAAGATCGTTAAAATTAGTATAGAAGGTAATTCCAACTTAAAATGGCCATAACTTGGTCATTTTAACTCGGAATTACGCAAATAACATACCGTTTTCTACTTACTCGAAAAGATCTAACCATTTCTAAGGTTATTTTTGTCATAAAAAGCCATTTAGGTTGGCAAAATACTACGGTACAGAATAGTTACGAAATTATAGTTCACAAAATATGATTTTTCCAAACTTCTCTTTACTAAAAAATCCTTAAGCAAAATATATGGATATTTGTATAGTTTGAAATTTTTTTTGAATATATATACACTCATATTGTATGCATAATTTTTGTAGTGTTATCTCAATATTGATATTTCATAAACAATTTGCCTTTAAGAGTTTCAAAAGATAAAACTTTTAAAATTTTCTCCTTTTTTGACTTGTTAGAAATTTATTTCTAGTGATTGAAAAATAAGCTTTTCAAAATATTTCTGAAGTTTTTGGTGTGGTCAAATATTTGGAGTTGTATTAAATGTATATTTTCCGCTCATTTTTATATCCTTTTTCTTCTTTAGAAAAATAAGTTTATCTTTAAAACTTTATTTTCTTGGAAAATCTTACTTTACTAAGTTGGTTTCTAAAATAGTGAGTTGATTTTACCTTGATTGGTAAAACTTGTTTTATTTTTACTATTTATCAAGTGGTGGAACAATAAGAAAAGTTTTCTTAATAAAGAATTGTTAATATTAGAATTTAGCAAAATTTCATTTTGATTTTTTGAAAAGAGAATAACAATATAAAAATTAAGTTTTGAAGAAACTTTCTTAGCATGTGATTTTTGAAGTCTATAGTAACACTATTTAAGTTTTATAAAAGATATGGTTGAGTTAAAATCTTAAGTTCAATGCTAAAAAAAATTCTATTTTTATGGAGTATTTAGTTTTAATTTATAAAAGAAATGAGTTCCTTTTATTTGAAGAAATTATGGGCACTAATATTTTAAAACTTATGATCAACTTGTCTAAACTTTTAAAAAGAATTTATTAAAACAATATTTAGACTTCTTGTTGAAAAATCCTTTGTTGAGAAATTTAGTTCACTTTTCTTTGTTTAAGAAAGAGCCCATTTTTATTTTTATTTAAGATAACAACATTCCAATCATGCATAAATATGATTACGTAGCAATGTAAAAGTAAGAATAATACATAATAGAAAGAAATACTCATAAGCAAATAAACATAATAAAAATATGGTCAAGCATTGGGAACCTTAGCTTTATCAAGGTATCCCGATCATGTATTGGGAGCCTTAGCTTCATCAAGGCAACTCGGGACTAAGAATGGACTAGTCCCAAAAGAGAAGAAAATAAAAGAAAGAAAATCTTTTTGACTTAATATGGACAAGTCTAAGACTAGAAAGACTAGTCTTAATAAATTGCATGAATTAAATAAATAAATTGTAAAGCATGAAAATAAATAAATAACAAGTGAGCTTATATGCTCTAAAAAATATATATACATAATATACATAACACTATATATAAGTTAGATTAAAGCAAATAATAATAATAATAACAACGACAACATAATAACAATAATAACATAATGTAAATATGAATATGAACAAAAACAAAACATGAACATATTATTACTTCTTTAACTCTCATGAGTCTAAGAAACATACACTAAGCTCATGTTAAGTTGTATGAACATGATAAAGAATATAGGTAGGATTTTTACCTAAGATTTAATGGAGGATTTGAAAAGAGTTGAATGGGTTTTGTTATTTTTCTTGAAAAGTAGTGGATGGTAGAGAGTGTTTTGAGAGGGGATTGTTGGAGAGAGGTTTTGAGAGATAATTTTGATAGAGTTTTGTTATGTAAAATGGATGTGTGAAAGAATGAAGGAGGAAGGGGGTATTTATAGAATTTTGGAGTAAATTTTTGATGTAATAAAATAAATTAAAAAAGAAATAAATGAGAGGGAGAGAGAGATGATTTGCACCGGTTTTGATGTGTAGAGGGGGAGGAGTTGATTTGTTTTGTAATTTTTATAAAGAAAAGTAATAATGTATAAGGTTTGATGTGAATAATGTTGTATTGGGAATGCAAAAGTGTAAGAAATAGATGTATGAGTAGTAAGAAATAGGTGTAAGAAAAAGTAGAGATAGTGAAATAGTAATAAATAGTAGACTAGACATATAAAATACTAGTAGTAATAAAAATACGCGTAAATGAGCTATATCTTATATTTTTAGTTACCGAAAAATTCTAAAACTGATATTTTTGAAATCCTTGTTTAATGACAAGTCTTTTGGTGTTATTAGGATATTTTATTATTCTGAGCTTCAGGACATGTTTTTCAAGAACTGATCCCGTTTGAGTTCGAATGACACTCGAAATTCATGAATCTGATATTTTTATACTTCCCTATATTTTTATACTATTATAAGCCATTAACTCAATTTCGTTTTGTAGGATTTGAGAGCGCGGGTTTGCCAAAGTTGAAACTGTTAAATTGTTTTAATCTTTGTTGACGTTTGAAACTCTGGTTTGACTAGGGTTATGGTTTAATCTAACTTCACCTTAGTAATTGAGGGGTTTACATTAGGGATTGGATAGATCGACCTTCTCATGTTCGGATTTTGTGTCGAACGATTATTAAACTTTCTATTTTTGTTTTTGAAGAATCTCTTATGAAATCTTGTGATCGAATTTGTTTAATGTTTGGTTTCAACTTGTGTCAGGCTTTAGGGTTTCAATTTGATATTTCAAAACCATTCTTGAAAAATTCGGGGGTTTATAGTTACTAATTTTTCTTTTTATCCTCGTACACACATGTACTCATAGTGATGTTGTCACCATATCAAAAATGAATTTTTTCGAAAGCATAAATGTTGACAATTCTTTGTTATGCAAAATTTTTCCAAAAATATTATTTTTAATACATGGAGGATCTCTTCATAAAGGATAAAGATTTAGAATAAACATCCATCTAAATTTTTAAAATGCCAAGACTAAGTGAATTTTTAAATACAACTTAAAGCATTTTCGCCCTGTAGATAAGAAAAATCCATGGTTGGTGGAAATAAATGCTAAATGAACTTTTAGAAGTAAGTATAAAATATTCAAAGGTTTGAATTAAAATTTTCTTTAGGCTTCATGTTTGCAAAATTTTTAAAAGAGAATATTTTTGCTACAAGTAGTTTACATCAAGATTTATGTTTTAGAAAATAATTTAGTTAATGAAGTTTTACTATGAGTTTAGAATATTCAAAGATGTGAACAACAAATAAACCATGATTTTTAGTTAAAAATTCATATTTAAAAAAATCTAGGTGAAATAACCATGAAATTCCCAATTTATATTCTATATGTGTGTTAATAAATTTATACATACTTTTGATATGTATTGAATATGATTTTTTTTCATGATGAATTATATGTTTTATTATTATGTTAAAATATTGAAATATTCTAGAATTTATTAAATATTTAGTTCATAAAATTTTAATTGTATTCATATGTGTAATTTATGATTTGAATGTGTTGAATTAAGTGGAGGAATGCATGTAACTAAGTCCTTATGTAGCAGAATTTTTTAGGCAAAAAAATAAAGCTATTAAACACTCATTAAGGCCTTAAGACAATGTCATTAAGTAACAAAAGGTTAAGTCATTAATTGCCTTAATTACAAATGCCTCAAAAGTCAAACAAGTAGATAATATCTACTCTTCAAACTTAAATTTTCGGGCAAAATTTCAGACCTTAGCCAAACCATTTCTCTAAGCTTCAAAACACCTCTTAACCCTCTCAAAAGCTCCTCCAAGGTGGCATAAGATTAAGCCCTTCATTTTCCATCACTTTTACCACCAAAAGATTGCTAGAGGACCATTAAACTAAAGCCTAAAGTTCTATTGGTGAGTTTGTCTTTCATGTCTTAATCTTATGCATATATGTGATTTCTTGATAATAGGGTACTTATGCTAAATATGAGAAATGATGTGTTCTATATGTTAATGGTAGTTTAAGTAGTATATTAAGGCTACAAGAACTTATAGTATATGTTTTATGTGTAGCAAGAAGTATGGGTGTTGTTGAATTTGGGAAGAAGATAATTTGGGTAGTTGAAGTGTGGATTTGGAGTTTGAAGTATGATAAGTATTAGAAGTGTTTGAAGTGTTGTATGAAGTTTGCATAAGGTTTAGGACATGTTAGGAGTTGAGAAAAGTTGTTTTTTTTCAAGTTAAAAGTGTTAAAGTTTGAAAAATTTCATATAACTATCACTACACCTGTCAAAACACCCCTGTTGCCAAGGGTGTAGTGCTCTCGGATCAAAAATATCATTTCCCCTGAGTTGAAACGGCCTCCAAAACACCCCGTTGCCAAGGGTGTAGTGTCCAAAACACCCCTGTTGCCAAAGGTGTAGTGCTCTCGGATCAAAAATATCATTTCCCCTGAGTCAAAACGGCCTTCAAAACACCCCGTTGCCAAGGGTGTAGCGCTCGCGGATTTTTCCTGACGCGATACTGTTTTGTAAATTGATCATAACTTTTTCATACGAACTCCGATTTGAGTGATTCAAATTGCGTTAGAAAGCTTAAAAAGAGATCTACAACTTTTGTGTTTTGAGTATTTACAAAATAAAAACTTATCAAGGCCGAATTTTCGTTTCTTTCCAGCTGATACATTTTCCAAACAAAGTTAAAAACTTGTTTTTGTTTGTTTTATGTGTGTTTGCTTTAACAAATGGATCTTTTAGACTAAAATGAGATAGATATATGATAATTGATGTGTTATGATGATCGAGTAATATAATTAAGCATGATTTAAGGATATTTGTATGATTTAATAAATTATTGATTATCTTTACTTGTTTTAGGATCTTGTGATAATTTATTTGAATGTATTTGTATGGTTATGTATGAGATTAGTTGAAATGAGTTTAAACTAAGTGTGAATTGTGATAATTCTTGTTGAACAGTTATTGATCCTCACTTGGCCACCCCCATTAATTCCCAAGCTAATACAGGTACGCAGTAACTTGCTTGTATGCTTGTTAGGATAGGCATACTTAAATTTGATATAAGTTCTAAATGACTTAAGTATTGCTTGAATTGCTTGTGTTTTCACCGTTAAATCCGGTTCGAGGAGCGGTAACTTATCATGATGCAATGATAGGTTAGTGTAGACGCTTAGGCCAATAGTCATGATGCAATGACTAGGCTCGGCGGATAATCGATAGGAATGTATAACTGAGCAACATTTACTTACTCTTGAGAGGAAATAATATAATCTAATTCAATGTTTATGGGAGCATGTGAATTGCTTTATATTATGGATTGAGTTAAGTGAAGCTGAGTAACGGCTATATAACCTGGATGAGATTATTATTTGCAATGTAACGTTATCTAGGAGATATAGGTATTCGGGCTACCTATATCAACCCCCTGAGCGTTGTGAGCATTACTCAGGACCCCCAGATATCCTCAGCTTGTCCCGGAGTTTGAATACTCCAGTGTTGATTTGTTTAAGAAATATTAAAGAAAGATAAATGAAGCAATTGTTTTTGCATTGCATTAGTATAGGTGTGTATGGCTTCGCTTTTGTTTGTGTTGCTGTGTACTGGGCCTCTGGCTCACTTTTGCTATTTTCAGGTGTTGATGATGATTGTTATGATGATATGGGATTCGGGTCAGATTGGGAGAAGTTTATGGACGAGTGGGATGAGTAGGACCCTGTGGCGAGAAGTTTTTGAAGAAAGTTTTATTTCATGTGTTCGTTTAACAAATGTATTTTGTATTTTGGAATAGAGGCTTGTTAGTTAAGCCTGGGTTGTATTAAAAGACTTAAAGTCTATTTTCTTCATTTTGTAAGACTTATGTATATTTTGTTGTGTCCTATGCTGGACACAAGGATGTAAATATTTCCTTAAACTATTTTATGTAAATAGATTACTCAAGTGAGTAATCCTTTTGTAAAAGCTTTTATAACAAGTTTTAGTAGTTTTAAACAAACAATTCACATAACTGTAGATTAGGACAACCTTCCATATAATACGAAAGTATTATATGTGGTTGGGGACTTAACTTGCTAAGTCTTAAGGATTAGCAGGTCGGGTCTTTACACTAGGAATTTAGATTTTATGAAAATCCAAAAGCAAATTTTGAAACAAAGTCAACCTCCTAATTTTTTTTTATGTCATTACCCCATGTATTGTGTGAGAAAAATTCTACAACTTAAAATGCTTTTCTCAAAAACATATGAAAACCCTTTTCATCAAGAAAGAAAATATAGGACAAGTCGTTTACCCAAAATTTTCTTTAAATACCAAAACTTAAGGAAGCTGTAATGAAAATACAATTTAGAATTTTTTATTCCACAAATACCTAAAGTTCATGTTTTGAAAATAATTGGCTAGAAGAATATTATTATAAAAAAGAAATATTCAAGAACTCAAAATAAATATAAAATTATGATTTTTATTTAAGTATTTGTATTTATAAAAACCAAGAATTGAAATTTTATTTAAATATCCAAAAGTGATTTTTCCAAAACCTTAACTTTTCTACCTTTCATGAAATTTGTTTTAATGAATTTTCTAATTTGACCAACATCACTAGGATCATACTTCTAATGTGAGTTATTATCATTATTATATTATTTTTAAATATGGAAGTATTTTATACTCGATTTATAAAGTCCAAACGAAGTAAAGATTTTGAAAATTGAAAATGACAAGGTTTAGAACCTTTATGGCACATTTTGTACCGTATGGTTATGAAACTTAAGTGTTAAAAATAACATTAGAAATGGATAGAGCATCTAAAGTACGTAGAAAACGACTACTCATATATGAAATTCCAAGTGAAAATGAGCAAATAAAGTTATTATCATTTTAAGTTGGAACTTTCATAACCGGGAAAAATGATGCGAATAGAGTAATAGAGTTAAAAATTTAAGTAGAATCAATATAAAATACTTATTTTGGGTATTTCTTTTATTTAGGTAATGAAGAATTTGACTACATTTCCCCAAGGATCACTTCGACTAATGATTGCACTAAGGACAAGTGAGTTTTTCTCCTTGCTTTACTATTTATGTTTATGCTTGTAGTTTAGAAACACTACACAGCTGTAAAACGTATTTTTATTCGGGTGTTTTATTCATCATAATTTGCTTTAGACGATCTCTCATCGTTTTATAGATCTTATGGGCTCTATAAACCTCCTTACTGTGCCTTTGTCCCACCAAGGGTAGAGTAATAAATGCAATGAACTCACCCAATGATATGCATGAACTAATTTAATTAAATACTCATGGCATGATTAAGCATGTTATGGGTGATCATAGAATTTCAGACAATCATTCCTATACTAGATCAAACATTCATTATGAGCAATTTCCGTTTCGATATACTTAAACATAATTTCAACCATATATGTAAAGCACATGTATCTTTTCCTTTTATCTTTTCCCAATTCTAATGCCATTAATTTACAAGCAAAAACATTAGTGCAAAATGTAAGAAATAAACTCACTCGGCTATTTACGTGAGAACTTCTAGTCAAAATAATCCTCCGAATATGGAAACTCCGTCTCCACATCACCTATACAATAGAAATACTCAAAATGAGTATTTCTTGAAAGTTCTACTTGAACTTGCTAATTTTATTTCACTAAGTTCGTCTTAAATTGTACAAAGGGAAATTCCAACTTAAAATGATCATAACTTGTTCATTTTAACTCAGAATTTCGCATATAATATATCGTTTTCTACCTACTCAAAAAGATCTATCTATTTCTAAGGCTAATTTTTTTCATAAAAAGTCTTTTAGATCACAAAAAAGGTCAGTACAGATTCACCACAAAAATCTCAGCCCTTGAAATACAATTTTTCCAAACATTCTTTTATTCAAAAATCCTTTAGCAAAAATATCGATATTTATATGGTCAAAAAATCCTTTGAATACATATATATAGGCTCATATTGTATGCAAAATTTAATGGTGTTGTCTCAACGATTATTTTTCGTAAAATAATTTATCTTATAATGTTGAATACTTGAATCTTAACAATTTCTTTTCTAAGTATGTTGAAAGAACTTTATAAATTCTTGGGTTATTATATTTCAATACATTATTATTTTATTTTCCAATTTTCTTTCTAAAATAAATAAATTTTCTCTTAACTTCGGTCTTCTACAAATTTTACTTCTAGTGATAAAAAATAAAGTTTCCAAAATTGTTATTAAGTTGTTGATAATAATTTAAGTTGTATATATTTTCCTTCAAAAAAAAAGAAACGGTTTTGATAAACAAATATTTTTCTTCTTATATTTTCATTTCCTAACGTCTTTAAGAATAAATTTTATTTCTAAAACTTGGTCTTTTAAGTCTTTTACCAACTTTACTTGGAAAGAAATCATGTTTCAATATTTTCTTAAGTTGTTGATAATATCTATTGTTTTTGGAACTTATCATCTTTATTTTCTTTTTATTTCTTTGAAAATAGATTTATCATTTAAAGACTTGGCAAACTTTATTTTTCTAAGTGGGTTTATAAATTAGTAAGTTGATTTTATTTTAACTTTGAAAACTAGTTTAGTTTTTGGTTTTTATTATAGAGTTGGTAAAAATCCTACAAGTAAGCTTTTTGAGAAAAATTTGCTTATCAAAGAATTATTAATACTAAGTTTTAATAAACTTCATATGACTTATCATGAAATGATAGTGTTTATTTTCTCAACTAATTTCTTTGATAAAATCATCTTTATCATCATTTAAGAAAAATCTTGATGAGTTTGAAAAGAAGTTGTAAAATGTTTTTTCTATGTGTTTGATAGCAAAATCCTGATTTAGTGACGAGGGTACCTATATTAAAAGAGTTTGGTTTCATTTTCCTTTATTAAAAGAAATTCCTCTTTAAATTTGTTGAGATAATATCATTATGATGATACGCGTATATGAGTATGTAATATGAAAAGATGAAAATATAGGAAAGATATAAGAAGCAAATTAATAATCAAGTTAATAGGATTAAGTATTGGGAATTTTAGCTTCATCAAGGTATCCTAGTCAAGTATTGGGAGCTTTAACTTCATCAAGGTAACCCGAGACTAAGAATAGACTAGTCCCAAAAAGAAAAAGAAAAGAAAAGCAATAATAAGAGCAATAATAATAATAAGCTTGTTAGAGAGTTGTGAGCATTTAGGCTCTAAGAAATATATAGATATACATATAGATAATAATAGATATACAAAGTTAAGTTAGAAGCATAATAACAATAATAATAACATAGTATCATAATAATAACAAATTAATAGAATAGGAATTCTTAGCATGTGCAAGAACAAAACATGAACATATTGTTACTTTCATAACTCACATGAGTTTTAAGAAACAACACCATGGTCATGTTAAGTTACATGACATAGAAAGTAAATGGTAGAAAGTATTACCTAAGATTGTGTTTATTTCGTAGGAAGAAGATGATGAATGTAGGATTATGTGGTTAATGATATATGGTAAATGGTTTATGTGTAGAAAAGGACTTTAGAAGAAATTTGGTTGAAGAGACTTTTGGTAGAGAGAAATTGTGTTGAGAGGATTTGTGGAGGAATTTAGGGAGAGTTTTGTTATGTAAATGGAGTGTGTGAAAGAAGTGGAGGGAAATGAGGTATTTATAGTTAAAGATGGAGGGAAATTGTGTGTAATAAAATCAATTGAAAAAGAAATTAAATAGAGATGAGAGAGAGGGATGAGGTGCCGGTTTTAGAGGAAGAAGGGGGAAGAAATTAATTTATTTTGTATTTTGTAATAAAAAGTAAGTAATATGTAAGATATGATTTGATATAAGATGTATTGGAAAGGTAAAAAGTAAGAAAATAGGTGTATAGGTAGTAAGAAAAAATAAAGATAGATGAATAGTAATGAATAATAAAAAAGTACAATAAGTAGTAAACAAGACTAAAAATTTACCGGTAGTAAGGAAAATAACGTATAAATGTGATATCTGTAATTTTTAGTTATCGAAAAATTAAGAAGTTGATATTTTTTTATTCCTCACATTATTACGAATCTAACGGTGTTAACGAAATATTTTTACCGTCTGGTATATCAGGGCACAATTTTCAAAGGCTGATCCCATTCGGATATGAAATACACTAGAAATTGGCGAACTTGATATTTTTAAGCTTTCCTATATTATTACGAACTATTATAAACCATTATCTCAATTCCGTTATCTAGGGTTTAAGAGCGCGGATTGCCGGATCTAAATTTTAGGGTTAAATATAGGTTTTGTTGACTTTAGGTTTTCTGGTTGACTTCTAGTTCTAAGAATTGAGCTTAAGTTTGGTATAAAAATCTAGGCATTTACAACCCCAAAGATATTTTTTATGTATATGTTGAGATTAAATTAATAAAATAGATGTGCATATTACGAAGTGATTCCCACTGCATTCGCTGCTACCACCCTCAGTGGGATAAGAGAATAGTAGTGGCGGTTAGTAATAGCCCGAAAATCTATAAATTTTAGTGGCGTGTAGTAGCTTGAAAGATCTACAAGAACATTTTTTTTAATTATGGTCCTATGTACCTATAACTCCTAACCCTGAACAGAGGGCGTAAATCCATTCAAACGTATGGTTTATGGTTGATCATATGCATTGTTTTCTTATGTGAATGTTACATCTCATATGCTTGTTAACAAACTTGCTTGTTATTCTATTTGTTATGAGTATGTTTTGCATAGAGATATACCTCACTAAGCTGGATATAGCTTACCTCCCAATAGTTTGTTTTTGTTGGAAAGTCATAAAGCCGAGATTGGAATAGAAATTTAGTGATAAGTGTTTAAAGACCTTTTAATAATTGTGCTTTATTGATCATGTTTTATATGATATTTGGTTGATCTACTAAGAAAAAGGATTCTTATTCAATGAATTATTCATTTCATGGTCAAATAAAGGTAAATGGAGCTTTTTGAAGGATTTATAATAAAATAAGTGAAGATTTGATGAAGTTTGGAGCTATCATTACAATATTAGGAGTACACTAGAGAAGTACACAACCAATATACAATTTTTCGAAGTAAACAACGATAAAAAAATTATTTCTAGGAGTACATGACCAACATACATGGGTCGTGTACATAGGTAATGTACAAATGTTGAGCAGTGAATTTGTGTGTTTGTTCTAAGTGTACATAACCTACATACATGTGCCATGTAGGAAGGTCATGTACATTGACAGTGTATATATATGACACTTTGTTTCGTTAATTTGGGAAGTTTGGAGAATCTAATCACTTGTATTCCATTCCCAAACCCTAAAGAACCTATCTTAGAGAGCTTTTCAAGGGAGAATTGCCGCACAAACGTCCAAAGTCACAAACGATTACTTCAAGGGGTTTTATTAATCATATTATCTCTAAACTCTTCTACATTTTCTATTTTCATTGTTTATCCTCTGGAAGAGTAGATTTGTATTGTCACGCCCCGAAGGATACCCTAAACGTGGCAGCCCGCCACATATAATATCAAGGCTTTAGAATGACTACCTTAGTCATGCGAAAGCCTTAGTATTACATGTAAGGCGTCTAGCACGGTAATAGAAGACGCTTTTGGGAAGCATAGTTTAAGCAAGTAAAAATAAACATACAAGAATCCAGAAATAAAATATATTATATCATTAATAACAAAAGGTCTATTATATGATTTGTTAGGGGCATACCGCCACTAATCCTAAGGATCATGATAGTCTTTACAACATCCAAAATACTACATTAAAGATTTCAAAGGAATTCTAATCTAAGTCTTCGAGCAGATTTCCTCCAAAAGCTTCAATATATAAAACTTACACGGATACGGGGAGGCCTTAGGCACAAAAATAGGTGTTCCTGAGAATACAAATACCTATAGGGGTGTAAGCTTATGGGCTTAGTGAGTAAATCCCAAAATTCATACTCAAAGTAAATTATCAACCAAATTTATTATTCAAACATATGGAATGCAACAACCATGTGAGCATACAAGACATATGACTTTCTAGGAATCATATGTTAAATGAATTACGCCCTTCATTTGGGGTTGGGTATTCAGGCCAATTACATCCACAACTTTTAAAAAAACACTTTTATAGATCTTACCGGCTCCTATACGCCATCAAAAACTTGTAGTTATTATAGGCTCTTACTAGCCACCAATTTGTAGTTTTTACTGGCTCCTACTCGCCACTTACATGATATACCGGTTCTGCCTACCACCACTATTATACACTTGTCCCACCAATTGTATAGTAATGAATGAAATGTGACTCAACATATTTAGTGCATGATTAATTTCTTAATTAAAGTCTAGTAGTTACATTTAAATTCTTTCAAGTGATCAACCAATTTCAAACACTTCAAGATATTAATGCACATACAACTTTATTACAAACAAATCGAGTTTCGATATACTTAGTATTCTTTCAACATATTATCATACACTTCCTTTTGATTTTGCCTAAATTCTAGTGCAACTAATTTTACAAGCACAATCAAGAGTATGAAAAATAACGGGGAGTAAACTCACTCGGCCATGATAACACCTTTCTTGAAATGGATAAGTCGTTTGGGATTTCCACTAATCGTAGTAATCTTCGGGATACGAACAACCCTCCTCGAGATTATCTAATCAAGAAGAATACCCAAAATGAGTATTTCATGAAGTTTCTTTTCTTAAAGATTCTAAACTTTTCTTAAAATCGCGGTAAAATCATATAAGAGGAAATTCCAATTTAAAATGGCCATAACTTGCTCATTTTAACTCGGAATTTCGCAAATAATATATCGTTTTCTACCTACTCGAAAAAATCTACGCATTTCTAAACTTATTTTCATAAAACTAAGTCGTTTGGGTCCCGAGAAAGCAGCGACCAGATTTACCACTAATTTAAAAAAAAAAAACTTGTTTTCCTTCTTGTACATAAAGCTCATTTGAAGAGATGAATATTTCAAGTATTTTTGTAAACTTTTTGGAAGATATATACATATATGTATTGACTCATAACAATTGGATGAAGTAAATGAAGTTGTCTCAACTTATGAAAAAGTAAAGTTTAAAAGATGTTGAACTTGAGATTTTGTTGGAGTATTCATTTTACTTTTGAAAAGATCTTGAGTTATTTGAGATGAACATTCCTTTTTCTAAATTTAATCTCTTGTGATTACTTTAAATTCCTAAGGAGTGGTTTTATTTTCTAAACTTAGATTCAAACAACTTTTAAAAGTAATAAAATGATATTTTTTTTTCTTGCAGTGATTCTAAAAGAATTTCTAATTCTTGATGAAAGATAAGTTTTCATAAAACCTTTTGTTTATTTAAGAAAAATCATTTCCAAGCATGTTTATGAGTTTTTAAGAAATCCATTTTCCATGTTTATTTAAAAAGAACCTTTAGTTTAAGAAAACACTTTTTCATTTATTTTTGTTGAGACAAAAACATTATGTTTATGCATAAATATAAATCATAAACTATAGAAATATAAAGGAACATAATAACTTGAAAGATTAAGTAAATAAGAAAGTAAATCAAGTATTGGGACCTTAGCTTCATCAAGGTACCCCGGGACTAAGATAATACTAGTCCCGAAAAGAAAAGAAAAAGAATTGTTTTAACTTGATGAGGACAAGTCTAATACTAGAATGACTAGTCTTAAAACAACTTGAAATTAAATAAGTTGCAATGAAGTAAATAAATTGCATGAAAGGTAAATAAATTGCAAGACATTGAGCTTATATGCTCTAAATAATATATATAGCTATATAGATATTTAGATAGTTATGAACATAAAGGAAATATAAAGAAACATAAAGGAACATAAAGGAATTGATATTATGAACAAAAACAAAGTATGAACCTATTGTTGCTTTCTTAACCTTCATGGTTTTAGAAAACACACACTAAGTTCATACTAAGTAGATGAACATAGGAATTTCTTGAAGGCATGTTACCTAAAGAAAGAAGAAGAGAGGAACTTCTTGTAAGAGACTTCTTGGAGAGAATTCTTGAGAGATTTTGAGAGAGTAACTTTAGTGAAGAAGTGGTGTGAAAGAAGTGAAGGTATGAGGGGGTATTTATAGGAAAATGTGGGAGATAAATTGTGTTAATTAAATAAATGAAAAACAAAACAAATGGGAAGGAAAAAGAAGGGGGTTGGCACTACTTTGAGGGGGGAAAGAGAGGAAAATTTATTTTTTTGTTATTTTGTTAATTAAAAGTAAGAAATGAAAGATGTGAAATTGTATTGGAAATGAAAATGTGTAAGAAATAGGTGTATGGGTTGTAAGAATAGGTTGTAAGAAAAAGTAGAGATAGATGAATAGTATAGAATAGTAGAAAATAGTGTAATGTGAAAGTAGACATGACAATTTAATGCCGGTAGTAAGAAAATATGCGTATAAATGCAATATTTGATATTTTTAGCTACCGAAAAATTACCAAATTGATATTTTTGGAAATCTTATATTTCTATGAGTCTAACGGTATATTCGAAATATTTTTACTATTCCGAGCTCCGGTACACGTTTTTCAAGAACAATGTCCGATCGGGTTATAAGGATACTTGAATTTTGCAAAACTGATGTTTTTACGTAACCTATAGCTATTACGAACCATTATAGCTAATTATTCCCACTTCGTTTTCTAGGGCTAGAGAAAACGGCAATGCCGGACTTAAGTGGTTACAGTAAACTAGGGTTTTGTTGACTTTGGAAATTTGGTTGACTTTCGATTAGGGTTTAAACTATAATTCGAATCCAAAAATTTCGGGGATTTACATGTATGCCTTAGGTTTTGTGAAACCCTAACCCCTGTTCTAAATCTTTGCTAATTAATGAAAAGTTTATGTCTGGAAATTTATTCATGTGATCTTAACTGTTCTTATGATGATTTCTAGCCAAGATCAATGCATGCTTCATTCTTATTAGTTAGAAAGATTTCAACTAATAGGATAGATCATCCATGAATGAAGAATTTACATGTTTCAACTAGACATAGGGAGACTTCGAATTTTTGCAATAAATATTCAATCTTTAATTAGGATTCATGAGTTTCATGCAATTTTACATTGGCATTAGGGAAGAAAGAGACTCCCACTATCTCATGTAGGATTAAGAATCAATTAACTTGAAGAAAGTAATTGATTTAATCAACAAACCCTACAGTTCAAGGCTAAACTAATCATTAATTAATCTTATCATAAGAAGTAAGGATTAGGATAGATTAAAGCTAAGGGCATTGATTGTGATTGAATTTAAAAACCATGAAAAGCACTCATATCATTAGTTAAGGTTGTCTAATAATTATTTTAATTATATTTAGTAATTTAGAATTAGTATACCTATCTTGACAATTTAAGCTATATCGTAGTAAAAGGAAAATACCAGTACTTGCCCATAGATCCTAAAGGATGACACCCGAGTTTAATTCTATGCTGAAAGATAGGTATACTTGCCTTTGCTAGATCGTAAGATTACAATAGGTTTTATTTTATTATTCTTGATACACTTAGCACAGATTGTGCCATGATAATTAGAGGATTATAATGTCTATGAACTAAACTTAGTTGAGAGAAAAGACTAAAAACTTGATTTTTTTTAATCTCCTTTGATAGTGGATAATAGATAACTTAAGTTGCTTTACCTTGTCTCAACTTTGGTAGGGTATTTGATTCTCTACGATCCTTGTGATTCGTGGAACTATCGGTATCAAAAACTATTTTTCTAAATATATATATGTATGTATGTATAACATATTGAGAGAATAAGTAATTAGAGTCTTACAATCTTTGACTTACAAGGCGATCTTCATGGTATGGGTGCACACGTGATATGACGAATTTAGAGTAAACCTATTAGGTCCTCATTTAGGGTCATGACACTTCTCATGTGATTTCTTAACAAAATCAATTAGTTGTTGCGAGGTATACATGTACCGTTAGACACACTAACGTAAATTAAAGCCTCTCTTAAGGTCAAGAACTCTAAATCTAGATTAGACCATCGGAATCTCTACACAAGCTATCGGCAACCTGGACCTGCATAAAGATTAAGAATCCTTTGATTAAAACCCATTTTAATGAATTTAAAATCAAGTGGTAGAAAGTTTCACCATCCCTATCCCTAGGTGATTATAAGAAAATTCATTTGCAGCTTAGATCTATTCAAAAGAATAATTTCTCAATATGTATAGTTGAAATCAGACATGAATATATATAGTGCACTTCTAGATCTATAGTTCTTGACCTTAAGAAAGGCTTTAACTTACCTTAGTGAATCAGAAAATACAAGTATAGCTAGCAGCAACTCGTTGAATTTGTTAAGAAATCACATGATGTAGACTAGATGTAGCAACTCCTAAGCTTATCCTTATATTAATAGACTTATCTTATAATTTTTCCACGAACGTGTATATATTTAAAATTAATCTTAGCTTAGTGTTTTTCTGTTCATAATGTTATGTTAAGTTTTTTCTTTGGCTAGATAATAGATTAAAAATGAGTATGTTAGATACTAACGATTCCCAAGGAATATAACCTAATATTTTTTATACTACTTCAGTAGGTGCACTTGCTTGTGTTGGTAGTTGCAACCGAAGTTGAATAGAACTTATCGCTAGTCTTTATAAATTTTTGAATAGCCGACTTCATGTTTCACATCCAAACCAAACACAAACTAAGTTTTTAGACACCACTGCAGAGGAATCGGCATTGAATTCAATTATTGGAAGCTCCATGAAGCAATACGTGAAAGCTTTAGGTCTAGTCACTAGTTATATGAATAGTGTGTGTAGTTTTAGTTTTAGTTTTAGTTTTTGTGAATATCTACAAATATTGCTTTTTTATATAGTTTTACTTTTTCTGTGAATATTTTGTTCTAGTTTTGTTTTGTTTTTCAACAAATATTTTCTTTTGTTTATGGCACTAACCTTTTATTTTTGTTCTTTTTGTACATATGTAAATACTTGTATATAACATCTTATATATATAGTTATTGTTGTAAATAATCTTGTATTTGTTTGTAATATGCTTAGGTAATTTTTATGTTCTTTTGTATAGTTGTGTTGTGCTTTTGTACAATTTAGTTTGTTTAGTTTTAGTTTTTTTTTAGCTCTTTTAATTTTTGTTTAGCTTAGTTCCTTGAATTCTTTAGTTAATAATGCTTTTCTGTGTTGTTGTTGTATATCAGCTTTATTGTTTTACATAGTTTTGTTGTAGTTTTAAATAATGTCTATTGTTTGTAGTATGCTCTGTTGTGACATAGATCTGTCTGTTGTAGGTTAATTCTTTGTTATAATAAAACTATAAGATTATGACTAGGAGTCACTCACACACTTTGTTTCCCTTTACTCCAGAACCTCAACGTGTGGAAAGAATATCCAGACGTTTAGCTAAAGAGGAATATCGAATTTTTCTTGAAGACATGGTCCATAGAGGTGATTAGTTGGAAAACATTGTTGGTCAGTTAGATTTAAAACCATTTTAAAGGACCACGAAGTTAAAGTTTTTAAAAATTTTTAAAACTAGTATGTTCTCTTCAACTTTGGAAGCAACTACCAACATTAAGCAAGTGCACCTATCAAAGTACCATAAAACATATTAAGTCGTATTCCAAGGGATCGTTGGCATCTACCTTACTCACATTTTATCTATTATCTAGCCAAAGAAACTTCAAAAAGCCATGATAAAAATAGAAGTTATCCTAAGGTTAGTGAAATTTTACAAAAGTTTCAGGGCAAAATTGAGGATTGGTTTGTAAGAATACAAGATGGAAGCTTAAGGTTTGCTTCATCAATTCCTTATCGTGTGATATTTTGACAAACTCAGGAGAGACTTGTATGTTAGTGTATTTACACTGTCGGATTCACTGGCGTAAGCTAAAGCCTCTCTTAAGGTCATAGCTCTAGGTCTAAACCAGACCACTAGAATCTCTTTATAAGTTATCAGCAGCTTAGACCCACATAAAGCTCAAGAATCCTTCGTTTTTAAAACCAATCTAATGAATTTTAAAACAAGCAACAAAAAGTTTTACCATTTTCACGCCCCAAAGGCTATCCTAAACGCGATAGTCCACCACACTCAATATTAAAGCTTAAGTATGACAACCTTAGTTATCCCAAAAGCTTCAATATCGGGTGTAAGGCATACATTCACAATAATAGAGGACCAACTTTGAAACAAGTTGTTTAAGAAGACATTCATATAGCAATTAAGAATGGAAATCACAACAAAAGTATCTTAAATATGGAGTTATAAAGGTCTTACAAAATAAAAGGGGCATTCCCCTATCAAGACAAAGTCTAACTATAGTAATTACATTGAAGATTTACTTAGAAGTCTAAGTCTACAACTAGTCTTTGACTTCATCTAAAAACTCCTTAGTCCAAAAGGTAGTACCTGAGAGAAATATCCTCTTGGTGTCAACCGAAGGTAAGGGGGCTGCGATAAATATCTATAAGGGAGTAAACTTCTTGCTTAGTGAGAATTATTTCTACAAATAAAGTATTCGAACAAATGATATCCAAATAAGTTATTTAAACAAGCATATGAAATGCAACAAATACAAGAGCAAACAATTTATATAATTTTCTGGGAATCATATGCTGAATGAATTTACCCCTCCATTCGGGGTTAGGTGTTCTGAGCCATAAGGCCATAATTTGCAAATGATGTTTTTTTGTAGTTTTTATACAAGCCACTACTAACTGCTAAAATATAGTTAATTCAGGTGTCTACTCAACATCTTAATCGGGTAAACATATGCCATAAAGTAGATTTTCAGGTTCTACGGACCTCATTATTATGCCCTCGTCCTACTAAGGGTATAGTAATGAATGCAATGTGACTCACTACATGTTATGCATGAATCATTTTATTTAATTAATCATGGCATAATATTAGATATTTTAAGAGTGATCATAGAATTCGCAGACATATCATTCCTATACTAATCATACAATTATTATTGGACAATTCCAGACTCGATATGCTTAGCATAATTTCAACCATATATGTACGGCACATGCACTTCCATGTTTTATCTTTACCTAATTTTAGTGTCGTTAATCTATAAGCAAAAACATAAGTACAAGAATGTAAGAAATTAAGCTCACTCAGCTATGGTAGTAGAAGCTCCTAATCAAAATAATCATCGAGGTAAGGAAGCTCAGACTCTATATCACCTAAACAAAATAAATGTCATGCTCCGAAGGGTATCCTAATCGTGGCAGCCCGCCACATATAATATCAAGGCTCAAGAATGACTACCTTAGTCATGCAAAAGCCTTAGTATTACATATAAGGCGTCTAGCACGGTAATAGGAGACGCTTTTGGGAAGCATAGTTTAAGCAAGTAAAAATGAACATATAAGAATCCAGAAATAAAACGTATTATATCATTAATACCCAAAGATCTATTACATGATTTCTTAGGGGCATACCCCCGTTAATCCCAAGGACCGTGATACTCTTTACAACATCCAAAATACTACATTAAAGATTTCAAAGGAATTCTAATCTAAGTCTTCGAGTAGATTTCCTCCAAAAGCTTCAATATATAAAACTTACATGGATACGGGGAGGCCTCGGGCATAAAAATAGGTGTTCCTGAGAATACAAATCCCTATAGGGGTGTAAGCTTATGGGCATAGTGAGTAAATCCCAAAATTCATACTCAAAGAAAATTATCAACCAAGTTTTATTATTCAAACATATGGAATGCAACAACCACGTGAGCATACAAGACATATGACTTTCCAGGAATCATATGTTGAATGAATTACGCCCTTCATTTGGGGTTGGGTATTCAGGCCAATTACGGCCACAACTTTTAAAAACACTTTTATAGATCTTACCGGCTCCTATACGCCATCAAAAACTTGTAGTTATTACAGGGTCCTACTAGCCACCAATTTTATAGTTTTTACAGCTCCTATTCGCCACTTACATGATATACCGGTTCTGCCTACCACCACTATTATACACTTGTCCCACCAATTGTATAGTAGTAAATGAAATGTGACTCAACATATGAAGTGCATGAATAATTTCTTTAATTAAAGTCTAGTAGTTACATTTAACTTCTTTTAAGTGATCAATCAATTTCAAACACTTCAAGATATTAATGCACATGCAACTTTATTACAAACAAATCGAGTTTCGATATACTTAGTATTCTTTCAACATATTACCATACACTTCCTTTTGATTTTGCCTAAATTCTAGTGCAACTAATTTTACAAGCACAATCAAGAGTATGAGAAAATTAATGGGAAGTAAACTCACTCAGCCATGATGACATCTTTCTTGAAACGGATGAGTCGTTCGGGATTTCCACGAATCGTAGTAATCTTCGGGATATGAACAATCCTCCTCGAGGTTATCTAAAAGAAAGAAGAATACCTAAGATGAGTATTTCATGAACTTCTTTTCTTGAAGATTCTAATCTTCTTAAAATCGCGGTAAAATCGTGTAAGAGGAGAAATTCCAACTTAAAATGGCCATAACTTGCTCATTTTAACTCGGAATTTCGCGTATAATATATCGTTTTCTACCTACTCGAAAAGATCTATGCATTCCTAAGCTTATTTCCATAAAACTAAGTCATTTGGGTCCCGAAAAGACAGGGACCAAATTTGCCACTAATTTGCAAAAACTTGTTTTTCTTCTTGTAAATAAAGCTCATTTGAAAAGATGAATATTTCAAGTATTTTTGTAAACTTTTTGAAAGGTATATACATATATGTAATGACTCATAACAAATGTATGAAGTAAATGAAGTTGTCTCAATTTATGGAAAGTAAGGTTTTAAAAGACTTTGAACTCGAGATTTTATTGAAATATTCATTTTATTTTTGAAAGATCTTAAGTTATGGGAGACGAATATTCTTTTTCTAAATTTAATCTCTTGTAATTACTTTAATTTCCTAAAGTATGGTTTTATTGTCTAAACTTGGATTTAAAAAGTAGTAAAATGACATTTTTATTTCTTGTAATGATTCCAAAAGAATTTCTATTTCTTGATGAAAGATAAGTTTTCATAAAACCCTTCGTTTATGTAAGAAAAATTATTCCCATGCATGTTCATGGGTTTTTAAGAAATCCATTTTCTATGTTTATTTAAGAAAGAACCTTTAGTTTAAGAAAATACTTCCTCGTTTGTTTTTGTTGAGACAAAAACATTATGTTCATGCATGAATATGAATCTTAAACTATAGAAATATAAAGGAACATAATAACTTGAAAGCTTAAGTAAATAATAAAGTAAATCAAGTATTGGGACCTTAGCTTCATCAAGGTATCCCGGGACTAAGAAAAGACTAGTCCGGAAAAAGGAAAAGAAAAAGAATTGTTTTGACTTGATGAGGACAAGTCTAAGACTAGAATGACTAGTCTTAAAATCAACTTGAAATTAAATAAATTGCAATAAAGTAAATAAATTGCAAGCCAATGAGCTTATATGCTCTAAATAGTATATATAGCTAAAGGAAACATAAAGGAACATAAAGGATTTTGTGATTATGAACAAAAACAAAGTATGGACCTATTGTTGCTTTCTTAACATTCGTGGTTCTAGAAGACACACACTAAGTTCATACTAAGTAGATGAACATAAAAAAAACTTGGAGGATTTTCTTGAAGAAAGTTTACCTAAAGAAGAAACTAAAGAGAGCTTTCTTGTAAGACTTCTTGGAGAGGAGTTTTGAGAGAATTTGAGAGAGATTTTGCTATAGTAACTTTAGAGAAGAAGTGGTGTGAAAGAAGTGAAGGTATGAGGGGGTATTTATAGGAAAATGTGGGAGATAATTTGTGTTAATTAAATAAATAAAAACAAAACAAATTGAGGGGATGTGTTACGACCCAAAAGAGAATAACAAGGCAACCCACTTGGATAAAGGATTTTGTAACTAAATAGTTACTTAGTACTTAGATTACACTTTCTGTTTTTAGGGTTTCCAATTTGGAAACACACATACATGTAACTAAATTGACAGATCAGCAACAGATAACAAATTGACAGATCAGCAATAGATAGCTGTCAAAATAACAATTGTAATACAGCAATAAAAGGAAAAATCGAAAGAGGAAAAACTCATCCTTGTTTCCAAAATTCCAGTGTATCTTCTTTCTTTTCTCATAGGAGTTAACCTTACTCGAAAAGGTACCTTGCAAGTAACAAGAAACAAAGAATTGTTATAAGCAGTTCATATCATAGATAAAGAAATCGTAAAACTAGGGTTTCCAGAGAACTTACACATATTCAGAGAGAAAGAAGAGAGGTTGTTTGAGAGATTAGGGTTAGTCAGTGTGTGAGCGATAAGAGAGGAAAGCAAGTAATTGGACCGGGCTTTGGGTCCAACATTTTGGTGCTCTCGTTTTTTTTGTTCTGTCCAAGTTCTGAGTTCAATCATGGCAAGTACTCGAGCACAGGAAGAGTTTATCAAACTACAATCCTTGGTTTATTCGTTAGCAGATACCATGAATAAAATGCAAGTGCAAATGACAGAGTCGATTCAAGCAAATAAGACAGTTCAAGATTCGGTCAGTTCTTTACAACATCACATGCAGAACTCGATTCAACAGATGAATGACAAATTGGATACATTTAGGAATCAGACCGAGGGTTTTCCACAATCAAATTCCGTTTCAGACAGTCCTCGTTCATCATCTTCCTTAGCAGACACGTTACTAAAAGGGATCAAGTTAGAGATACCTCGATTTAATGGTGAGGACCCATTGGGATGGATCTACAAGACTGAGAAATTCTTTACCTTTCATAATATTCCAGTGGAGCAGCGTTTAGAAATTGCTTCTTTTGCATTTGAGGATGATGGCCTGCAATGGTTACAATGGATGGAAGCAAACAAACAGATCACAACTTGGAATTCTTTCTTACAATCATTGAAAGTTAGATTCGGACCATCTGAATATGAAGATGTTCAAGGGACTTTGGCTAAATTGGTGCAAGTTTCCACTGTTCAACATTATCAGAAACAATTTGAGGCTCTTTCTAACAGAGTTAGAGGTATTCCTGACTCATTTTTAATGAGTTGCTTTATTTCGGGCTTAAAATCTCATATTAGAAGAGAAGTACAGATTGCTAGACCTTCAGATTTAGCACATGCTATATGGTTAGCAAAAATGCATGAATCTAAATTCCATGACTCATATTTTGTCCCAAAAATGTCTTCTTCATCTTCTCCTACATATTCCAAACCCCTTCAATTTTCAAAACCATACACACAACCTACCACAACTAGTTCACAGTCATCTACTGGGAATTCCAAACCACCATTATTACCTAACCCCCCTGTTTCATCTCTTCCCATAAAAAAATTAACTCCTTCTGAAATGTTAGTTCGACGTGAGAAAGGCCTTTGTTATAATTGTGATGAAAAGTTCCATAGGGGACATCAATGTAAAGCCAAATTTTTGTTGTTAATAGAGGATGAAGACAATAGTAATGAAATGGATATCCAATCGGATGAATTACTTAATATTACTGATGAGGGTACTATCAGTTTTCATGCCTTGGCTGGATTGCAAGTTCCAAAAACATTAAAATTTCAAGGTTGTATTAAAAATCATGATATTTCTATTCTGATTGATTCGGGCAGTACTCATAATTTTTTACAAAGTAGAATTGCAAAATATTTGGGTTTAGTGATTGAACCCTCTCCACATTTTCATGTTCTCGTGGGAAATGGGGATAAATTGCAATGTGAGGGAATGTGTAGAAATGTTCTCATTCAGATTCAAGGATTGGATTTTTTCACTACATTTTACATCCTACCTATTCAAGGGGCTGAGGCAGTATTAGGAGTACAGTGGTTGAAAGAATTGGGACCTGTCACAGTTGATTATGGCAGTTTGACAATGCAATTTGTTATGAATGGAGTTCAAGTCCAGCTATCTGGAGATGTGGGTACTCAAATGCAACCTATCACTCATCATCAGTTTCAAAGATTATTAGCAACTGATGCGGTTGCTTTTTGTTTGCAATTGAAGGCTCAGGGTTCAGACCAATCTTCAGAGAATACCACCTGCAATGCGGCTATTCAGCACACATTGGGCAGATTTTCTCAAATTTTTGAGACACCCTCATCCTTGCCTCCTTTGAGAGATGTCCAACATAGGATACATTTGACAAATGAAGCTCAACCAGTCAATGTTAAGCCTTATCGTTACCCACATTTCCAGAAATCTGAAATAGAGCGACAGGTAGCTGATATGTTGAGTCAAGGTGTCATTCAACATAGCACCAGTCCATATTCTTCACCAGTCTTGTTGGTTAAGAAGAAAGATGGAAGCTGGAGATTCTGTATTGATTACAGAGCATTAAACAAAGTCACAATCAAGGATCAGTTTCCTATTCCAACTATTGATGAATTGTTGGATGAATTACATGGGGCTTCTGTATTTTCTAAGCTGGATTTACGTTCAGGATATCATCAAATTAGGATGCATCCATCAGACATTGAAAAGACAGCATTTCGAACACATGATGGTCATTATGAGTTTGTTGTCATGCCTTTTGGTTTAAGCAATGCACCTGCTACTTTTCAATCTATAATGAATAGGTTGTTTAAACCATATTTGAGGCGATTTGTTATTGTTTTTTTTTGATGATACTTGTATACAGCACATCTATGGATGCGCATGTGGAACATTTGAGTGTGGTTTTACAGATTTTGTTGGAAAATCATTTTTATCTTAAGGATAGTAAGTGTCTTTTTGGCCAAGAACAGATTGAGTACTTGGCCATATTGTGTGCAAAGAGGGCGTTACACCAGAATCTACTAAGGTTGAAGCAGTTATGAAGTGGCCATTACCACTTACTATTAAAGAGTTGAGAGCATTTTTGGGTCTTTCTGGATATTATCGTCGTTTCATTAAGGGCTATGCTATGATAGCTAGTCCATTGACTGATATGTTACAACGAGACCAGTTTCATTGGTCTAATTCAGCTAAGGAGGCTTTCGAAAAACTTAAGAAGGCACTGTGTTCAGCACCAATTCTTAAGCTTCCAGATTTTAATCAACAGTTTATTGTGGAGACAGATGCTTCAGGAACTGGTGTAGGAGCTGTATTATTACAAGGTAGTCACCCACTTGCTTATTTTAGCAAGAAACTACCTATACATCTCAGAAAAGCTTCAGCTTATGTTCGTGAATTATATGCTATTTTCAGGCAGTTAAAAAATGGAGACAGTATTTGTTAGGCAGCCATTTCCTCATTCGGACAGACCATAGGAGTTTGAAGGAAATACTCACCCAGGTGATTCAAACACCTGAGCAGCAGAAGTATCTCTCCAAATTAATGGGATTTGACTATTCCATTGTTTATAAACAAGGAATAGATAATCAAGTAGCTGACTCTCTTTCCAGAAAATTCGATGATAGTTATCTTTATTTTGGAATATCTTCTATTTGTTTTCAGTTTATTGATAAACTGAAACAGGAGTATACAACTTTAGAAGAATTCAAAACCTTGTTGTCTGACATGAAGGAGGGGAATGTTCTGAAATGGGACCTTCATTGGTGCAACAATTTGTTGTATTATGGTTCCCGACTGTTTTTAGTACCTCAGAGTTCACTCATTCCAGACTTATTACATGAGTATCATGCATCCCCAGCTTCGGGTCATTTTGGAATTTTGAAAACCTATAAACGCCTTGCTAGTGACTTTTATTGGATAGGCATGAAGCAACAAGTGGAAGACTTTGTTAAGGGCTGTCTCATTTGTCAACAGGTGAAGTACCAAGGCCGTTCTCCTGCTGGTCTATTAAGTCCACTTCCTATTCCAGATAGGATTTGGGAGGATATTAGTCTTGACTTTATTACTTGCCTTCCAAAGTCACAAGGGTTTTCAGTTATATTGGTTGTAGTAGATAGATTATCCAAATATTGCCATTTGGGGGCATTGGATTCTCATTTTACAGCAACCAAAGTGGCTACTTATTTCTCAATATTGTAGTCAAACTACATGGTTATCCTCGCACAATTGTATCAGATAGGGATCCTATCTTTTTGAGCAAATTCTGGACAGAATTATTTTCATTGAGTGGAACCAAATTGAAGCTGACAAGTGCTTACCATCCTCAGAGTGATGGTCAAACAGAAGTTCTTAACAGAACTATTCAACAATATTTGCGCAGTTTTGTAATGGATTGTTCAAATTTATGGGTCAAGTATTTACCTTGGGCAGAATTTGCCTATAATACCTCATTTCATGGAGGTGCAGGCTTTACCCCATTTCGAATAGTATATGGTAGAGACCCACCTACTATTTCCTCTTATGTTAGAGGATCGTCTACTTTGGAAGCTGTGGAAGCAGACTTATTAACTAGAGATGAGATTTTGAAGCTTCTGAAACAACATTTGACTCAAGCTCAAAATAGAATGAAAACAATTACGGATCAGCATCGGACTGAGGTAGTCCTTCAACCTGGGGATCTGGTTTTCATTAAGTTGCAACCTTATAAGCAACTGTCTTTAGCATCTCAAGGGGTCTCTAAGCTCTCAAAACGTTTTTATGGACCTTATAAAGTACTGGACAGAGTGGGAACATGTGCTTATAGGGTGGAACTTCCTCCTTTCTCTAAAATTCACAATGTATTTCACGTATCTAAATTGAAGAAAGCTTTTGGGGTCTCAGTTCCAACATTGGAATTACCAGAACATGCTGTGGATCAACCCCTTATACAACCACTGTCTATTTTGGGTCAGAGAATGGTGTCTCAACAGGGTCGATCAATTCCTCAGATTCTAGTTCAATGGCACGGTTTACTGCCTGAGGATACTACTTGGGAGAATCTAGAAGATTTCCAGAAGGCTTATCCAACTTACAACCTTGAGGGCAAGGTTGTTTTCGAAGGGGGGGAGGAAAATGTTACGACCCAAAAGAGAATAACAAGGCAACCCACTTGGATAAAGGATTTTGTAACTAAATAGTTACTTAGTACTTAGATTACACTTTCTGTTTTTAGGGTTTCCAATTTGGAAACACACATACATGTAACTAAATTGACAGATCAGCAACAGATAACAAATTGACAGATCAGCAATAGATAGCTGTCAAAATAACAATTGTAATACAGCAATAAAAGGAAAAATCGAAAGAGGAAAAACTCATCCTTGTTTCCGAAATTCCAGTGTATCTTCTTCTTTTCTCATAGGAGTTAACCTTACTCGAAAAGGTACCTTGCAAGTAACAAGAAACAAAGAATTGTTATAAGCAGTTCATATCATAGATAAAGAAATCGTAAAACTAGGGTTTCCAGAGGAACTTACACATATTCAGAGAGAAAGAAGAGAGGTTGTTTGAGAGATTAGGGTTAGTCAGTGTGTTGAGCGATAAGAGAGGAAAGCAAGTAATTGGACCGGGCTTTGTTAGGGTCCAACAGGATGTGTGAGGGGGGCCGACACAATTTTCATGCATAGAGGAGGGGAAATTTATTTTTTTGTTATTTTGTTAATTAAAAGTAAGAAATGAAAGATGTGAAGTTGTATTGGAAATAAAAATGTATAAGAAATAGGTGTATGGTTTGTAAGAGTAGGTTGTAAGAAAAAGTAGAGATAGATGAATAGTGTAAAATAGTAGAAAATAGTGTAATGTAAAAGTAGACATGACAATTTAATGCGAGTAGTAAGGAAATACGTGTATAAAAGCGATATCTGATATTTTTAACTACCGAAAAATTACGAAATTGATATTTTTGGAAATCTTATATTTTTATGAGTCTAACGGTATATTCAGAATATTTTTTTTATTCCAAGCTCCCGGACACGTTTTTCAAGAGTCGTGTCCGATCCGGTTCAAATGACACTCAAATTTTGAAAACCTGATATTTTTATAAAACTTATAGCTATTACGAACTATTATAGCTAATTTTTCCAACTTCGTTTTCTAGTGCTTGAGAAAACGGCAATGCCGGATTTTAAACGGTTACGGTAAACTAGGGTTTGGTTGACTCTAGGAATCCGGTTGACTTTCGATTAGGTTTTAAACTATAATTCGAATCCAAAAATTTCAGGGATTTACAATAAATATAAAAAATAAGTATTTCTTGAAAGTTCTACTTAAACTTATAATTTTATTTCACTAAGTTCGTCAAAATTCATATACTATAAAATTCCAACTTAAAATGGCCATAACTTACTCATTTTAACTTGGAAATGCATATATTATATATTGTTTTCTACCTACTCACAAATATCTATCTATTTTTAAGGTTATTTTTATCATAAAAGGTCATTTAGATTCCGAAAAGACATGAAACAAAATTGACACAAAAATCCCAACCCTTAAAACAAGATTTTTCCCAACTTTTTATCAACCAAAAATCCCATAGCAAACATATAAATATATATATATAGTCAAAAAATCCTTTTAATACATATGTAACTCATATTATACACATGATTCTAAATGATGTTGTCTTAATCAATGATTTTTTATAAAACAATTTGTCTCACTAGTTGAAAAAGCGAAGCTGATAAAATTATTTTAAGTTGTTTTAGAAATAAAACTAAAGATTTTTGAGTAATCAAATATGTGATATGATTTATTTTTCTTTAACTCTTAAAAGGTAATTTAGTTTCAAAAATTTTATTCTTTTCAAGTTATCTACAATTTTTATTCCTTAAGTAGACTTTACTTAACGAGTTAATTTTAACTTGTTTTGAAAAGCTTGTTTTTTGTCCTCGTATTTATTAGAATATTAGTTAGGATTTAATAACCAATTTTTTAAAGAAAAATTCTCATAATAAAGTATTACCAATATTAAGGTTTTAATGGTAGTTTAAAATGAGTAAAGAATTTCTTAGTTAGCTTTTTGAAAATCATTGTACGTTATCATTACTGAAATTTATGGTGATCTTTGTCAAAAATTCTTTGAAAAGCATTTTATTGATAGAAAAGTTTCTAAAACTTAATGAAACTTTTCCTAAGTGATATAATTATATTTTTAAAGTAAGTGGAGCTTATTTTCTTTTACATAAGGAAGAATCTTTTTATTCTAATTGAGATAACAATCAACATAATCATGCATGAATATGGGTTTATAGCTAAGTAACATGACAAAAATATTTAATAAGAAAAATGGAAAATATAAAGATGAGCAAATAATAAGTATCAAATATTGAAAGTCTTAGCTTGATTCAAGGCTTCCAGACTTAGTCATAGGCAAGTCCAAAAAGAAAAACAAAAAGAAATAAGAATATTTGTTTTGACTTGATTATGACAAGTCCAAGGCTAGAAAGACTAGTCATAATATTAAAGCATGGAACAAATAAATAAATTGCAAAGCATATAAATAAATCATGGTTATGTTAGTGAACTTATATGTTCTAAGAAATATATATAGGTACATGAATATAGATAATATAAGATAGAAGTAAGATTGGAGCAATAATATCAACATGTAACAATATAATAATAATAAAATAACATAATAATAAAATGATATTTATTCATGAACAAGAACAAAACATGAACATAGTATTACTTCCATAACATTTAAATGTTTAGAAAACATACGCCATGTCATGTTAAGTTACATGACATGGTAAGAAAATATAGGTAGGAATTTACCTAAGATAAAAATATGGTTGGTAAAAAAGGAAAGGTTATAGTAGTATGTGGATAGAAGAAATATGAGAATTATGAAGAGGTGAAAGAGATTTTTGGAGAGGATTTTAGTAGTGATTTTGGGAGAGTTTTGTTAATGTAAATGAGTGCGTAAAAGAAATGGAGGGAGAGAGGAGATTTATAGAGTTTTGAGGAGGAAAAATTACGTGAATTAAATAAAATGAAAATGAAATAAATATTAGTGTGTGTGTTTGTACATGGTCGGCGGTCATGAAGAGAGGGAGAGAGAGTGTGTTTTGATTTATTTTGTATTTTTATTAATTAAAAGTAATAATTTGTAAGGTATGATGTAATTGAAGATGTATTAGAAAAGTAAAAAGTAAGAGATATGTATGGTAATGTGTAAGAATAGGTATAGAAAAGTAAAAATAAGTGAATATTAATGAATAGTATCATGAATAGTAGATAAGACAAATTAATACTGGTAGTAAAGAAAATATGCGTAGTTAAGCTATATCTGATATTTTTAGATACCGAAAAATTATAAAACTGATATTTTTGAAATCTTTGTATTTTTAAGCTTCCCTATATTATTACAAGCTATTATCCAGAATTATCTTAATTCCGTTGTTTATGGGTTAAGAGCGCGGGATTGTCGGATCTAAATCTACTAGGGTTTGTTATAGATTTGTTGATTTTAGGGTTTCCAATTGACCTTCGATTTACAGTTTAAGCATAAAACGTAACATAAAATCTAGGGGCTTATAACCATTCTTCTCTTAAGGCGATTACGAGAAATTCCATTAATAGCCATAGATCTATTCAAAATAATTATCTCTCAATCTATTCAATTGAAATCAACTATGAATCTAAAAGGTACATCATACATTTGAACCCATGAAAAAAAGTTCAAGCTATTAATTACAAATACCCAGTTAATAAGTACTTGAAAGCGCATTTGAAATCACATGAATAAGGATTTGGGTTCACAAATCCTAAGCTGTAAGAGATTATTTCTCCGTGGATATAAGCATTATGCATGAACTTTGAAGAAATAAAATGGAATTATCAAAGAATATTACAATTGAAGTTTCAAAATCTAGCAAAAATACAAACAATGAGTTAAAATGATTTTATTTAGAAAACTTGAGATTTCTAATGCAAGAAGAAATGGTTCTTTCACCTCAGAATTCTTTCTTTATACTATGTTAGGAAATTTGTTACAATAGGGTACATTACTGATCTGTATGAAATGTATAGATAAATAAAGCACGGATTACTACCAACAAGTATACTGGATCGAATGAAATAATATAGAAAAATGAGTCAAGTATTGTTCCCATAAGGAATCTTATAATTACTAGACCGGTATTAGTTTAAACTAATATTTAGGCTATTGACCTTAAGATTTAATAATTATCTAATCTACTTTTAACAATGAATGCTAAACAAGTATAAGATGTGAGAATGAGATAGATATATCAAACAAAATGAGGGAAGAAGCAGAATCCATCCTAATCTTTGCTAATCATATTGAAATTATATTATATGGATAGTTGGAATTATAGATATTTATATGAAATTATCAAAACCTAAAACTACAAGTTTTAAGAAACCACAAAATAATCTAATAGCTTCTGCTAAATAAATTATTAATGGAATCGAATTTACAATTATAAATCTCCCGATTTTACAATTGTCTAATATCCTAAATTAATTTCTCCTAATTCCTTAGTAAGAAATTAAATTAAAATATTGCATGAATCATATGAGTCAATTTCTAAACTAGATTAACCTTCGCCGCTTCCGCAATTATTATTTAATCTTATTTTATGAACTCTTATGAACCCTAATTCTTCTTCCGAATTATCAAGATTCTTATCAATCTAATTTCATACAGAATCAAGATAAATAATTAGAATTCAATACAAATATTCTAAAATTCTAACAATCCTATAATATAATTTCAAAGATCATTTTAGCAAGATTAGGACTTCATCTCTTCCCACATATAAGATTCAGTTGTTCATGAATAATTCAACAATCAGATAAGAGAATGCAAATGATATCATGTTAAACAGATAAATCAAACAAAAGAATTGCATAAGAAATAAGATTAGAAATCACCAATTCAATTGTTTAGATCTTCACTTGCAAAATTTTGTCAATACAAAGCTTCAATCTCTCAAATTCTCTTTAAACTATCACAAGGGAATTTCTAACTATCTATTTTCGTGTGTATGTTCCTATGAAGAAAACCTATCCTTATATAGAAGAAAATTCAGACTCTTTAATTGCAAAATCTTGCAGTTACAACATTGTGCGCCGGCAGTTACACATCTGTTAGGTTCTCTTTATTTTATTTTGATGATAACAAAAAAAGAATAAAATATAATAAGATTTATTAAGTGTGCAGTGTGCAGATTCTCAGACAGTAAGTTAGAAAGTAAGGTTCTGATCTTTTGAACATCAGATACTAAGAAAATTCAAGGGTGAAATATTAATATATCAGACGAAGGTTAGACTTTCTGGTTCTTCATCAGACAATATAAAGAAGTTGTCAAGTTCAGATCAGGTTTTTCTAAATCGGATTTATTGGATTGATTTCTCGCTTAAGTAATTGATTGAAGGCCTAGCTCCTTTATTAGATATCAGAGAGTATATCTAATACGTTTAACAAGGAGGATTTAAAATTCATGGGGATTTTGAACTTTCAAGATGTTTATTTTTACTGTTCATCTTCTTCAAGAAGCTTGCTGTTTCATATGTGCAGTAATTTCTTCTAACTTCTTCATATCAAGTGAATTGTATCAAGCTGAAGATTGTTGTTAAAAACTCACTGGATAAGGTACATATCTAAATCTCGGATTTTGTGGGAAGATTTGAATAAATTTCAAATCTGTTCTAAATCGGTAAGGATATGGATCTTTTCAAACTGTGTGATATCTTTTTAGTTACAGCAATAACTCATCTTGTTCCACAGTATCAGGAAATATTCCAACAAAGAACCTTATACGGAATTCTCTCAAGATTTGTTTTCAAAAATACGAGATAATTTCTCTTCTATCTATCTCTCTCCTCGTATTCTTTTACCAACCAGAAGTTGTATTTCTTGAAGATATTACGGGATATCATTATACTCTCTAACGGCAAATTTTGTTTTGATGGATAAGGATGTAGTTGTTGAAGTCCGTTGAACTGAAGGAAAAAGATCAGGATATTTTATATATATGTAAAAGGATTCAGGAAAAAGAAAAACAGAAGATACGAGATTGAAAAAACCCAGAATTACACGAGCTGAAATTTTACTTTCAATATTATACTTCTACTTCATCAGATGTTCCGTCAGACACTAGTCAAATACTAGTCAGACACTTTGTGCAAAGCTCCAAAACCTACTTTCTTCTGTGTTCTTGTGCTCAAATAATTAGAGTGTCAATTGTAACTCTTGATTGAAGATTCTCTACTCTTGTATTGAGTGTGTTGAGAGTTGTTGAGAGGATTACAAATAATCTTGTAGTCTGTGTTTAGCCAATGGATATAGGCTTGTGAGACAGATCAAGATTCGATTGGTGTTTGTAATCTCTTTTTGAGTAATTGGATTAGTGGAACGACTCGGTTGGAAACCGGATCCCCAGCAGTGGAGCTGGAAGAAAGGACGTACTCGCAAGGAGGAACCTCTATAAATTTCTGGGCTCATTTAATTTTCTGCCCTTTACTACTCTGCAATTTTTACTGGTTATAATTGTTTATATTGTTGTTCAAATCTTTTTCTTATTAAGTTCTACAAAGCAACAATATTTATCTAAGTTATAATCTGATTCTCTAAATTATTTGTTAAAAGAAATTTTCAAAGTTTTTAATTTGTTAAGTGTTTTCAAAATTTTTTTAAAAGCAAACAATTCACCCCTCCCCTCTTGTTTGCATATTTGGGACCAACAACATCTAAAGCCGGCGGCGTACATGCGAAAAGTCAGTGAACACTAGCAGTGTTAACTTCAGCCTCAAATTTTAGCCTTCTGTGGATGAGCTACACCGTTTGAAAGCCGACGACGTATCGCTTGATTTACCCGGTATAAGTTGAAGGCCGTGTTGTTGATAATCAAGGCTGACAGCTTTGTCAACAGCCTTAATTATTTCAATTCTGTGCACAATGAAAGCCGTCTTAACGCTGGCGGTTTTGAATCCCAGAAAGCCGGCGTTGGATAAATTTGCAGATGCTGACTTTCATTCCTTTACACTGGCAGTGTTAAGCCAGCCTTTGTTGTTGCTTGCTCTTCCACATCCTATACCGCCTCAAGGCCGGTAGTGTAGAGGCGGCCTTTAAGTTGTTGAGTTCTAAGCGGGCACTACGCCGGCGGCTTTGACTTAAGAAGAGCCGGCGTACTCCTTGAATTTTCCTTTTCTCAATTCAATTATGCTTGTTTTGCATTCCTTTATTCAATTTAGACCTGAAACATGAATTTAATCAAAACAAGTATCTATTCAAGCAATTTTTATAGAATTTAAGATAGGTTTATTCAAATTGCACATAGAAAAAGTTGTATAAAATATGATCTTATCAATTACTAATTGCTCAAATATTGCATGAAAGTCAAGGCTTAACCTCAGCTGGGGAATTCTGCTAAAACGCTTGCGTTTTTGTCCATTCATTAACCGAGCAGTAATTTGATTATGTCGAGTGCTCGACAATTGGGCTTGACTCAACTTATACTTTCTAAGCAAAAGTTTTGATCTTCCTCCAGCATTTGTCGTAGGACAAATTTAGGGCTCCACAGTATACCGACAAAAACTGTCCTTTAAGTCCAGGGCTTAATCGCCTCAAAACACTGGTCGAGGGTCACATCGAAGGCTTGATTTAGGGTTTGACAGACCATTTTGTCTTGTTTTTCCTTGATGTTTAGGCCTCGATAGGCACTTTTACAGGGCTCGACCAGTTTTGTCCTTAAGATTTGCTATTATTTTGCTCTAATCTGATTCAAAACACTTTATTTCAACTTCTTTTGATTTCAGGAGCTGAAAAATAACAATTAATCATTAAAAGTACTAGATTCATAGGAATTTATCCAAGAATGTATCAAATTAAGCTTAAATTCCTATGAGTAGAATAGAGTAGATACTTAAGCCTTTGCTTATCCTCAAGCAAATATCATTCATAACCAGACAAGGGTTTTCAAATAGGAAAATAAATCATAATTAGAAATTTGGCCAGACCAATTCAAGCTGAAATCACCTTATCACTTTGGATATTAGATTAATCTTCATTAGAGCTGTGCTAAAATTACTTCTGCTAAAATGACAGGACTTATCCATGTAAATCAGCTTTTACCTTTACTGTTTAATGAAGATTTCTAATGCAAAAATTATTCAAAAGATCAATTAGAGTAAGAAGGAGACTCAATCAACTTTATCCCCTTATACACATAAGTATACAGTTCTTTAATCATCTCTTTAAGCATCATAATCAAAGATGAAGGCATGTACATCAGTTCATCCCTTGACTTTTTTTTCTTATTTGTTCTTTTTATTTTGTTTTTATTGATTATTTATATACTTCAAAGCTACAGAGGGGAAGGCTTTTACCTTCTTCTTTGCTTTTCCTTTGGACGGGATTTTTCCCGCTTCTTTTTGCCCATTTTTTTTCGATCATGACTTATTTAAAATTGAAAGAGGGGATAAGAAATTGCTCTTCTAAGGGACCAACCCTTGCCTATTTCCATCCTAAGTGCATGGATGTTTTCATTTTTTTTTTCTTTTGTTTTTGGTTATATAGAGCACAAAAAAAAATCATCAAGTTATAATCATCATTTGAACCTTTCTCTTAGATTACATGGCTCTCAAAATGGCTAAATTGAAAAACATATAGATCATTTAAACTTTTACTAAGGTTGTCAAAACCGGACTAGACCGGACAGTTCGGCTCTGTTCGACCGGAACCGGTGCTAGCAGCGATCCGGTTCCCTCCAGTAGCCCGTTTTTGCATTGAATCGGCCTGGCCCAAATGACTCGATTGGTTCAACCACGACCCGACTAACTCGGCTGAGTCAAACGGGTTACAATGCATGAATTAAAAAAAAAAAAAAAGGAAGTGAAACGTTTAAAATGAAAACTAAAAACGTAGCGGTTCCTCTTGTGAATATCGAAACCCATAGTTCCAACTCCCAAACAACAAACTTTGAAGTGTTGGTGTTGGCCACATCCTCGGCTAGTTGGGCAATGGGTTGAGCTGCAAGTTTCATTCATGATAGAGGTAGAGAGCATTTTCTTGGCTGGGTTTGGTGAGTTGATGTTTGAAGACTCGGTGTTTGGTGGTAGCTTCCAGTTGACTTAGTGGTGTTGTTTAGAGGTGGGTAGAGAGTGTTTCGAGTTTAATGGATGACGAGGTTTAGTGAGTTAACTCAGCGAATTTAGTTGCCGAGTTCAAGTTGTGAGGCCTAGTTTTTTAGAGATGGTTTGAGTCACTGAGTTGACTCGGTATTGGTTTGGATTTGTGATGGTTTGCGATTTGATTTTAGGTTTGGTGGATGATGCCGAAGTAAACTGCGAGGCCCTTACCTTGGCTCTCCGCATCTTCTTCTTTCATAGACCTCATCTAGCATCTCCTTATCTTCTTTTGTCACAGACCGTAACTTCCTTAAACTCAAATAGAAACCGAACACAAAACCTACCTCGTTGAAACTAAGGTTTGATCCGAAAATCTTCATGTCAAGTTTGGTGACCACAGGTAAGCTGTTTGATGGTGGCGATGGTTCTTCGACGATAGAGGAAAGCGTGACCGTGAGTCGATGAATCCTATCTACACTCTAACTTTGGCTAATTGAGTGCTTTGAACTCCTCATAGCAACTTTTCACATCTTATAAATTATAATAGCGCATGAATCATGACAAAGAAAACATAAATAATTCAAATTTTATATTTATTTCTTTTAATTTTATAGCAACTATTGTGGTATAACTGTATAAGCATCTTTACGCTTTTTTCTTTTTCATATTAGAACTTAAATATCATTAATATAGGTGTTAAATTAATAACAAAGAAGGGGATAATTTGTTAAATTTAAGAATGGATTTATTTTAAAATATAATGTATGAAAATCTATTTAATCTATATTGGTTTTAAATTTAATGTTTGGCAAATTAGCTAAAAAAAAATTATGGATTTGACTATGAAAAAAAATTCCCTTAAGATTTTGTAAATTTTATTCATTTATTTTTTCATAATTAGGAGATAATTTAAAATTTTATTTTTTTAATTGACCCTATTCAACCCCTGGTTTGACCCCTTAACCCCCGACCCCCTACCATATTCGGGTCAACCTTCGGTCTGGTTCTAACATTGATTTTTACAAGTAAATTGAGTAGCCTTACCGGGGACCTTAAGTTAATTCCAGCTCTATAATTCTAAATTAAATAATAAGCAAAACTACTTCACACAAATATTCGTAAAGTGATCTATATAGAGTAAGATCGACTCAATTTTATGATGATGTTCATTGATTGCTCTATCAAGTTAATTGGTGATTTTGTTTCAAATTTTTGAAAAATTTTGGTTAAACTTTAACCATTTCATTAATTTCCTATAGTTGTGTGTGAGAAACATAATCATTCATAGCACAATTATTCTATTCTCTTGAGAGACTTTTTATTTTCATATCTAACCAAACTAAATCTTAATCTTGCTGCTTCTCTTCCCCTACACTTAGATTAAAAATTGTCCTCAATGTTTGAAAACATGATAAATAGACAAGGGATTTTCAATCATCATAAATTACAGAGTAAGAATTAAAGGTTAGAAGTTTTAAGAAAACTTCTCTAGTTAGAGCTCGATGGTTGGATTTGTGTAGCCTTTGCTTAATTGTCGTCCTGGTTTTGTGTTGAAGACTAAGGCAAATCATAGAAACAAATATTAGTAATAACTACCATGACTCAATCAGAGTCACGGTTGAATTATGGACAAAAACTTTGTAATAAATGCATTCTTCCATACAGAATCTCCACAAGAAATATAATTATTCTAAAAAGAATGAAAGAATGATATATACATAAATGAATAAAAGAATAAAGAATGAAAGAATAACGAATACAAAACTTAAAGAATTGTTTCGAAGCAATTAAAAGGATAAATTACATAAAAATAATATTCAAAAGTCGAAATAAACAAACTTTTGCCCTAATTTTAAAATTTAACCGAATTGTTTTATTGACTTAGGTCAACTTAAATGGAAGCTTTTGAAACCAATTTTAGATTAATTTTATCCACATTGTTATTTTTAATTTCATTTTACTGCCTTTAATGTCAAACTTCTTCTTTTCAAGTAATCTGAAATAAACTAAGTTTGTATAAAACTTCAATGAAGCTCAAAAGTTACAACAAAGTTTATGAAAGTTTACCTAACATTTAGCTTATAAAGGTGTATAAGACAGTTATATAAACTTATTTTTGTCATCAAGTACTTTACTTTCTACCGACCATAATAGATATTCGAAATTTTGTATAAACCGAAACCCTAGAATTCATAAATTAATTTGACATTTAAGCTAAAAAAATAGTAAAAATAAAGAACAAGCACGGGGATAAGCTTACTTTAGTAATTTGATGCTTGAAATAATGAAAATGATTGATTTTTTGTATGTTTTAAGAATGCAAGAATATTAAGGGTATATTTGCTCTATTAAGTTCGTTAGAAATTTTGAATGTAATAATGAAAAGAAGGAATGAGCAATTTCTATTCTTTCATATTAAAAAGCATCGAGGATAAAATTTTGGGCTCAGCAATTAGGTTCCAGCGTAATTTATTAATAGAAGAATTAAAGGATCAAGACTTAAATGCAAGTCCCGACTTATTAAAAAAATAAAGAATTAATGAGTCAAGGCCTATCATGACCCTAAGTAGACACTTAATAGGTTTACTCTAAAGTCTTCATATCACGTGTGCACCCATAACATGAAGATCACCTTACAAGTCAGAGATTACAAGACTCTAATTACTTATTTCCTCAATATGTTATGCATATATAGATATTTAGGAAAATAGTTTTGGATACCGATATTTCCACAAATCATAAGGACCGCAGAGAATCGAATACCCTACCAAAAAGTGAAACATGTTAAAAAAACTTAGGTTATTTATCACAAGCAAAGGAGATTACAAAAGGAACAAATCAAGTTTTAAGTCTTTTCTCTTAACTAGGTTTAATCCATCAACATTATAATCCTTGACTTGATCTTTGATATGCTTTGCACTTAGTTGCTATCCCAATCCTGGCTTTATGAATTTCCTGCAAAAACAAACTATTGGGGGGGTAAGCACAACTAGCTTAGTGAGATAATTCCTTTCGCAAATGTACCCACAAAAAAACAATCAAATAGGTCCATTAGCAAGCATATGAGATGTAATAACCATATGATTAAACATATACATACGACTATCCGGTTTCGTATATAAAATGGACTTACCCCTCCATTCTGGGTTAGAGAATGCTTTGAATGGTTCACAATTGACCTCCTTGTAATTTGTGCATGTCTTGGGATTTCAATCAATCATGCTACTAGTCCCTAGGTTTTTCTTACCCAAAGCGATTGATTCGACTCGGCTACACCATAAGGCCATATTCCCCAAACATCTTAATTTTTCAAGATGTAGCTAGACAGACTACTTTTTCACTCCCACATAGAGGAGCAATACCAAAATGAGTATATGATTCTCTAAATAATATGCATGATCAATTTGTTATAAGGGGTTCCCAATCAATAATTAATTTCAATTAAGGTGATAAACCAATATCATCATAAGAAGGAAACAATTCACTTTAACGCAAATACTAAAATAGAATTAGAAAGTTCAAGTAGAACTTTTGTGAAATGCTCATTCCGAGTATTTCTTTTGTTTAGGTAACAAAGCCTGGGAGGATCCGTATTTGGAAGACTATTACTTACGAGTAAAAAAATTTAGCAAAGATGGTCGGGAGTTGATCTGGTCGTTGACTATTCTCAGTGATTGATGGTGTTTGTTGTATTTGGTCCTCGGTGGTGAACGAATTTGTTGTTGAGTTAGGAGTATTTTTCTTTTCCACTAAATTTAAAAGAACTACAAATCAATTTTGAAAAATAATTCGAAAAACAATAATTATGCCCTGACAATTCTCTAATAAGAAATAACATAATTAATCAACCAGAAAAGCTTCAACTCGAGCAAATAAAAATAAATATATCTGTAGTTTCAAACACATAGAATCAAACAATTTCTAATGAGTAAATTTCCAAAACAATCGCAAATAAATATTAAAAATGATCATTATTTCTTCAACCTAAGGGCCACCGAAAGACCAAACCCACCAAAGGTCATCGCACACAACTGCCACAACCTAAACTTAAACACAACTACACCTCAAAACGTCACCTGTTGATCCATGCTTATCGTACCGAGCCACCTTCAGGACATGTATCAAGTGCTTATTCAAAAACGTGTTGTCTGTGAGTCTAGACCTAAAGGGGAGTTTTAGGAGTGGAAGTGGTGGATGTAATTGTATAGATTAACAAATCATCATCGTCTCCCCCAAACACTTTTGGACTGATGATGTGTTTATAGCTTGTTTTTTGATTAATCATATGCCTTTAGTTGTTTTGAATGGTGAGACTCCTTATTATACTCTTTCCCGAGTAAACCTTTGTTTCCTATTGAACGAAAAATTGATAGATAACTTAAAGGACCAAATTTTTGAAAATTAATTTATCTTTGAAAGAGTTAGGAAATAAAAATATAAAAGGAAAAAACTTATTTATAATAACCTAAAATTTATAATTTCTTTCAAACCACTTAAAGAGAAAATTTTCAAAGTCTAAATATCATCATTTTGAAAGACTTTTTTTAAACCATAACTTTAGAAGTAATAGGATTGTTTTCCAAAGATAAAGAAGATGGTTCCTTGTATGAGAATGTTCTTTTGAAAATATAAAAAGGGAATATAAATTTTTCAAACTAAGATTTACAAAGTACAAAGGATACATAGAAAACTAACAAGAAAAGTGATACTAGTATTGAAAGTTTCAAAAAAGGAAAAAAATATAAATTCATTTTTTTATAGAAAAATTCATCAAAGACAATAGTAAGATAGACATAAAATACTTTTTGAAAACAAAAGAATCAAGATATCCATTTTAAAGGATTTACAAAAAGGATTTCTTGTAAACTATGGTTTTCTAAACTTTTTAACATTGTTTTTACTAAAGAATTTGGTTGGACAATAAACACTTGAGCACGAATGAAATATGAGTTATATATCTATGAAAAGGAATTTCTCAACTATATAGGTAACTAAGTATTTATCAAAGCAATTTTTGGATGATTTGATGGTTGAAACAAATGCTTTTGGAATGAGAAATTTCGTGGTGAATCTAATCGCCACTGTTTCGGAGGTCAAATGACCTAGTTTAATTAAAATAGTTTTTGAAATGGATAGAAATCGATATATTATATGCGCAATTCTGAGTTAGAGTAACCAAGTTATAGCCGTTTTAAATTGAAATTGTCTTATATGCGAATTTTGATGATCTTATGACATGGTTTTGACAAAGTATAATAGAATCAACAAGAAATACTCATATGGGTATTCTTCTTGATTAGGTGATCTTGAGGAAGAATACCCATACCCAGAGGATTACTTTAATTAGTGGATTGACTGATCGACTTGTCCATAAGAAGAAAGTATCGTCATGGCAACGTGAGTTTATTTCCTTGATTACTTTATTTGATTGTGCTTGTAGTTTAGTTGCACTAGAACTAAGGAAAGACAAATGGATACAAATGTAAATTGTTGAAGGAATTCTAAGAATATCGAGGCAAGAATTGATTGTAAATAATCGTTTGTTTTAGTATAGAATTTGATATGTCTAAAATTCTATGATCTCCATAAATTGGTATTAATTATGCTATGATATTCTAGATAAATTGACTCATGCATATCACGTAGTGGGTCATATTGCATTGGGATCACTAATCTTACGGGGAAAGGTTAGTAGTACGGTTGTAAGGCCATAAACAATGTTTAACGACTTTAAGCTAGAAGCATAATACGAAACGAAACTCTTAGTGGCATTATGCTCGAAGCAAAATACTAGGACGATGCTTATCAACTTTAAGCTAGAAGCATAATAACACGGAACAATGCTTAACAGTCATTGGCTCGAAGCAAAAATCTTATTATCCTCCCCAAAACCTCGAATAGAGGGCGTAAATCCATTCAACATATGGTTTCCGGAAAAATGTATATCTTGCTTGCCCATGTGTTTATTGCATATCACTTGGATGCCTAAAAACTTGCTTGATTTTGTTACTCAAGTATTTATCTCTGGAAATAATTCTCACTAAGCTTGTTAGCCTATACTCCTAAAGATATCTTTTGTAGTTTAGTTATTTGTGGTTGAGGCCACGTAGACCCTATAGCCAGGTATTCCTCTTTTTAGTTAAGGAATTTTTAGATGAAGTTTAGCATTAGTTAGATGTAGACTTCATAGAAAATTTCTTGTAATAGACTATAGTTATTTTGGCGGGAGAATGCTTCTGAGACTTGTAAGACAATTATTGTAAATGTATGTTTATTATGATTTCCCTTTTCTCAATTTGTTATTGTATCTTCTTAAGCTTCATAATTCAAAGTACGGTCCTCTAAATTTGTGAGAGCACGCCCTACACTTAATACCGAAGCTTCTGGGAATGACTAAGGTTGTCATACTTAAGCTTTAATATTAAGTGTGGCGAACTTTTACGTTTATGGTACCCTTTGGGGCGTGACAGAAGCGGCATTTATCTTAAAAGTATCATAAATCTCCAGGAATTGCTGTAGATTTTTATTGGGATCTTCATCCTACAATCCATCGAACTGCACATATTGTTGAACCATTTGAATTATATTGGCTTTAATTTCAAAATTGTTGGGAGCAACTCAAGGCCTAGCGATACTTGTGCTGGCCCATTCCAAAGTGGGTTTGTTGAATTCAAGCATGGTTCTAGGTTGATTAATCCTAGTAGGGTCTATCTCTTCCTAAACTTCTCCTCCATTGTTTTTGGGTTCTATTCTAGTAGCCATCTCTTTTAAGAAAATTCTTTGCTCCTCTCTAGCCACTCGTCTGGATACTATTCCTATTCGTTAGGGCTCTGGAGTAAAGGGAAACAATGCATGAGATTGACTCTTAGTCATAATCTTACATCTTTTTATTTTTCAAAGAATTAGTCTACAATAAAGCTTTATTAAAACAAATCAACGAATCAGCACTATCATTAAAGCATAATATACAGAAAGAATAAAAGAATAAACAAATAAAAGAATTATAGAATTACCGAATTGAAGAATTAAAGAATATACATAAAAAGAAATAAACTGTATAGAAAAACAAAAACAAAAACTAAACAGGAATATTTACAAACAGATAAGATGCTACATACAAAAACGGAAATAAAAGAAAAATAGATACATATATATATATACACATTATGTACACATATACAAAAGAAAAAGAAAAAGGGTTAACATTATTTACAAAAACAAAAATAAACAGATATTTACAGAAATAAAAGACTATGAACAAAGAAACATTTACAAAAAATAAAAAAAAATGCAAAAGAAAAAACGAAAGGTATTTACAATTATTTACAAAATTAACGACTAAACCAATGAATGAAATACTTTCAAATAGTGCCCTATTGAGCTTCATACTAAAAAATCGAACACCGATCCCCGGCAACAGTGCTGGAAAAACTTGGCTGGGTATTGTTGTTTGGAAAACACTGTTGGTTAATTGGATTAAAACTTATTTTAAAAGACCACGAAGTTAAAGTTTTCAAAAATTTATAAAACTAATATATTTTGTTGAACTTCGGAAGCAACTACCAACATTAACCAAGTGCACCTATCAAAGTAGAATAGAAAATATTAGTTCCTATTCCAAAGGATCAAGCATCTACCTTACTCACATTTCATCAATTATCTACCCAAAGAAAACTTAGAAAGCCATGATAAAAACAGAAGTTATCCTAAGGCTAGTGGAAATTTATAGAAGTTTCAGGGAAAAATTAAGGATGGGTTTGTAAGAATACAAGATGGAATCGTAGGGTTTGCTTCATCAATTCCTTATCATGTGATATCTTAACAAACTTAGAGAGAGAGTTGTGTGCTAGTGTATTTGCATTGTCGGATTTGCTGGCATAACTTAAAGGCTCTATCAAGGTCAGTAACTCTAGATCTAAACCAAACAACCAAAATCTCTTCATAAGTTATCAACGGCTTAGACGCGTATAAAGTTTAAGAATCCTTTGTTTTTAAAACCAACCTAATAAATTTCAAAACAAGTAATAGAAAGTTTTACTATCCCTCTCTCAAGGCAATTATGAGCAACTCCATTAGTAGCCACAAATCTATTCAAAAGAATGATCTCTCAATCTATTTTATTGAAATCAAACATGAATCTAAAAGATGCACCACACATTTAGACCCACGAAAAAAAGGTTCAAGCTATTAATTACAAATACCCAATCAATAATTACTTGAAAGTGTATTTGAAATCACATGAATAAGGATTTAGATTCACAAACCTTAAGATATAGGAGATTGTTATTCCATAGATATAAACATTATGCACGAATTCTAAAGAAATAAAATGGAATTATCAAAGAATATTACAATTGAAGTTCAAAATCTTGCAAAAATACAAACAATGAGTTACAATGATTTTACCCAAAAGACTTGAGATTTCTAAAGCAAGAAGAAACAGTTCTTTTGCCTCAGAGTTCTTTCTCTACATTGCGTTATGAAATTTGTTACAATATGCTACATTACTGATCATATGCCTCTGTACCTTTATTTGTAGGCTTCGGCACAAACATCATGATGATTTTATTTACTGACGTGACAGATTCTTTATGATAGAATTCGTCCTTTATTTCCAGTGCACTCGGAATGCCAGTATGGTCATTTGTTGCATGCAGATGCTCCTAATTCATCTCGACCTCAGTTGGGGAATTACTCGTCGCATTATTTCCATTCTTCAATGAAGCGGTAATTTGATTATGTCGAGGGCTTAACACTTGGGCTTAACTCAAGTTGTACTTTCTGAGCAAAAGGTTTGATCTTCATCTAGCATTTGCCAGGGATGAAATTTAAGGCTCGACAGTATAGCACGATAGAAGCTATTCTTCATGTTCAGGGCTCGATCGCCTCAAAATGCTCATTGAGGGTCACATTGAGGGCTTGATTTAGGGCACGACAGATCGTTTTGCCTTATTTTTCCTTGATGTTTAGGCTTCAATAGGCACTTTTGTAGGGTTGACCAGTTCTATCTTCAAGATCTACTGTTATTTTTCTCCAAATCTGATTCAAAACACTTTATTTCTATTTCTTTTGATTCCAGAACTTGAAAAACAACAATTAAGCATTAAAAGCACTACATTTATAAGAATTTGTCCAAGAATGCATAATATTAAGCCTAAATTCCTCTGAATAGAATAAAGTAAAAGGGAGTTATCAATGATCTGATTAATAATCAAGGAGGAGAAATCCTTGAAGAGAAAAAGGTATTGAAAGCGTATCTTAGAACCATGCTTGACTTTTGTTGACCAACAATAGATGAGGCAAACATGAGGATAGCTAGACTTAGGGTGGCCACAAATAATTTTGAAATTGTGCTAATTTTATTAAGATAACCCAACAATATGTGCAATTTGATTACAAGATGAAGACTTCAATACCTACCTCCAATAGCTCCTTGAAATTTGTGACATCTTCAAAATCAATGGAGCCTTAGATGACATTATTCATCTTAGGTTGTTTCCTTTTTCTTTGAGAGAGAATGTGAAAAAGTGGCTCAACAGTCTGCTTAGACAATCCATAACAACATGGCAACAAATGGCTGAAAATTTCATGAGACAATACTTCCTACCCTCTGGATAACAAAGCTTAGAGCAAACATAGCTTTATGCCACCAGTTGGAATCTGAAACCCTTTATGAAGCTTCTGAGAGATGGAAGGAGTTGCTAGGGAGGTACCCACACCATGGATTGTGATAAGTAATTTTTACTCTATATTTTTTATATAGGATTTTGAGCTTAGTTTGCTAAGAATTTTTGATAAAATCCTACAAAATTATGTTTTTGATAAAAAAAATGTTGTTTTAAAGCTCTTAGAATCAAATGAGGAGTAATCAAGTATTTTAACTTAGATTTGGAGCACAAACAACAAGCAAAGTCAAGATTCAAAAAGTCGAGCCTTGTAAAAGTCACAACCGAGGCCAAACAAAGAAAGAAGACAACAAAAATTGGTCTATCGAGCCTCAATTGCGACCTTCGACATGACCCTCGACTTTAATCGAAGCGATCGAGCATCATTCTGAACAAAATACATTGTCAAGCCTCAAATCTCGAACCTTGACAATTGTGTTGACAGACCAATTCTTTATTAGAATTACCTCGAGCCTCAACAATATGGCCCTTGACTCTCTCAATTTTACCCTCGATAGAGAAATGGATAAAAATGCACAATTTACTTTCTTCATCAGACTTACCTCGAGTCTCAACAATATGACCCTCGACTCTCTCAATTTTACCATCGATAGAGTAATAGATAAAAATGCACAGTTTATTTAGGAAATCCCAGAAGTCGAGACTAATCTTGCTTAATACGAGCCTCGACCAATAGATCACACATGACCCTCGATGAGTATTTTCATAGATCATACGTGTGCGTGAAAAGTTGTCAAATTTTGTTAGAAAGAATCTGTCAAATCTGCCACATGCCAAATAAAGTAGGCCATGCTTTCTATGCTTAGTAGTCTATAAATAAACGTACAAGCGTGTGTTGTAAAGTATATACTAACATGTAAATCAGTATTAATGTAGAGTAGATTTTTGAAGAATTCTTGGACAAAAGAATTTTCATTTCTTTTTAATTGAGAATTTCTTCTGTTTTCTGGGTAACATTTATTTAACACATTGTTTGTAATTTCTATGAATTTCTGAGCAATTAATTGATTAATCTTTGGAATTTGTTTTATTTCTTCTAATTTGTGCTTATTTTGATATGTCCATGGAGAAATAAACTCCTATAGCTTAGGAATTACGAATCCAATTCCTAATTCAGTTTGATTTCAAATGAGCTCTCAAGTAAATTTGATTGGATGTTTGTAATTAATAACTTGAACTTAACTTGTGGTTTTTAAAGGAATGGTGCATTCTTTTAGATCCAAGATTGATTTCAATTGAATAGATTGAGAGATCATTCAATTGAATAGATCGAGAGATCATTCAATTGAATAGATCGAGAGATCATTCAGTTGAATAGATTTGTGGTTGCTGTAAACCTCGGAAATTTTCCACATTAGTATACGACTCTACAATAGAATGTATGAACTAGTTAATAGACTTAGATCCTAATAAAAGCCTAAGAATAAATCAATGCATTGAATTTGGCCAAATAAGGATTTAGAAATTGAATAAAGAACTTCTTTAACCCAAATTGATACCAAAAACGAGATTTCGTACCTTGAACGGATAATTCAATATACGATTAAAAGAAAATCCAAATTTTCAAAATCGAAACTTGTTATACAAATAGATTTAAATAGAAAAATATAAATATAAAGATTAAATAATTGCTTTTGAACTTAACAATGATTTGAGATTAGAACAATGAGTAGTAATGAGCCTAGGCTTGGATTTAAACTCTAAATTCAAAAATCCTAGATAGTATTAAAAGCTACTAATAAGATTTCAGGATAGGTATTAAAAACTAAAAATATATAGATAATCTAGCTTCTATATCAAGTGCGATATCAAGAAGTTAATTAACTACGCTTATAGATAAGAAACGATAACCTAAAGATAAACCGTTAGGATTACAAATACACAACAAAAACATAAACTGATGTATAACTCAAGATCTAAACTTCAAATAAATAATTGAATCACACTATTGTTCTAACTCGAGTTTTCTTAAGATATTGGAGCCTAAAACAAAAATTGACCTAATGAGTTTAGAAAACCTTAATCGCCGGAGATAAAATTTTACAAATAATTAATCACGTAAATGTAAAACCTAAAATTGTATTGTTTGATAATCTAAGTATTTTATAGAATCCTATACACATATTTTTGTATAAAAACTCTTAAATATTAGCTAAATTATACCCGTATAACTTAGTAAACTATCCTAAAACTAAATCAAACAATTAACTAATATATATGTATATACATTCGGTGGAGTTTCAGCTGCAAGTTGGCTTGGAATGCAACGGAAGAGGAGAGCCGAAATTTGAGCAATAATGCACCCAAAGAGTCAACAAAAATCAACTCCATAACCAATCAATGATTGCCAAGTAAGCCTCTCATTAATAACAATGAAAATAACAAATCAAACATAGCTAAATGTAGGAGAAATTCGAAGCAAATTTGGAGGAAAACGCAGCCGTAACCTTCTCTTTCTTCTCTCTATATATATACACATTTAAAGCTCTTAATGAAGAAACCAACAAACATTGAACACTCTCGAAATTTCCAAACTAAAAATACTTCTAATTAGCAGCCAAAACAACCTAAAAACAAACTTTAAACTGCTCAAATCATCCAAGTTCAAATCGGAAGAAAAACAATACGAAAAACGCTTGAAACGAGTTCAAAGGTGAGTTGATGTAATTCGAATGGTTTTCTTTTAAATCTAAGGATTAAAACTGACTTTTGATAATCATAGGAACATAATCAACACAAAAACAAGCTTCGAATTCCATCGGATCAGCTCAACTGAGGTAAAAATCCGAAACCCTAGTTGTATTCTATTAAGATCGAAATCTAAGGATATATGTTTGTAGAAGTGTTAAGAGTTATTTTATGTCTATATACAAGATATAGAAACACTTAGGAATGGTTTAGGAAAGTTTTTAACATGGAAAATTTAAGAAATATGAATTGGATCATCGAGGAAGATGACGAACAGTGCTAACACTATCTATAAGCAGGCAGTGTGGTCGTTCAACGCCAGCGGCTTACGAGGATAGGCCGGCGATGTAGAGACGGCTTACACTGAACCGAAGTTACGTAAAAATTATTTTCACGTAAAAATGAATGAAGGCTGGACATCTGGGGTTATACGCCGGCGGCGTAGGATTCGGCGTACGTTGAAAGCAAATAGCTTTCAAGCCGGTGTAATCGATAAGAAATAAGTTGCAAAACAAAATGAACGCCTGCCCTGGGTTTCAAAGCCGGCGGCATAGGAGCCGACGTATACCCATATTTTCTTTTACGAAAGCTTGTTTTGAAATGTACATAATATATATATACATATATATATACCATAAGCTTTACTAAATATATATTACATATATGATAATATAGAACTTATTAAGAAGACAACTAGATACAAACATTTAGAATAAATTTATGTATGATTTGATAATTCTTAAAACCCTAGAATTATAGAAAAATATTAAGTGTTAATAAAAATTATAAATAGTCAAATATTTGTTCTAAATAGATAAAATAAGTAAGAATGGAAATTGAAATAAGCTAAATTTTCGAATAATGTGACATCTAAAAATAACAAAATAATTATATAAGATAAATTAGGAGAAACACGATGACACTAAGTAATAATAAATAAATATGATTTACTATATTGAGTTTGGTATAGAATAACATAAAGTTAGTATTAGTCACTACAAAACTTAATAAATATCAAGTTTAGGACATTAGCCACATATAGGAATTTAAATATATAATCTATATTTTATTGATGAATACTTTATTCATCTTAATAGATGACTTTGATACCCTAGAAGATCTTTCAGCTGATTATTACGATTAAGTCAGTATGAGCAGGTGAGTAATTCAGTCATATTGTACTGTTTGTGCTTGTAAATAGTTGAATATATAATACAAAGACAATCAAATGAATGTTTTGTTGGAAGATTGTTTGATTGTTAAACTATCATTACAAAAGTGATAACACAATGATCTGATGTTGTAAAGTAATATGATGATGTTTGTGTGTAATGTATGATCATCCTGAAATTGAATAAGAACTATTGACTTAATAAAATAATCTGGTCATGCATTGCACGTACTGCATTGTTGCATATAAAGACGGGTGACATCCTGCTACGTATTAATATTTCAGTTCTCTGTTAACACTTGGTTGTTCTAAAGTATTAGTTCTTCCAAGGTTTTCTTTGTTCCATTGGTTCTACGGGAACTAAGTGGTAATGAAGAACACCACCCGTAATATCACTTTGAAATGATTAATACTTAGGGAGTTTCTAAGGTGGATACAAGAAATGATCAGTTAAATTTATTATATTTAAAATGATAACCCTAAAACGAGAAATCGTTGATTTTCCTATAAACTTAGTCTCTCCTGGGCAGGTGGGTCATGAAGTAATTGTTCTTTAACCCCGAAAAAGAGGGCGTAAATCTTTTTCACTATTTGGATTCTAGATCATCCAAGCTTGTATTTGCTCATATGATTGAGTGCTTGCATTACATATGATTTGCTAATGACTTGTGTGATGTATAATATGTCTAGTTATTCACTGAGTCGTGGTTTCGCTCATACTCCAACAGTCTTTTCAGGTTTACTCTACGACCTTGCTTAGTCACTTCTAGGAATATGGCTCCGGTAAGGGCTTAGGAGCTGGAAGTCTATGGTTATACTTACGGAATAATGGTTATGTTTTCTTAGAATAGATTAGTTAGTGCTACTGTATCAGTTGTGAACTACAGGAAGACTACCTGGTTTGTAATAATTCTGTGATACTTTATGATTAAAATAGTAGTTATTTGCCAATTTATTTCTTACATGTATTTATCATTTCTTATCAAGCAACTAAAAGATCCTATTGTTTTGAAAACCTGACATTCTTTGAAGGTAATCTAGTGATAGTATTCAAGTGAGACTTGTTTACTTCTACTTGGGTACCCTCGGGGCGTAACAGTTGCTAATGGAATTGATTCTAACTATCTCTTGCCGAGGAATGGGTGAAGACTTTTTGTCACTTATTTTTAAAAATTCATTGAGTTTTCTTTTTCAAAACAATGGATTCCTATTCTTTATACGGGTCTAATTGAAACTTCAGATCACTAGTTTCAGCTAGATCTAGAACTACTGACTTCGAAAGAAGCTTTAGTTTAAATTAGAGAATCCGGCAATATAAAGATACCATTCAAACAGCTTTTAAGAAGTTTGTTGTTTGTAAGAAATCATTCTGATTAGGAATTGGTGAAGTAACACCTGACCTACTATTTCATAGAAGTTACAGGCTTATTTCTCATTTTACCCATTAAACAAAAAGTGAATATTTCTAACTTAGCATAGTTCATTTTCTTTATGTTTTTTCAAACCTTTCTTTGGCTAGACAATTAATAAGGTTAAGAGTATACTAGCTGTCAACTATTCCCTTAAGACTGACCTAAATTTTTATCTATGCTACATTTGATGGGTGCACTTGCCCTATGAGACTGTGGTTATTGAATCTGATTTAGAAAACATTTATAAATTTAAAAAACTCGATCAATGATCAGTGAACTTTAATTTTCATGCACAAACAACACAAACCAAGTTTTCTAGCGTCATTGTCGGGGCATAGTGTTGGATTCAATTTTCTAAGCCCAACAGGGCAATAGTAGAAAATAATTTTCATTTGTTGTTCTAGCCGCCTTTTGCATACTTATATTTTTGTTAGAATAATCATCTGTCTTCTGTAGTTTTTTTGTTTGTTTATTTTGCAATCTGGTTATTTTGTTTAGGATGGAGCAACACATGTCATTTTTGATTCGACAAATGGAGGATGCCTTGAGACAACAACGAGAAGGGTTCTTCCTACATCAACAATATGGTAACCAATATCTTCTAGAGATGTGCCATCAGCATTTTGCCAGCAATTACCCTGGACTGTGTTGGAATCCCCCACATAAGTGGAATCCTTATCCTTAGTATCAAAATTTGCAACCTAGAAACTTCAACTCTCATTCCAGCTTTGAGGAAATCTTCGTTTCTTTCATTAAAGAAATCGATCATCAATTTCAACAGACTGAGTTAGCACTCGAAAGCCACTTAAGATCTCCCGCAAAGCTTGAAAAGGAAGTAAACAATGTTGTGAATATGCTTAGAGAGAGAATTATAGAGGGGGTTCATGTGTTTCCCTCAGAAGTGGTAGGTAGTTAGAAGAAACAGGAGTAGAAAATAAAGAGGAAAAAGAAGAAGAAAAGAGAGTTGAAAAAGATCAAGAAAAAGAAAAATGTGAAGAAAATAAAATAAAAACGAAAGAAAAAGAAGAAGAGGAAGAAATTGAGAAGAAAAAGAGTGTATCTCCTGTTGAACCATGTAAACCTCCTTTGCCTTACCCTGTGAGGGCAAAAAAGAGACGAGATGAGGAACATTCTAAAAAGCTTTTAGAATTGTTCAAGCTGCTACATATAAATCTACCTTTAGTTGATGCACTTTCGCAAATGCCAAAGTATGTAAAATTTTTGAAAGAATTGATGTCCAATAAGAAGAGATTGGAGGAGGTTCCCTAGTAACCCTTGGAAGAGACTATTCTACAGTTTTATTAAACAAACTTCCCGAAAAAAGGAAAGATCCAAGAAGTTTCCTCATACCATATTTGATAGGGAATCTCCCTGTGGAAAAGGCATTGGCTGATCTAGGGGCGAGTATTAGCCTCATGCCATATACCATGTTTAAGAAACCGGGGTTAAAAGAACCAAAATTAACAAGAATGAACTTATAATTGGCTATCAGATCTACTAGATACCCCAAGGGAGTAGTTGAGGATTTTCTTGTTAAAGTCCAGGACTTCATTTTTCTTGCTAATTTCGTGATTGTTGATATGGACGAAAGGATTGATGTCCCTTTGATTTTGGAAAGACCATTCCTGGCAACTGCAAGAGCAGTTGTTGATGTTAAAAATGGGAAGTTGGTGCTGAGAATGGGGGGTGATTAAATGATGATAAAGTTATTAGAAAGTGTGAAGCAAGGGATAATAAATGATGATGATTGTTTGCCACTAGAATTTATGGATGATGAGATTCCTGAATCAGATCGAAATTTGGCTGACAAGCTCTATTTTGGGAAAGAAAATACTAATGATGATGAGCTTATGAAGGAATCTTTAAAGAGTGGAGTTGGAGAAGAAAATTCAAAAAAGGGGGATGAGATAAGAAAAGAATAGGATGATGCTAAGTAGCTCAAACCCTCCATTGAAGAATCACTAGATTCAGCGCTGAAAGAGTTACCCAATCATTTGGAATATGCTTTCTCGGAAGATGGCTGCAAATTACCTATAATTATATCTTCAAAACTCGATGAGGAGCAGAAGAAAAAGCTTTTGGAGATTTTGAGAAAACATAAGAAAGCTATAGCATGGAAAATTGCGGACATTAGAGGGATAAGTCCTACCTTTTGCACACACCAAATTCTCATGGAAGACACTTTTAAACCTGTGGTCCTACCACAGAGATGTTTGAACCCCAATATGAAGGAAGTAGTGAAGAAGGAAGTACTAATACTTTTAGATGCAGGGATTATTTATCCCATTTTTTACAATGCTTGGGTAAGCCCTACACAAATGGTACCAAAGAAAGGGGGAATAACAGTAGCTCTCAATGATCAAAATGAAATAATACCAACTCGGACTATCACTGGTTAGCAGGTTTGTATAGACTATAGAAAGTTGAATGATGCTACCAGAAAAGACCACTTGCCCCTGCCGTTTATCGATCAAATGCTTGAGAGATTAGCAAGTTGCTTTTTACTTAATTCTCCATTCTTCACAGTTTAAACCAAACTATAAATCAAGACTGCAATTCTTTTATTCTTTTAAAATATTCTTTATGCAAGTTGAATATAGGCTAAATCAAGGCCGCGGTTCACAAATGTTCTCAAACCATGATTCCAAACATAGAAGTTTTCTAAACTTTTGATTCTTTAATCTTGCTTTACACTTTCGTTTGTTGTTTTTTCCTTATGTGTTTCATTGTATTTTAAACATTGAGGACAATGTTTAGTTTGAGTGTGGGGGAAGGGATTAAGCAAGATTAAATGAAGGGTTGATGAAAATTTTTTAATAGAGTAAATGCGCTTCATTGATCAATTTTTCTTTCCACAATCATAGGAAAATAGTGAAATGGTAAAATTTGACCAAATGTTTTGAATTTTTGATGAAATCAGCAAGTAACTTGATTGAGCTTTGTAGTGAACAACATCATCTCACTTATGAGTTAGTTTTGCTTTGCTAAAATCACTCTATGATATCCATGTGGAATAGTTTTTTTTATTTTGTTATTTAATTTGAGAATTTAGAGCTGGGGTTGACTTAAGGTCCCTAGTAAAGCTACTCATTTAATTATGAAAAGCTTAAATGATTTGTATGCTTTCCATTTAGTTGTTTTGAGAGCCTTGTCACCTTTAGTGAAGGTTCAAATTATCCTTTAACTTGATGAATTTTCCTTGCACTATATCTAAAAGTAAAATAAAAAAATGAAAATTGATCATAAGCTTACAATTGACATGGGTAGAGGTTGGTCCCTCAAAAGAGCAATTTCTTGACACCTCTATCAATTTAAAATAAGCCATGAAAGAAAGAAAAATATGTTCATTTAAAATGAGCAGGACTTGATCCCTTAGAAAAGTAAGGCTTGACTTCTCTAATAATTGAATCATGAAAGCAAAGAAAAGAAAACAGTTGTTAGTATAAGCAAGACTTGGTCCCTCAGAAAAGCAAGACTTGGTCCCTCAAAAGAGCAAGGCTTGACTCCTTTGCCAATAACTAATCAAATCAAGTAAAGTTGAAAAATGCTTAAAAAGGCTAACTGATATAGCTATGTCTTGGTCCTTCAGAAGAGCAATGATGCATCCACTTTGTTAGCCTAGCTATATCAAAGAAAGAGAAAAAGAAATGGGACAATGTATGAAAGCATAGATAAGGAAAGTGATTCAAGGGATAAGCTGATGTGTATGCCTTCACTCTTAAGTATAGTGCTTAGAAAGATGATTAAGAGACTGTATACTTATAAATATAAGGGGATAAAGTTGATTGAGTCTCTCTTACTTTGTTTATCTTTTGAATAATTTTTGCTTTAGATTCCGACTTAAATAATGAGGGTAAAGATTGATCTGCTTTGATAAATCTTATGATTTTAGCAAAAGTAACTTTAGCACATGATCCAGTGAGATTGAATGGAGTTAATTGTGTAGTGGAATGATGACTCCATTGGTGATTGGACTGAAATGAATGAGAACTTTAAGTTTGATTTGGTTAAAATTCCATTCATGGTTTATCTTTCCTATTTAATAAACTTTATTGTTTGGTTTTAACATGATGATTTGCTTAAGGACAAGCAAAAGCTCAAGTGTAGGAAAATTTGATAAGTCATTTACACTCTATTCAATTCATAGGAATTCATGCTTTATCATATTCATTATTAGATAAATTCCTATAAATTTATGCTTTTGTTGTTTTGGTGTTGTATTTCAACTCCTAAGATCAAGAAAAGAAGAAACAATGTAATATGAACCCTATTTAGAGCAAAACAATAAAGATTTTTGAAGATAAAGACAAATTGTTTCTTTAGAGAATGCAAGAATGCAAAGCAAACTATCGAATTGCACCTTCAATCATGCTTATGGTTATACTTGTAGTTTAAGCCGAGACCAATCACGCCTTTGATAAGCAAAATACAGCTTCTATCGTAGCCAATATTTAAGGCCGCAATCTTGACCGCAAAAAGTGACCCTGTCCTGAAATAACAAGCATGAAGATATGCACAAAGTTTGTTATAAAGAATCTACTATGTTAGTAAATAAAATCTTCATGTTTTCTGTGCCCTGATACCTATAAATAAACATGCACAAACATTATGGTGGTATTTTATCATATGTAACAAATTTCTAACATATAATAGAGTAGGATAAGGATTTCTAGTGAGAGAACCTTTTCTTTTTGTGAGAAATTCAAGTTTTCTAGGTAATTTCATATTAACCCAACATTTGCTCTTGTAAGAATCTATGCTTAATCAGTAATATTTATCTTTATTTCAAATTTTTTTTTCTCTTGAATCTATGTTTAGTGTTCATACCCATGGAGAAATAATCATTTTGACTTAGGCTTTGTGAATCTAAGACTTGATTCATGTGGTTTCAATGCGTTTTAATTTAATATTGTCTAGGTACTTGTAATTAGTAGCTTGAACCTTAATTCATGAGTTTATGTGAGTGCAACATATAGATTCATGTTTGATTTCAACTGACTAGATTGATAAATTGTTCCTTTGAATAGGTTTAGGTTGTTAATGATGTTGCTCATAACCACGTAGGGATAAGATGGTGAAACTTTCTGTCACATAACTTTAATTCATTAAAATAGGATTTAATAAAAATATTCTTAATCTTTACATGGATCTAGGTTGTTAATAGCTTATAAAGGGATTCCGATGGTCTAATCTAGATCTAGAGTTCTTGACCTTGAGAGGGGATTTAACTTGCCTTAGTGAATTCGATAGTACAAGTATACTCAGCAAATAACTCATTGAGTTTGTTAAGAAATCACATGATAAGGAATTAGTGAAGCAAATCCTAAGCTCAATCTTAGATTAACAGACTTATCTTATAATTTTAGCTTGAAAACATGTATAAATTTAAAATTACCCTTAGCTTAATGTTTTTCTATTCATAATGTTCTATTGAGTTTTTCTTTGGCTAGATAATAGATTAAAAGTAAGTACGGTAGATGTTAATGATCCCCAAGGAATACAATGTAATACTTTCTACGCTACTTCAGTAGGTGCGTTTGCTTATGTTGATAGTTGTGACCACAGTTGAACAAAACTTATTAGCATTCTTTATAAATTTTTTAAAATGACTTCTCTATTCGCATTTGTGCTTTTAAGTGAACACAAAATCAACTGAGTTAGCTTCAATATAGTAGCTATGTTTGTGAAGAAGTGATTGCGACTAGAACAACTGAATTTGCAAGCAATAAACAAACCAAACACATAACCAAGCTATCTCTCATTAGACAAACCAAAACTTCTAATTAAATGATGGAGGATGTACTATGTTGTCACTACCAAATGCATCAATAAGATAAGTAGAATTCAAAAGCTTCAGTGTCTACTTTGAGTAGAATTAGACAACAGCCTCAATCTACACATCGACTAAGCACCAAACTATGTTGTTCTGAACACAGCTTTTGAGTGCCCATTTGCAGAATAAAAGCATCCATCGTTGCATGAAGTCGAACATTTAAATTGAATTGATACCATTACTATAGTGTTCCAACCAACTATTCAGGTGTTTTAAGCATCTAACTTGGTGTATCCTGGAATGCAACTTCATGTGATAGTGAGACCCCAACCTAAACGTGTCTATGGCTGAGCAAAGTGTTTTTGAGCAAATGCAAGCATCACCAAGCCTTCAACCATGATATCTTAGCAATTCTAAAGCAAGGAAAATGAACTCAGTAGGATCAAACTTTGCTAACGGGATAACAATCAAGAACTAAGTTGTGTATAGATTTAAGTTAAAATGAAACATCAAATTGAAGAAACTTCTAGCACTATAATAGCAAGGCTAAGCTCCTCCTACAATTAAGCTATTTTGCTATAGTTGTTGAGAAGACTCGAGAGGGAATGCTGACTTGCAGCCGAATTTTCCAAAACTATAGCTAAATAGATAGAGCATTGGTAACTATAAATTCAACTGATTCAAGCAGCACCACATATCATGCATCCCAAGCACTCAAGCACCAACTGAGGCCTCTAATACTATAATGATCGATAAAGTAGCACTTGATTGATGGCTTGGATCACACTAAACAGTCCCATTGGTTTTTGCAAGCTTAAAAAGTGCAACAAATGATAACAATTGATTACTGCCAAGCCTTCAAAGCACTGCTTGGTGTTGTTTCCTTGTGTGGTTCGATTGTTGATTTTAAGTTGTATAAAAACCTTTTAAAAGAATAACTTAGATTCAAACTTGTCGTTCTTCGAAGTTAAGCTTGTCGAGCCCTCAACATGACCCACAACGAAGTCTGTGTATTTTGTTTTGTTCCACTTGTTGCACCTTAGGTTTACACTTTGAATGGACTAATTGAGCCCTTGACGAAGTTTTTAATCAAGACCGGGGTATGATAATTTGTTCCTGCACAATCTATAGAGAACAACGCACATACAAACACATATATGCACATAAAAGTTTAAATATATCAAAAACAAGTTTTGCTTATTAAATGTAGCTCAATTAAGTTGTGGAGCATTTGTGCAATAATTTTCTCATCAAAACAAGATTGTAACCTACCTTGGTTCATTAGTCTCCCCCTTTTTTGATGAAAACAATTATTGCACAACATTGCTCTCTCAACTTAGCACTCCCCCTCAATTAAGCATTCGGGTAAAAGCTCACTTATAAAAGATGTAATGCTCAATTAAAGATTCGCAAGCTACATATAATAAATAACTTATTAAATGTAACTTAATTCCCATAGTTAAGCATTCTGATTAAAACTCACTTGTAAAGATCAACTAAAAGACTTAAACTATATTTAATAAACAACTTATTTTTAGTACACCAAAACACACAAGCCTAGTGTCTTTTAAAACAAAAATCACAAAAACTTTCTCTAAGATGTGGTTAAGCATTAACCTTAAAGACTTGCTTTGATACCAATTGTAGAAAAAAATTAAAATTAAAGTGTAGCTAGGCTTGTTTACACTCACACATGCGGAAGTGGAAGCTATAAGGTTGGTTTTGAACCAATTTTAAGCTTACTTATCCAACCATTATCTCTTTTAACATTTTACGCTCAATTACAATAATTATAATAAAGAGATAAGGGAAAGAGAAGATTACACCAGATTTAACATAGAGTTCGACTTGCCCTCTAGTCTCTACGGTCCACAATTTTCCTTACTCAAGGAGGACTTTACACTTCATTCATTCAAAATAATTGCCTCATGAAGAGGACTTTACAAATGCTTCAACACAAAGGACTTCACAAATACCTCAACACAAAGAACTTCACACAATGCCTTACAACCCAGGACTTCATATTGCCTGATGTGGATTTTTCAATCGCAATCAATCAAGTTAACTTAAAACCCTATTCTTACAATGCGACTAATCCTAGGTAGGCGCACCTATCGAATGTAGTACTGGTGTAAGCACAAGGGTCATCCCACCAGGACCTGTAATTACTAGTAGTTACCTTAATTCTATCATCTAGCTGGTTTAATTCAAATGATCTTAATATATCTAAACAACTAGTTAATTAATTAACCCTAGCAAAAGTGAGTGTCAACGCTTCTAATGATATCAGATCACAAGACTATCCTTAATTTTGATTCACCACTAAACTTATTTCCAATTGTCATGCCCCAAAGGGTACCATAAACGTAGTAGTCTACCACATACAATATTAAGACTTAAGAATGACTACCTTCGCCACTTGAAAGTCTCAATATCATATGTAAGGCATCTAACATAGCAATAAGAGATACGGGTAGGATATATAGTTTAAGCAATAATATAAAGCATACAAGAATTAATAACATATATCCACTGGATTAATCATAATAAGGTCTTTACATAAACTTAGGGGCATTCCCCCAATAAGTTTCCCAAGGATCCATAATACAACTTAAGTCTTACATATATAAACTTCTATAGCCAAAAGATTTTAAGGGAATTTCTATCTAAAGCCTTCGATCAAACTTCCCCAAAAAGCTTCCTAAAAGCGTAGTCTTACTTGGATATAAGGTGACCTTGGGTATAGCAAAAGATGATCTTGTGAAAACAAAAATCTATAAGGGTACAAGTTTTACTAGCTTAGAGGAAATATTCCTGGGTTATCATACTCGGATCAAATGTCAAATAAGTTATAATTAAACAAACATATAATATGCAACAAATACATGAGCAAACGAGACATATGGTTTTTCGGGAACCATATGTTGAATGAATTTATATCCTTCGTTTAGGGTTAGGTATATCGGTCAATCATGACCAGAACTTTTGGAAATAGATTTTATAGTTCTTACCGACTGCTACTTGTCATAAAAAACATGTAGGTCCTACCGACTACTACTCGCCACTTTGTAGATCATCCTGGCTACTACTTGTAAATGCAAATACTACGGTTATGCCGACCACTTCTATGATGCACTTGTCCCACCAAATGTATAATAGCTAATGCAATGAGACTATCTACATGAAGTGCATGAATTAATTTCATTAGCTTTTGGCATATAATTATAATGTCATAAAGGTGATCATATAATTTCAAACATTCAAACATAGTAATAAAGCATACATTTGATTATAGACAATTCAAGACTTGATATGCTTAGTATAAATTCATGCAAGATTATAATTCACATGCACTTCTCTTTTTTATCTTTTCTTATTTCTAGTGCCACTGATCTACAAGCACAATCAAGAGTATGAAAAATAAAGGAAGTAAACTCACTCAGCCATATCTCAATAATAGCTCGTCTAATCGAAATAGTCTTTTGGATAGAATGTATCATCCTTCTTGTTACTTAAATAAAAGAAATACTCAAAATGAGTATTCTATGGAATTTCTACTTGAATTTGCTAATTTTATTTTCTAGTCGCAATAGAATGCAGTTTGTGAAAATTCCAATTTAAAATAGCCATAACTTGCTCATTTTAACTCGGAATTTCTCATATAAGATGTCATTTTCTACTTACTTGAAAAGATCTATCTATTTCTAAGATTACTTTTGACATTTAAAGCCTTTTGGGTTGAAAAATGGTTCGGTAGAGATTTGGCACAAAAATTCTAGCCTTCCAAATTATGATTTTTCTAACTTCTATTTCATCTAAAAATTCTATAGCAAACACATAGATATTCATATTGTCATGCCCCAAAGGGTACCCTAAACGCGACAGTCTATCACACTCAATATTAAAGCTTAAGTATGACTACCTCCGTCATCCTATAAGTTTTGATATAGGGTGTAAGGCGTACGTTCACGATCATAACGGACCAACTTTGAAATAAGTTGTTTAAGAAGACATTCATATAGCAGTTTAAGAATGGAAATCATAACATAATAACTTGCAATAGGAAATTATATAAAGGTCTTGCAATCATCAAAGGGGCATACCCCCGCTAAAAGGTACAATTCATCATATAGTCTAGCGAAGCCTAAACAAAATAATTACAAAGAGATTTACTTAGAAGTCTAAGTCTACATCTAGTCTTTAACTTCTTCCAAAAACTCCTCAAGTTAAAATGTAATACTTGAGAGAAATACTCCCGAGGCTTCAACCATAAATGAGGAAACTACAATAGATAGCTATAAGGGGATAAGCTTCTTTGCTTAGTGAGAATTAAATCCACAAGTAAAGTATTCAATCAACCAATGATCACCTAAGTTATTTAATCAATCATATGAAATGTAAGCAATCACATGAGCAAACAATACATACAATTTTTCAGGAATCATATGTTTGAATGGATTTACCCCTCCATTCGGTGGTTAGGTGTTCCAGGCAATGAAGCCATAGTTTGTAGTTAATATATGTTGAAGTTTTGTACAAATTCCTACTAATCGCTAAAATATAGTTGTTTCGAGTGCCCACACATCATTTAATTATAGACAATTTAAGTCATAGATGATTATTTCGGGTCTTCGATCTCATTACTATGCCCTTATCCCACCAAAGGTATAGTAATGAATGCAATGTGACTCACTAAGTATCATGCATGTATCATTTAATTTAAGTAATCATGGCATAGCATTAATCGTTTAATAAGTGACCATAGAATTTGCAGACAATCAATACAAAACTAAATCATACAATGATTAGTTAAAAATTCTAGCCTTGATATACTTATCATAATTTCAACCACATAAATAAAACACATGCGCTTTTATATTTTATCTTTTCCTAAATCTAGTGTCACTAAGCTACAAGCAAATACATAAGTACAATTGCGAGAATTTAAACTCACTTGGCCATATCACAAGCTCCTTAGTCAAAATAGTCCTTCGGATAGGGTAGCTCAGACTCCACGTCACTTATACAAAAAAAATATCCGAAATGAGTATTTCTTGAAAGTTTGACTTAAACTTGCAACTCTATTCAACTATGTTCGTCAAAATTCGCGTAAAGTGAAATTCCAAATTAAAATGACCATAACTTGCTCATTTTAACTTGGAATTTCGCATATTATATACCGATTTCTACCTACTCGAAAAGATCTATCTATTTCTAAGGTTATTTCCTACATATAAGGTCATTTGGGTTGCTAAACACCTCGGTACAGATTCAAAATGGAATTTTTCAGATTTTGCAAAACAATTTTCTAACTCAACTTTATTTAAAAATCCTTTAGTAAAAATATAGATATATATATATGTTATATATGATTGAAAAATCCTTTGAATATATATATATATATATATAATAAGCTCACTTTATATACAAAATTCTAATGGTAGTGTCTCAACGATTATTTTCGTAAAATAATTCATTTTGAAGTGTTAAAACTTAAACTTGACAAAGTCCCTTTTAAAGTAATTTGAAGAAATTTTAAATTTTTCTAGGTTATTATAAATGAGTATATTCTTATTTATTTTCCTCATTCCTTTTTCTAGAACAAATAAATTTTCACTTATTTTTGGTCTTTTATAATTTTTACTATTAGTGATAAAAGAACAAAGTTATCAAAAATTTCATTAAGTTGTTGATAACCTATTTATACACTTACCTTAGAATAGTTTTAGAAAATGAGTCTTTTCTTTTTATATTTTTATTTATTAACTCTAAAAAAATAAATTTTTATTTCTAAAACTTGGCCTTTTATTTCCTTTACTAATTTTATTTGAAAAGAAATTATCTTTATTGATAATATCCTTCGTTTTTATCTTTTTATATTCTTGTTATTGCTTTGAAAATAGGATCCTTCTTTAGAAACTTGAAAATCATTATTTTTCTAAGTGGGTTTATAAATCTATGGGTCGATTTCATTTAAATTTTGAAAACTAGCTTGCTTCTTATTTTTGTTATGGAGTTTGAAAAGACTTAAATCTTAAGCTTTTTGTGAAAACTTGAATACTAACAAGTTATTTTTACTAAGACTTAGGTTACCATATATATATAAAGAAAGTGTTTATTTCTTATATTTCCTTGGTAAAGTTATCTTTGTTATTTGAGAAAATTTTGAGAAAACTTGTATTATTTCATTTCTATGTTGTTGATGATAACTCCATTATTTAATGACAAGTTACATAATAGAACATTTAGTTTGAAGTTCCTTTATTAAAGAAAAATCCTACTTTAAATTTAGTTGAGACAATATCATTATGTAGATGCATGTGGTATGTGCATGTGGTATGAAGACGATGAAAATATGAGATAAGAAGCAAGATAAATTAGTAAGCAAAATAGCAATAACAAGTAAGATATTATAGTCAAGCATTGGGAACCTTAGCTTCATCAAGGCAACCTGATCAAGTATTGGGAGCCTTAACTTCATCAAAGCATCCCGGGATTATGTCCTAAAAAAAGAAATAAAGAAAGAAAAGAGAAAGCAATAATAAGCTTGTTAGTAAGTTAGTGAGCATTTAGGCTCTAGAAATATATATAGATATATGTATAGATAGTAACATATATATAAAGTTAGGTTAGAAGCATGATAATAACAATAATAAGATCATAATAACAACATAATAGCAAATCAACATAATATGAAATTTATTCATGAACAAGGACAAGAACAAAACATGAACATAGTGTTGCTTCTATAACATTGGAATTCTGTAACATTGGAATGTTTAAGAAACATACACCATGGTCATGTTAAGTTACATGACATGGTAGAAGGAAAGGGATAAGAACTTTTACCTAAAAAAAAAGTATGGAAGTGGTAGAAGAAGAAAAGCTTGGATAGTATTTATATGTGTAAGAATTGTGTAGAAAAATTGGATAGTAAAGAAAAACAACGAGAGATTTTGCTAGAGAATGATTGAGAAGACAATTCTGGAGAGTTTTAGTAAGGTGAATGAGTGTGTGAAAGAATTGGAGGGAGATAGGGTATTTATAGAATATTGGGGTGAAATTGTGTTAATTAAATAAATTGAAAAAGAAAAAAATAAAAATGTGTGTGTGCCGTTGCATGGTCGGCGTGAATGCTTGGAGAGGAGAGAGGGAGTGATTTTGATTTGTTTTGTATTTTTGTTAATTAAAAGTAATAAGATGTAAAGTTTGATATGAATTAAGATGTATGTGAAAAGTAAAAAGTTGATAATAGGTATGGTAAAGTGTAGAAATAGGTGTAAAAAAAGTAGAGATAGGTGAATAGTAATGAATAGTGTAGATAGTACTATGAATAGTAGATAAGATAAATTAATACCGGTAGTAAAGAAAATATGTGTAATTAAGCAATATCTGATATTTTTAGATACCGAAAAATTATAAAACTGATATTTTTGAAATCCTTGTATTTTTACGAGTTTATTGGTATTATCGGAATATTTTTTCTATCATGGGTATCGGGGTACGGTTTTCGAAAATTGATCCTTATTGGATCCGAAAGACATCAAAAATCATCGAATATGATATAATTTATGCATCGTTATATTGTTACGAACTATTATTTACTATTATCTCAATTTCGTTGTCTCGGGATTAGAAAGACGGGATTGTCCGATCTAATCTATTAGGGTTTGATGCATATTTGTTGACCTTAGGGTTTTCGGTTGACTTCTGGTTTAGGTTTGAACATAACCATAGCCTAAAATCTAGGGGATTATATGTATAGTTGAAAAATCCTTTAAAATATATAGACTCATATTATATGCATAATTTTAGTTATATTGTCTCAACAATAATTTTTCACAAAACTTTTTATTCTAGAAGTTGGAAAAATGAGGTATTACAAAGTTTTTTCTTTAAGTTGTTAGAAGGAACTAATATTTAAGTGTTTTCCTATTATAACTATATTTCCCTAACTTCATAAAATAAGTTTAAAATTTAAAAACTTGATTCTTTAGGTTGTTAGCAAATTTTTATTTTCTAAGTGGGTTTTTAAACTAGTGAGTTCATTTTAACTTGAAAAATTTGTTCTATTCTTAGTGTCTATCAAGTGTTGGTATAACAATCTAAATAAGTTTTTTTAAAAAAAATTTGCATAATAAAGAATTATCAGTATTACATTTAACAATGAATTATTTAGCATTTTGAAAAGAGTGAAATTAAACCAACATCATAAGTTTTAGAAAAACTTACATAATAATAAGTTATTAAAATTTAAAAGGAACTTATTAATATTTTGAAAAGGATGTTGTGGAATCATGATTCTAAGTTTTAATGGAAGTTTTCTCCTAAGTGTTAAAAATTATTTTTATAGAGAGTTTAGTCTATTTTTATAAAAGAAAAGATTTCATTTTTATTTTTTTGAAAAATTTTATTAAGACAACAACATTATCATCATGCATAAATGTGAACTTATAGCTATGTTATATGATTAAAGAAGATAATTCATCTATAATATAAGAGACATAGAAAATTAAATAAGCATATATGTAAAGTCAAGTATTGGGAAGTCTTAGCTTGCATCAATACTTCCCGAACCTTAGAATGGACAAGTTCCATATAGAGAAAAGAAAAAACATAAGAAAGCTTATAGAAAAGAAGAAGAAAGAAATTGTGGAAGTCTTAGATTTTTATACAAGGCTTCTTGAGACTTGTAATTCATCTAGTCTCATAAATTACAAAACCATTATTTTATGAATACTTATGAAATTACGAGCCTATATTGATTTTCAAAATATTTTTACTATCCCGAGTACTAGGACATGATTTTCGAGAATTGATCCCGTTCGGCTTCAAAATGATCAAATTTTTGACGAATTTGATCTTTTCAGGCTATCCTATATTTTCCAAACTATATTAGCTCATTTCTATTATTTCAAGTTTTGAGCGCAGGACTGTCGGAGTTAAAACTCTATTATGCCTTGATTATTGTTTACTCTTGAAGTTTTGGTTTGACTAAAGTTAGGGTTTACTCCAATTTTATCCTAAAATTGAGGCGTTTACACCAATTCCTTATAAAAACATTCATTAATGGGTTGTTTAAGTTCTTAAACTGCACTAATCTATAATTTCATCAATCTCTCTTGCAAGATAATTAAATTCTAACGCTATATGTCTAATGAAAATGTCTTTCGTCTTTAGATGCATACAAAATTACATTAAAGATCATGATTCCTTAAAAAGAATAAATCTTTATGCGGAAAGTTCATGCAATCTATGTTTAGAGTCACATTCAAATCTTTCTATTCATGCTAGATTTATCTTATCAATCAATCCGTCTATTAAATCAACAAGAATCAAACAATGAATATAATAGTGCACATATTGATTCAAAAAAAAAAAAATCAAAGCACATGAATAGATTCAAGAAAAACATAAACTTCCATTAACAAAGCAATCCAATCTCTACATTAGGGTTAGGGTTTCTCAAGATCTAGGATACAAAGATCTATTTTTCCATAAAATAAGAAATACAATGGAAACCCCTAAAGTTTTGAGATTAATCTAAGCTTAAAACCTAATTAGAAAGTCAATCGGAATCCCAAAGTCAACAAAACCTTAGTCTTTACAACCGTTCAAGTCCGACATTCCCGTTTAAGCAACCCTAGGAAAGTTAGTAAGAGTTTAGTATGTAGAATAGTTCGTAATAACCAAACTGCGATTCGTTTTGAGCACAATCAGACACAGTTCTAGAAAAACGTGTCCTAGGGCTCGGATTAGTAAAAATATTCCGAATATACCATTAAACTCGTAAAAATATAAGATTTTCAAAAATATCAATTTCATAATTTTTCGGTAACTAAAAATATCAGATATTACAATTATACGCGTATTTTCTTACTACCATTACTTAAATTATCATGTCTACTTTACATTACACTATTTTCTACTATTCTACACTATTCATCTATCTCTACTTTTTCTTACAACCTACTCTTACAACCCATACCTCTATTTCTTACAATTTTCATTTCCTATACAACTTCACATCTTTCATATCCTACTTTTCATTAACAAAAATACAGAAAAATTAAATTCACTCCCTCTCTCTCTCTCAAGTAGCGCCGGCCATGCCCTCTCCCTCATCAATTTGTTTCAATTTTTATTTATTTAATTAACACAAATTTCCTCCCACATTTTCTTATAAATACCCCATCTTCCTTCCATTTTTTTCACAACTTCCATACACTAAAATTACTCTCCAAAAATCTCTCCATAAACTCTCTCAAGTTTCTTTAGTTTCTACTTCTTCTCTAGGTAATAGTTTTAGCTTTCTAAAGTGTTCATTTACTTAGTATGAGCTTAGTGTGTGTTTTCTAAACCATAAAGTTTAAAGAAAGCAACAATAGGTTCATACTTTGTTTTTGTTCATGAATCTAATTTTTTTATGTTGCTTTTATATATATATATATTACTAAATATATCTATGTAGCTATATATATATATATATATATATCTTTTAGAGCATATAAGCTCGTTTGTTTTGCAATTTATTTACTTTCCTTGTAATTTATTTATTTTCATGTTATCTTTAAGACTAGTCTTTCTAGTCTTACACTTGTCCTCATCAAGTCAAAACATTTTCTTTTTCTTTATGGGACTAGTCTATTCTTAGTCCCGGGATACCTTGATGAAGCTAAGGTTCCAATACTTAATTCATTTCTTTACTAGTTTATTCTTTTAAGTTATTATGTTTCTTTATGTTTTCATAACTTTATGATTCACATTCATGCATGAACATAATGATTCTTGTCTCAACAAAATAAATGAGGAAAGGTTTTCTTAAAACAAAGATTCTTTTCTAGAAATAAAAGTAGGAAGTAATTTTCTTAAACAAACTTTTCTAAGAAATCTAGAGGAGTTCATAAACATACATTGAAGGAACTTTTTGAGTAAACAAAAGTTTTACTAAAACTTCACTTTTTCATCAAGTATTAAAAATTCTTTTCATAAAAATGGAATGATCTCAAGAAACAAGAAAATTATTTCTATAAATATAGGACTGTTATTACTTTTAAAAAGTGTTAGAAACTAATCTTAGAAAATAAAAATCATTCCTTAGAAATTTAAAAAGACTACGGAAATTAAATTTAGGAAAAGAAAATACTCATTTGAAATAACTTAGGATATTTTCAAAGCAAAACAAAAAGGAATTTTTCAAAAGTTCTCACTTTCCAAAATCTTTGAAAGACCTTACTTTTTCATGGTTTGAGACAACTTCAATAACTTCATACATTTTTATGAGTCAATAAATATATGTATATATATTTCAAAGGTTTTATAAACTATTATAATATCTATCTCTTCAAAATGAGCTTTTGTTAAAAGAAGGAATTCAAGTTTGTGAAAATTCGTGGTGAATCTCGTCACCACTTTTTCGGAACCCAAATGACTTATTTTGATGAAAATAGTTTTAGAAATAGATAGATCTTTTCGAATAGGTAGAAAATGGTATATAATATGCGAAATTCCGAGTTAAAATGAGCAAGTTATGGCCATTTTATGTTGGAATTTCCTCCAATCCGATTTTACCTCGATTTTAAGATAGATTTAGAGTTTTCAAGAATAGAAATTCTATGAAAGACTCATTGTGGGTATTTCATCTTGTTTAGGTGAAGAAGGAACCAAGATCACTTTCCTAGAAAACTACTTCGATTAGGAGCTACCGACATGGAGTGAGTTAATCATTTACTAAGTTACATTTCCTTGTGTGTGCTTGTAGGTAGTAGCACTAGAAGATAAAGAAAAGATAAAATTATTGTGTGATTTGAATTTATGATTGGTTGAATATAAGTTAAGAATATCGAAAGAGGAATTGATAATTAAATTGTGATTCTTGCATTGATATGATGAATATTGTTTTTTATCACCTTAAACCTGAACTCAACATTAACTGGTTAAATTTATATCGAAAATAATTCATGCATATCATATTTGTGAGTCGCATTTGTTTCACTACTATTCTTCGTGTGGGGAAACGAAGAAGTAGTAGTGGTGGCTAGTAGGAGCCGGAAAGTCTACATGGGCCAGTAGAAGCTGAAAAGTCTACAGGGCGAGCAGGAGCCAGCAAATCTGCAAGTATTGATGGTCGTATGGGCCTGTAACCTCCCAACCCCCGACATAGAGGGCGTAAAATCCATGCTACACATGATTTCTGGTTAATCTTGTGTATTTTGTTTGCTCATGTGTTTGGTGCATTTTCATATGATTGTTTAAATACTTGTTTGATTTATGGAAATGTCTTGTAGATGGGAATTATCTCACTAAGCTAGATTTGCTTATACCCCTATAGCTTTTTGTTAGAATATGATTATCTTTTGTTAGCACCGAGGAGCCCCGTATGCCAGGTATGAGCTAAAGCCACTAGGAGTTTTTGGGAGAAGTTATATGTATTTAGTTTTGAACATAGATTTTTAAGAAAATCTCTATAGTAGGCTTATGTTATAGTTATGTTTACTTTGTTAATGATTTAGTTGAATCAAGACCATTTAAGACGGGGGAATGCCCCTAAGATGATGTAAGAATTTGTTATTTAAATGAAAATTTCATGTTTATTTATATAAGTTCTTACTTGGTTTTATTATCTACTTAAATATAATACCCCTTATGAGTCTCTTACTATCTTGGAAGCACTCCTTGCATGTGATATTGAAGCTCCTACGTGACTAAGATTGTCATTCATTAGCTTAATATTATATGCGGCAGACTGCCACATTTAGTATACCCTCCGGGGCGTGACATACAATGATAGAATTAGGAAAAATAGTAAAGAGTTATGATTACAAACCTTAAAGATGAAGTCTTGCAATCTCCAATTAGCCCTTGCATTTTTCCACTCTCAAATACCTACTTTTGTCTATAGGGTTTGTAAAAAGGAAGAAGGATTATGATATGATGATGAAAGAGACAAATTAAGGTCACTATTTATAGGAAAAGGCAAATTTGGTCCTACACAGGCATCTTATATAGCCAATGTTCGAGCCCGTGTACAATGAAAATCGATGAAAATGTCGAAATTTGAGGCTACATGACAACAAACACAGCTTGTGTTGTCACACCCCAACGGGCACCCTAAACGTGATAGCCCACCGTATACAATATTAAAACTTAAGAATAACTACCTCAATCACTCGAAAGCTTCCATATTGGTACAATGCATACATTCACATCAAAAGGAGACTGATGGAGTAATGCATTTTAAGATATTAGCAACGAAACATGCAAAATAATATTAATATATTTCTTCAAAGTATAAAGTCTTACAACTTCTACGGGTATTTCCCTGGTAAGTCTCCATAATAACATAGTCTTAATATGAAGATTAACTAAAGCTAAAAGATTTTAGAAGAAATCTAGTCTAAGACTTCAAAACAGAGTTCTTCCAAATGATTCCCAAAACATAAGTTCTATCCGGGTGATCAAGGTGGTCTCAGGTACGAAACAGAGATCCTGCAATATCAAAAATTTATTGGGGAATAAGCATAACTAGCTTAGTGATATAATCTTTACATAAAAGTACTCATAACAAGCATTCAAACAAGTTCATTAATCAAGTATATGAAATGCAACAACCATAAGATCAACTAATACATACGACTATCTGGTTTTGTATGTAAGATGAATTTACGCCTCCATCAGTGGTTAGGGAATGATTTGAACTGGGCCCCAAATGACCTTCTTAAAATTTTTCACGCGTCTTGGGGTTCCAATGAACCGTACTACTAGTCTCCGAGCTTTCTTTACCCAAAGCGATCAATCTAGCTGGATGCAACTTGAGGCCGTATTCCCCGAACGTCCTAATTCCTCAAGATGTAGCTAGGCAGCTTATCTTTCCGGTCCCACGCTGAGGAGTAGTAACAAAAATGTGAAATGATATTCTAAGTGATATGCATGAGCAATTTATTCATGGGATATCCAATCCGACATTAATTCATTTAAAGCGATCAATCAATATTTGCACACACGCAATATATATAAAAACAATTATAATAATCACAAATCGGGTTCTGATATACTTATCGTTCATTATTCGCACATAACAATTCACATACATAATTCCCATGATATCCCACATGTATATCAATTTTATCTTTTTCTAACATCTAATGCTCTATTCCACAAGCACATGCGTGAATACATAAATGTAAAGGAAATTCACTCGTTCATAGCGATCTTTTATCAATCAAAATAATCCTCAGAAAAGAGAAGATCTTGGTCCTCATCACCTAAACAAAAAAAAATACCCAAAATGAGTATTTCATCCAAGTTCTACTAAAATTTCTAGCTCTATCTTATTGAATTTGTCAAAATTCGTATTAGTGGAAATTCCAATTTAAACGGCCATAACTTGCTCATTTTAACTCGAAATTTCGCATATTATATACCATTTTCTACCTACTCGAAAAGATCTATCTATTTCTAAGGTTATTTTTATGAAAAGAAGTCTTTTGGGTCTAGGAATAGTGATGTACAGATTCATCACGAAAATTCCATATTTCAAAACTCAAGCTTTCAAACTCTCTTCATCCAAAAATTCTTATACAAAAATATAGATATTTGTATGGTTAAAAAATCCTTTGAATATATAATATATATATATAGACTCAAATTATATGCATGAATTTATTGGTGTTGTCTCAACAATGATTTTTGTAAAACAATGTGTCTTAAAAGTGAGAAAATACTAAGACTTGAAAAATTCCTTTTTAGTTTTGTTGTAAAAATTTTTTAAATTATTATAAGTGAATATTTCCTTCTTTTAACTCCATTTCTTAATATTGAGAATAATTAAATTTTCAAAAAGTAATTTTAGTCTTTTAAGATTCCTACAACTTTTATTTCTAGTGGTTGAAAAATGTAGTTTTTTCTAAGAATATATCAGTAGTGATTAAAATTTCTTAAAGTAGTCATGTTTATGCGTTCTTAATTTTTCTATGGTTATTTCCACTTTAAATAGATAATAATAATAATCTTCTAAGTTATTTGCTAATTTTATTTCCTAAGTAAGACTTATCTCTAAAAGTTTATGCTTTGATGATTTTTGAAAAACATGTCAAGTCTTAGTATTTTAGAGTGTTAATGAAAACTTCACAAATGAGTTCAAGAAAACCCTTTGTTAAACCATGATTTAACACTATTAAGTTTTAAGGAAAATTTTCTATTTCATTGGCTTAAAAAAAGGGTATGTGATAACTTTATTTTATGTATCCCTCGATAAAATTCCATATAGTGTTATTATTAAAAACTTACGATAAACTTCTCTAACTTTGGAAAATATTTGTTAAGATAGAATTTTAAGTTTTTATGGAAAAATCATTTCTTATATGAAAGAATTTATTTTTAAAGACTGTTTTTATTTTTATTATTTAAGAAAACTCATTTTAATTATTGTTGAGACAATATCAACATGTTCATGCATGAATGGGATTATGTAGATATGAGAAATATAGCAATATCGCATAATAAGATAAAATATATCTATATATATATATATATATAAGAATAAATAAGAGCATAATAATAAGGTCAAGTATTGGGAACCTTAGCTTCATCAAGGTATCCCGGGACTAAGAATAGACTAATCTCAAAAAGAAAAGAAAGAAAATTATTTTGACTTGATAATGACTGTCACGCCCCATAGGGGCATCCTAAACGTAACAATCCGCCACATACTATATAAGACTTTCGAGTTTCTATTCGAGCCCTTCGGGAGTCTTATATAGATGTAAAGCATCACTTTACGATAATAGAATACTCTGTTCAATGGAGTTAAGAAGTTTAATGTGGCATTCGATAGCCATAGATAATAAACCAAAACACATACATAATTTACAAAGTCTAAGGGGCATTCCCCCGCAAAATAATATTAAGTCCATTACAGTCATCCAGAGTCCTTTGGTTTCCTGTGGAAGTCTAAACAAAATTGAAATAAACTTCTAAAGGAAACTCCTAGCTCCGGTACCTGAGTTGTAGCCTGCCTTGGCCTAAGCCAAATGAATTCGTGCTGCAACAAGTAAAAACTATGGGGGCGTAAGCTAACTAGCTTAGTGAGTGAAAACTTCCATATTGCAATTAGGATAAATCATTCAAGCAAGTGATTATTCAATCAATTGAAATGCATCAAACAAGTGGATTTAGCAAACATATGACCAGCCGGAAATCATGTGTGGATGGACTTGCGCCCTCCATCCCGGGTTAGCAGATTAACGAATCTTGTGGTACGACGTCGTTTAAGCTCACGGTCAACTGAACAATAATTCGTTTTATGGATCACGATTAACCAACATGTTCGTTTTATGGATCACGATTAACCAACATATTCGTTTTATGGATCACGATTAATTAACATATTCATTTTATGGATCACGAAAAACCAAAAAATGCTAATGCTCCATCCCCATCGTGATATGAATGAGTACAAAGTTACATTTAATGCCCAATAGTCAATTAATCCGATTCTTTTAGGTGATCAGACAATCTTCGCAGACAATCAATTATAGCTTCTCTCTATACAAACAATGAATTATCACCTGGCTTGGATATTCTTTAATTCCAACTTCACATATCAACAGCAGTAAAATATAATTCCCAAATACCCCATCATGCATATTCATTTTTATCTTTGCCTAAGCAACTAATGAAACTATCATTACAATCACAAGCAATAATTGAAATCGGAAGTAATACTCACTCGGCCATGGTACACTGGTCTCTTAATAGTAGTAGTCGGGTGGTAGGGTATCGTCGTTCTCGGGATCACCTACCAAATAAGAATAACCTAATGAGAATTTCATCACTTAACTAATTCAAGCTATGCATCTAAGTTAGACAAAATCGTAATTCTCGTTATTTGCGGAAGTTCCAACTTAAAACAGCCATAACTTGGTCATTTTAACTCGGAATTTCGCAAATTTTATATCGATTTCTATCTACTTCGAAAGTTCTATCTGTTTCTATTATTAATTTCAAGTTTTGAAAACATTAAGGTCACGGAACAGAGGGATCAGATCTGTTCTGTAACTTTGTCATTTCCGAAAAATTGTTTTGCACTTAATCACAATGTTCCTAGTTGATGATTCATGTATAGTGGAATATGAATGAATTCCTAATATGAATGACATGTAATGAGTTCAATATATGGTCTTGATGATTTTTGATAATGAAACTTTTAAGAACTCCTAATTATTACAAGACTCCACAATAGTCATTTCTTAAAAATCCATTTTTCCAATTTTGCATCTCCTAGTGTTTTAGGATTTTATTCTTAAAATTTACTTGTTATCTAAATAAAAATGAGTCTTTATCATCTATACTACCCAAGACATTCATTTCTACATAGAAATTCACATTTTTCACCTTGCAATTATGTTTTTAAATAAGTTTTTCACAAAAATCCGAATTTTGGAAATTTTCATTTCTTGTGTATTTCCTATGAGAAAACTTGTTTAATGCATCAAAATTTAAAGCTTTACTATATCTATTGTCTAAGGACTTCATTTAACACATAAAACTCGCAATTTGAGCTTGAATACTAGGTGTTTATGTAGGCATCACTTCAATTACGAATTTAACAAATTGATTACTAACTCAAAATTTTCCATCTTAATTCCACTACTTGTTTCACACATTACTCATGCCTAAACTCATTTAAACTTGTAAAAATCATTCCTTAGAGATACCTATTACATATACCTTTCATTTTTCATGTAAAATATGAGTTTCAAAGTGGTTTCAAGGGTTTTTAAAATAGGTTTCAAAAATCATCCGAATTTTTCCTTTGAACTTTTCTAACAAAAATATTTTCTTTTCAAGCTCTTTGCCTTATACTCATGAAGATCTATCAACTAACACATTTATACATACAAGACTAAGATTTTATGATCATTAATGCATAAAAATACAAAATATCCATATGAACATGAATGTCTAAACACTAGATCTACAACTTATAGTGCATGAACATGAGTTTAAAGACATGAACATAAATTTTTCATGCAAGATCTCTACTTTATATGCATGAACATGATATTATTCCAACAAAAACTCATTAAACACAAGATCTACTTCTTGTGATGGCTTGATATTCTTGTATTAATGTTTTCTCATCCCTAGCATTTGCTCATTGGGATTTAAGGTAGAAAACACACAAGAATAGTCTTGCCATTACAAGATTATGTAATAGAAAGGCTAGGAATCATCACCTAAAAGATGATTTGAAGAAGAAAAGAAGAGGAAATGAGCTTGTGAGTGAGTGTGTGTGTGTGTGTGTATAGTGTCACGGCAACACTAAGGAGAGGAAGAGAGAATTTTGCTTCTTTTAGAAATTTTGAGTGAGTGAAAATGAGGAGAGAGAGAGAAAATGAGCTTATATATTGAATGAATTAGGGTTTAGTTAGAATAAAAGAAGTAAAAATAAAACAAAAAGAGGGGAATAAGGGAGGGGGTGCACCGGTCATGGAAGAGGGAGTGAGAGAGAGATATTTGAATTTGATAAAATTTGTAATTTAAGTAATAAAATGTAATAATTAATTAGGAAACAAAAATTTTCTTGCAAAAGAAAATATAATGAGTAGTTGTAAGGATGTAAGAATAGGGTATGGGTAGTGTGTAGTGTAGGTTGTACTTGTGAATAGTGGTAAATAGTAGACAAGACATCTACTTTACCGGTAGTAAAGAAAATACGGGAAAAAGGCTATAACTGTAATTTTTATAGCCTAGAAAATTATAAATTTTATATTTTTGAAATCCTTATAAAATTTCGGTTCTAATGAATATTCCGGAATATTTTTCTGAGTTTCTGGTCCCGGGGCATGTTTTTCAATAATTGAGTTCGGGAAGGCCCAGAATAGAAAATTTCCCGAATTTAAAACTTTCTAAGGTTTAAAATATACTTTAAAACAATAATTCATATTCATTTATTTTATAAAACTTCTTTTGTTATGAAACCGAAGGAAAGCCGGATTTAGGGTTTCTTAGCTTCTCTCACTAAGCTGGAACTAGACCGATTTAGTGTTTTGCTTTTCAATTCCCGGAGTTTACTTGACTACTAGGAATACCGGGGTTTACAATGACAAGTCTAAGACTTGAAAGACTAATCTAAATAAATTAATTGCAAAACATGAATAAATAAATGACAAGCGAGCTTGTATGTTCTAAATGATATATATAGATACATAAGTATATTTAATTAGATATATTTAAGAAGTTAGCATAATAGCATTAATGATATGAGCAAAACATAATAACAACAATAGAAATATAGAAATGGATATTCATAAACAAGAACAATATATGAACATAGTATAGCTTCTATAACAATAAGTTTAGAAAACTCACACCATTGTCATGTAAAGTTACATGACATGGTAGAAGTAATATAAAGAAAGTTTATTACCTAAAAGATATTTGATGGTGGAGAAAAGTGGTAGTGTTTGAGAGAATTTTGGGGGTATGTAGAAAGGAATTTGAGAGAGTATTTGGAGAGAGTTTTAACAGGAGAATTTTAGAGAGGTTTGGTAGTAAATTTGTGGGTAGATGAAGTGTGAAAGAAATGAAAGATGAGGAAGTTATTTATAGGAAAAGTTGGAGAGAATTTATAGTGATTTGAATTAATGAAAAAGAAAAGAAAATTAATGACATGAAAGAAAGAGTAATTAAAAATTAATTTTAGAAGAAAAGTGTAAGGGAAGTTTAGTAATATGTGGTGTAGAATTTTTATGGGAAAAGAAAATTGTAAGAAATAGGTATATAGGTTGTAAGAATAGGTAGTAGAAAAAGCAAAGATAGATGAATAGTAATGAATAATAGAAAAGTACTATGAATAGTAGACTAGACAATTAAAATACCGGTAGTAAAGAAAATATGCATAAATAGGCTATATCTAATATTTTTAGTTACCGAAAAATTCTAAAAATGATATTTTTGAAAACCTTATATTTTTATGAGTGTATTGGTGTAGTCAGAATATTTTTATTATCCGGTGTGCCGAGCATGGTTTTCGAAAACTAATCTCGTTTGGATCCGAAAGACATTAGAAAATTGCGAATATGATATTTTAAAGCTTTCCTATACTGTTATAAACTATTATCCACAATTATCTCAATTTCATTGTTTAGGGTTTAAGAACATGAGATTGCCGGATCTAGATTCACTAGAGCAAACATAGAACTAGGTTAACTTTAGGGTTTTGGTTTAACTTTCGATTCTTAGGGTTTACTATATTTACCAAAAAATCTAGGGGCTTATATGTATAGATAGGTCATGTACTTTCAAAATGCTCGCTAGTTACCTTTTGTCTCTTACACTAATATTTTACATAGCTTGTGTAGAAAGGTCATGTATGTTGCAAATATTCACTTTGTCTATTTCTTCATTAAAATCTCCTTTAACTCATTTAGTTATCTTAATTAAGATAAATATCTTCCCTTATTCCTGAAATTGAAGTTTTAACCAAATAAGTATCCTTTTCCTTAATAATTCATATAAAATCAATATAATATCATATCAAAACAATATGAATAATAAGGGTTTTCAAACACTTATCCATTGTCTCAATACGAGGGCTTTATAAATGCCTCACCAAGAGGACTTCACCAATTGCCTACACACAAATAGGATTTCACACAAGTGTCTCAACATATGAGGACTTCACCTATTGCCTCAAACACAGAAGGACTTCACTAAAACACTCATACAAGACATGTGAATAGTGCCTTATAATATTGGCTCACTAATATCACGAACTATACTATTCGCTTAACAAATGTAAACAGAAAATGAGAGAGTATTTTTACATAATCTATGTAAATTAAGCTCTCCTCTCGTCTCTCTTTTTTTTTTTACTCATTCTAAAAAACACCCCAAAACATTCCATATATACCAGCTTTAAAAACATAGTCGTTTCCCCCAAAAGAACCTCTAATGGTCGAATTTGAAAATCTATAATGGCTATTTTTTAAACTATTGTGCCCTAAACTCGTTGTGCCTCAATTTATCCCGTAACCAAGTCTGTGTTCATCGAGCCTTAGATTCAAACTTATTGTGCCTTGGAGTTAAACTTGTCTAGATTTTGACGTGACCGACAACTAAGTTTGTGCATTTTCTTTTGTTCCACTTGTCATGCCTTGGGGTTACACTTTGATTAGACCAATTGAGCCACCGACAAAGTTTGCGATCAAGGCCATGATCAAGACTGGGGCATGGCAATTTATTCCTACACAATCTATAAAAAACAACACACATACAAACATATATATGCACATCAAAGGTTAAACATATCAAAAACAAGTTTTACTTATTAAATGTAGCTTAACTAAATTGTGGAGTATTTGTGTAATATATTTTCTCATCAAAACAAGATTCCTTGGTTCATCAATTTGTTTGTTATTTTATGGGAGCTATAAATCAAGATTTGGACTTTCCAGCTGACTATTACGATGATTAGCCAAGATGCACAGGTAAGTAATTGAATCTTATCACATTGTTTATGACTTTAATGAGTGTCACAGATTTCTAAACATGATGGAAATTAGTTAATTGCATGGAGATTAGGGCTTATTTCATATTATTTGTTGTATGAATGAATGACAAAGTGATAACTATTTGTTCAATAATGATTGAGTAGTTTGAATTGAGGATTATCTAAAGTTAATGTGATCACCAAACAATATGGAATAAATCTTATTTGACGCTTAAAATTAAACGGACATGCATTACATGACATCATGAATTGCATTCGCATGGTATTCACTTCACTTGTTATTATTTCAATTTTGTAGTAATGCTTCATTGTATCCAGTGCAGCTGATAAAGGTTGCTATTGGATTGTCAGCTCCACAAGAATTAAGTAGACACAGAAGGACGCCACCTAAGTTGGAGTTAGCCTTGGAAATATTGATACCTAATGGAGATTGTAAATTCCTAAAGAAGTTGAGATTATATTTTATTAAGAATATATGATTTTGAAATTAAATTCTCCTTTCTTAGTTCTTTGATTCTCTTGGGCGTGAATTACTTAAGTTAGTCCTTCAACCCCCAAGATAAGGCATAAATCTCCATGAGTTTGGATTCTAGTAATTGAAACTATGTTTGCCACATATGACTAATTGCTGCATTGCATATATTTGTTAATTAAACCTTGTTTGATATCTCTGAACTGCGATTAATGTTCTATTATTCATTACACTTGTTATGCTCACGCTCAATTGGACTACTGTTTATAGGAAAAAGAGGAAGACAAAGATCAAAACCTAGAGTTGGAAGTAGTATAGAGAGTAGAATTATGTAATCATGGACTAGAAAGAAAGGTTTTGTTATTGTAATGGAGTTATGGATGTTAATGTTGTAATAGTATAAGCTTATCTTTTCTAGGCTTTTTAAGATCTCTTGTTATAAGGTTAATAGTGAAATCTTTGAAGACAAAGCTTATAAATTATTATGTGATAATTTTAGAATTTTGTAAAGATATTCTTATATATAGCTTACGTATATGCAATGTCTTTCTTGTCCTATATAACCTCTAATCCTGTTTGAAATGTCCATCCCATGGTGTATTTTTGTAGTTCTACATTCATGTAACTTTTTGGAAGGTTGAGATAGAATAAACTAAATGTATGCGACTTCGGTTTGTTACATGATGCACGAACACTACTAGGATATACTGTGGGAGTGTGACATATTTTCTTATTCATTTTCTCTCTCTCTCTCTTAATCTTTTGAATACACAATCAATTTTCTAAATAGTTCATGAACTCATGTAGTCATTAAGAACAAATTATTGCTATTTTTGTTCTTGATACATACTTAGTTGTATTATATCTTGGAAAAAATAATGATTTCCTTAACAAATTTTGTGTAGAACTCTTAAAACTCTTTAAGGAAAGAGTTCTTCATGTACCTTTAAGTATCCTTATTTCTCTTAAGTTTTTGATACTTTTCATCAAAATTCAATTTGATATCTAAACTTTAAGGTACAATTCAACTTTTTATAGTTATTTTTACTACCTTGATAACATTATTGCTCTATTGCTAATATAGAAGAGACTACTTATCTGTGCTAAATGACATTAGAAATTGTAGTCAAAGATCAATAATAAGTTTTCTCTTCCGTCTTAACAAGCAAAGCAAATAGTGTTTGAGAGACGGTAGAAATTCAAAAAGTTGTCAGAGTGATAGGAAATATAGCCACAATATGTTTATTTGGGGTGTTAAAATTACCATTTCAAAGTTCATATACTAAATTTAACATTTATGTTTTTTAAAATAACTTTAGCGAGTTTATAAGTCAATTGACTAATAACGTGTAATTTGCTTTAACTTGTGGGTTTAAAAATGTTCACACTCTAAATGGGTTAACATTTTCAATACAAATATTATTAGTATTATTGTTATTATTATTGTTTTTTTTAATTAAATAAATTGACCTAACTTGCCACTCATAGATGGATTTAGAAGGGAGCAAACAGGGGCCCTAGGCCCCCTAAGCTCGAAAAATGCCAATTTTTTATACTTTACAAAAAAAATTAAAAAACACATGTACAATATGTATATTTTATAAAGCTAATTAAAACATAATAGGGTGCATATTTAAGTGGTAAAGTCTTTGGCTTTGTAACCAAAAGGTCATGATTTAAATCTCATGGTTGTCATTTTACTTTTCAAGATACATTTATTACTTAATCTCTTTGTCTCATCTTTACTTTTTTTTTCCCCCACAATAATTAATAACATTAAATTCATTCACTATAAAATTATATTTAACTAAAATAATTATCCTACATTGTTACTTTAATTATTAGTACACTATAAATGATAATATCATTATTCATATTACAAATGTTGCCTCCTATCAAATCAATTATTAGTAAATATCACCAATTATATGATTTAGCTTACTAACATCTTGTCATAATTTTTGTATCATGTAAATCATCAAATGATCGATTATTGACTAACTTATATTCAACATGTTCTTTTTAATGTTGTTAATTGAGTAAACATGTATAGTTATTATGTAAAAACAATTATAGAATATCAATATTCATATAAAGTTATTATTTTCTTCTATTTGCAATTTTTTATCAACATATTTTATCTAATCTATTTTTTTTGAAAACAAAAAAAATTATGCCAGTTTTATGTATTAACTTTTTTTTTTCAATAAATTGATACATTAATATAGAATAATAGATTTGTTATAATAAAAAAGTGAAAAAAACAAATAAATAAACATTTTACACATATAAGATATAATGGATCTAGGCCCACCCCAAAACTATTTGTTCCTACGTCCATTCCTATCACCACTTATACAACTCTAAACAATATACATTTATGTACACAACTAAATCAAACAACAAATTAAATTTGGAATGTGTGTATGTATATATATATCATATCATGCAAGGATGCTATTTTTTCCTCCCGAATACTTAATTTAAATCAGGATCATATTTAGTTTTCCTTAAAGAGCTTAAAATAGTTGGTTAGGCTCAATCCAAGCCAAAACGAAAACCAAATCGATTTTTGGATAGCCTCTTTGCACACTTCAAGTTCTTCGCCCTAGTGGATTACTTCTTGTCTGGCCTAATCCTCTCTCTCATGAGTCTTGGACAATGCATACAAAGACTTGATGATCTTTTTTTTTTTTTTTTTTTTTTTGCCAGAGAAAAAGAAATACATTACAAGCAACAAGAGTTTGATACACTAGACATTCCAATAACAGCAGAAATTAAAAGGCTATCTAAAGAGTCCTTAATTAAAATAGAGAGCAAAGAATATGGGGGTACTTGAACCCAATTCAAAGGACACATCTTCATTCTACTATGAATTGCTATCCAATTAGCAGCTGAGTTAGCTTCTTTAGGAATTAAATTAAACTACACTTTATCAAAGAAACGTAGGAGAGAATACACATCTGACAATATAGGTCGCAAACACCATGGAGCTTCGATGTCCTGCATTAAAGCTCAATACACTGTTGTTGAATCTGTTTCTACTGTTATCCTTTGCCAACCTCTATTCTTTGCATAATTGAGTGAATCTCTCATTGCATAAGCCTCACCTTCCAAAATAGAATTGACCATCACCGATTGACCACTACCTCCCAAAACCATATCCCTAAAGTCTCTTGCAATTAGTCCTATAGCCGCTTCACCTTTGAGAGGATCAATAGAAGCATCACAATTGATTTTGATGTCGTTTTGAGCAGGGGAGCGCCACCTTTTCCCATCGGGTTGCTGGCCTTGAGAAGGAGTGTTTGTGTAGAGGAGAGCTGGTGCTAAAGACATCGACTGTTGTAGGCTTTCCATCGGATGGTTGTTACTAGTGCTGGTCGGAGTATCCTGTTGAGGTTGATTGTTGCTACCCATAATCCTTATATCCTCTTGATGCTTAGTGCTAGCTTATGAGTTATGCCTATTAGTATCTGCTATGCAAGGCATCGGTTCTGGTAGGGGCCTCTCTTGTGAAGGCCTGTCCAAAATTATATCAAGCTCCAGTAGAGCTTTTTCTGCCATGGCTATGGTTAAATACACGTCAGGATCCTTTTTTCCAAAAATAGCCGAGCACCTCCCTTTCCATATAGACCATGCTACAATACTTAGCTTGGCAAAATGAAGAGATTTAGTCTTTGTGTCTAGGGAGTTCTCAATGCAAGAAGCCATCCATTTGTCTAGAGAAGTAACCTGTGATGGGGAAACCCGAATACCCAAGATGGCAAACCAAACCAGCTGTGTCCAAGGACAACACAGAGTAAAATGTTCTATAGATTCAACTTTCGAACAAAATAGGAAAATAGGAGATTGTATTACCTTCCTTCTTGCTAAATTCTTTTGAGTAGGCAAAGCATTATTCAAAGCCCGTCAGATGAAGTGTTTGATCTTAGGGATACTCGGGTTGTGCCAGACAAGCTTCCAAACTTCCTTACCTATGATGTGAGAGCTTGATGCTTGCAGATTCTGTTGGTGGGACTTACATCTAAGGAAGTTGTAGGCTGATCTGACTGAGCATTTACCATTTTTCTCATAATGCCATACTAGTCTGTCCTCATTCCAGCATAAAGAGAGGGGTATCTTGAGTATAGCTTGGATTGTCTGATCATCAAACCACTTTTTCAATTCATGCAAGTTCCAAGACTTTGATTGTTGATGTATCAAGTCTGCTACCCTTAAATCTTGGACATCCTCATTGGTCCTTATGTGTGGTTGGTGATTTTCAAGGCTAGGAACCCATCTATCCTCTATGGCATTGATAGATTGTCCATCTCCTACCTGCCATAAAGCCCCATGCGACAGGATCTCCTTTCCATGTAAGATACTGGCCCACGCCCATAAGTCTCTAGACCCTCTCTTAGCCTGCAAAAAAGAAGAACATGGATAATAGATGCCCTTAAGAACTCGAACCCACAAGGCATCAGGTTAAAATGAATTCTCTATGCTAGTTTGGTAAGCATGGCTGAGTTGAATTCGATAAGGTCCTTAAAACTTAAACACCCTGTGGATTTTGGAAGAGAAACCCTGTCTTATCTTAGCCAATGAATTTTGTGCTCCTCTTGGATTTGTCCCCACCAATACTGGGCAATCAAAGAATTGACTTCATTACACCATTTAGCTGGAAATTTGAAACAACTCATTGAGTATGTAGGAATGGCTCCTGCTATTGCCTTGATAAGTGTCTCCCTGCCTGCATTTGAAAGTAAGCATCTCTTCCAGTTCTTCAGCTTCAAACGGATCCTGTCCTTGACAAACCCTAATGCTTCAGACTTGTTCCGTCCCACATTGTGGGCAAACCCAGATATTTGCCTGGATTTTGTGAGTTGGGAATCTCCATGATGTTGCATATATCCTCTACAATTCTAGGTGGGGCATTAGAACTAAAAAACATACTGGACTTCTGAAAGTTGACTAATTGACCTAAAGCTCTGCAATACTCATGAATAATCCTTTTAAGCACCTGCATATTATGTAAAGTAGCTTCTGCAAAGAACAAAGAGTCATAAGCAAATAAAAGATGTGAGATCATAGGGCATGATCTCTTAATTTTAAGACCGGTGAGTTGATTTCTAGCAACAGCGTTCTCTATATTACGTGATAGGACATCAGCTACGAGGATAAATAAGTAAGGAGACAAAGGATCTCCCTGTCTAAGACCTCTAGATGGTTTAACATAGCCTGCTATTTTTCCATTTATAGAAAGACTATAAGAGATAGAAGTCACACACTCCATAACCCAATTTATCTAGACATCACAGAAGCCAAGTTTTTCCAAAACACCTTTTGGGAAGTCCTATTCAACCCGATCATAAGCTTTGTTCATGTCAAGTTTAAGGCCACGATAGTTTTTCCAGCAGGAGTGCTTGGTTCTAAGAAAGTGAAAAGCTTCATGGGCTACTATGATATTATCATGAATGACTCGATTTGGCACAAAAGCACTTTGTGATTCAGAAACTAAAGCATTCAAAAAAGGCTTTAATCTGTTGACCAAAATTCTGGAAATAATTTTGTAAACAAAATTACACAGACTAATAGGACGAAAATGACTAACATTTTGAGGGGATGGGATTTTGGGTGTGAGAACAATTTCAGTATTGTTAAGAGAAGGAGGAAGTTTACCTGTATTGAAGAACGAGAGAACCATACCCACCACGCTGATCCGCACTATATTCCAGTAATGTCGATAGAAGATGCCGGGGTAACCATCAAGTCCTGGAGCTTTCAAAGCCCCAAGCTGATGGGTTGTGTTCATAACTTCTTCAGGTGAGACACTTTGGCACAAGGACTCGTTCATTTTTGCATTGACCAAGACCGGTATAGACTCTAGAGTATTCTCCTAATCTGAATTTCCATTTGATTGGAACAAATTAGTATAAAAGCTTTGAAAGGTTTTCATTATGTCTTCCTCTTTCTCCAACCACCTTCCATCATCCCCTTCCAGTTTAAGAATTTTGTTCCCTTTCCTTCTCATAAGGGTAGACTGGTGGAAAAATTTTGTGTTTCTATCTCCCTCTTTCAGCCAACAAACTCTAGATCTTTGCCTCAAAACATTTCCTCTCTTTCCCACAATTGGCCAAGTTTTGCTAACAAGACTCTTTCTAAGTGTAGATATATTTGCTCCCTTCTTTTGATTTTCTAGCAACTCTCCTTGTACTTTTTTAATTTCTGTGCTATTGTTAGGGAAGCAATTCTGGCTCCAATCCTTCAATTTTATCCTGCATCGCTTAAGTCTATACCAAGAGGATAAAGGTGGCTCGAAGGTGGGGAAAGATTCCATGCCTCTTCAATAACCTCCCTACACTCCATAGTTGTTGTCCACATTTGCTCAAACTTGAATTTCTTTTTCCCCTTTTTATCAGAGTAGTGAGAGTTTATAATTAGGGCTACATGGTCTGATCCAATGAGTTCATTGTAACCATACAAGTTGGGTATGCTTGAATCCATTCTTGTGAACCTAAGGCTCTATCAATCCTCTCCAGCACCAATCTATTATTTTCTCTTCTATTTGACCAAGTGAACCATGGTCCTTGATAACCTAAATCATTTATGTTAGAGTTCATGCTCATTGCATGAAAAGCTTCCATGAGTTTGGTACACCGGGGGCTGCCTCCAACTTTCTCATGAGTATAGAGAATGTCATTGAAGTCACTAATACATAACCAAGGGCTACTCATATTTGCACTTATATCTACAAGAGTGTTCCAAAGTAGCTGACGCTTTGCATAGATTGGATCCGCATAAATCCATGAGACTTGCGCAAAGATATGCCCATCAGCTAACTTTACTAAAGAATGAATGAGATTTTTATCAGCATGTTGTATTTCAATCTCCACATCATCCGTCTACCATAATGCAAGACCACCTGATCGTCCAGATGGCGGTACATAAAACTCATAACCAAACTTCAATCTTCTTCTAATCCCAGACAACTTCTTCGTTTTGTTTTTTCCATTAAGAAAACAATACTCAGATTGTGTCTGCGGATGAGACCTCTTACATGCTGAACTGTCAAGGAGGGCCCCAAACCTTGACAGTTCCAACTGATGGCTATCATGGCTCCGCGTGGCTATTTTAGGCCAGCCACCACAGCCTTCCTGAAGGTTATGTTGATAAGTGATTGGGACCGGGATCATATTACCCATACAATTTCTATCTGGATGCTGAGTAGAACTACTCCTGCCTCCTTTTGTGAGTTTCTTTTTGGGTTGTTGAGGATTCTCTGCCTTAATCTAAGGCGTACCATAAATGCATTCTTTAACCCTCAATTAAATGCACCCTTTGACCAATCATTTATAGGAGTTTGAATGGCTGATTCTTTCATTTATTTTGTAATCAATATGTATGTGTATTTTTTCTCTTATACCATCTATAAACATATATATTATATATATATATAAATGAAAGGCTCTCACCATATAATTGTGTGGTGGTTTCAAAACACTTTCATGGTATCAGAGCATAATTAGGATTAACATCCCTCGATCCCCAAATGGCCTCTGATTCTTCTCCCACCCTCCTTCCCTTCAACACCATGATTCACATGGTCACAATCAAACTCTCCTCCTCTGACTACCTCTTATGGAAAAGCCAACTTCTTCCTTTTCTTGAGAGCCAAGGTCTACTGGGTCATGTGGATGGTACCCTTGAGCCGCCACCTCCATTTGATCCTCCTACCTCTTCAATACCAAATGCCAAATACTTGGCATGGAAAGCCACCGATCAATGTCTCCTAAGCCTTCTCCTCTCCTCTCTCATAGAGGAAGCCATGGCTGAAGCCGTCGGCCTCTCTACATCCTGCGAGGTCTAGACCGCTCTCGAAAATACCTTTAGCTACCGCTCCAAAGCCCGAGAGATACGCCTCAAAGATGACCTCCAATTGATGAAGCACGACACTTGTCCAGTCACTGCCTATACCCGTGCCTTCAAGACTGTTTGCGATCAACTTCATGCCATTAGTCGCCCTATTGATGAAACTGACAAAGTTCACTGGTTCTTGGTCTCGGACTCGATTTCTTCAGTTTCTCTACTGTCCAGATGGCACAAATGCCTCTTTCTTGCTTCCTGGATCTTGTATCCAAGGCTGAGAGTTTTGAACTCTTTCAAAAATCTCTTGAGACTTCGGTACCTTCAGTTGCAGCATTCATCACTCACTGAGGATCTTCTCAACGCGGGGGTGGCCACTCTCGCTTCAAACATAGCCGTGGAAATGGCCGTGCCCAACCCACTCAAAGTCGTCATCCGCCATGGTGCCAGATTTGCCACTTGGAAGGCCACTATGCTGATCGGTGCAGGCAACGCTACGATCGGCATTAACATGACCAATCAGCACAACTTGCCGAATCCTTCATCGCTTCATGCTCTGTATCTGGAAGTGACGTTTCCGACTGGTTCTTAGACACAAGAGCTTCGGCCCATATGACTCCAGCTTCCTCTACTTTGGACCAATCCACTAACTACATGGGTAAGGATTATGTGATTGTCGGAAATGGTGCGTCTCTACCCATTACCCACACTGGTCAAATTTCTCCTTACCCAAATCTTCATCTGTTAGACGTTTTAGTTGTCCCTCACCTCACAAAAAATCTTTTGTCCATTAGCAAATTAACACATGATTTTTCGTTATCCGTTACTTTTACTAGTGATTTTTTCACTGTTCAGAATCATCAAACGGGACGGGTGGTGGCATCCTGTAAACGAGTGGAGGCTTATATGTGTTAGAGCGTTGACATTCCGCTTTTATTTCTGTCCTTAAAAATAAATCTCTCCATGCTTCATATGAATTATGGCATGCTCGCCTTGGACATGTAAACCATTTTGTTATTTCCTTTTTAAATAAAAAAGGACAGCTTCATCTTACTTCTTTATTACCATCTCCTACATTATGTGATACATGCCAACTTGGAAAAAATCATCATTTGCCTTATTCTCGTAATGAACGCCGATCGTCTAATGTTTTAGATCTTATTCATTGTGATATATGGGGTCTTTCACCTGTAAAATCAAATTTAGGTTTTGCCTACTATGTTTTATTTATTGATGATTATTCTCGTTTCACTTGGCTTTATCCATTAAAATTCAAATATGACTTTTACGATACTTTTATCCAATTTCAAAAATTTGTGGAAAATCAACATTCTACTCGTATAAAAATATTTCAAAGTGACGGTGGTGTAGAATTTACTAGCAATTGCTTTAAAACTCATCTTCATACTTTTGGCATTCATCATCAACTCTTCTGTCCATATACTCTGATAAACCAAATTTATTCATATTTTGTGAATGCCAAAATGAACCTTTATTGATCATTTTTATTAAGAATTTGGCACTTCAAAACATTAATGTATGCTTTCAGGTCTTTAAAGGAAATATTTTTCAAGGAAAGCAAAGACGGGTCAAAAATGCAAATTTTGGATTAAGAAGAACTCAAAATGACAAGATCAAGCCATGTTTTTCAACCATTACAAGGAGGAAGCAAAATTAAAGGATGAAAATCAAGCTTTTGAAAGACATTTGCAAGACATGACCTGTCTCAAACCATGTCAACCTGGAAATTGAACTTTGCAAAGGACATTTGTGAGACATGACCTGTCACTTGCCCTGTCGATTTAATAAAAAGTCATTCAATGAGAAAACGACTTTTTAACTACAGTAACCTCCATTTTAAGACAAAAACGTTTATTTCGGTTATGGAAGGAGCGTTACTTGAAAGGCCAAAAGACTTATAACCTCCAAAACCTTTCATCTCTCCTCATCAAGAGCAATTAATTCCATTCAATTGAAGATGGTTATAAAAAGGAGATGGTGGAAGAGAAAAGAGATAGACAAGATTTTGAACGAGAGTTTTCAAAGGAGAAGGAAGTTCTGGAGATTCCAATAACAAATCAAGATCATCAAGGATTGAAGATCCGACACTTTTGAGCTATAATCTTTTCGGGTAGTATCATGAGTTCGAATTTCTATGTTGAATTTCATGTATTACTATTAATTACTATGAAGGAGTAGTTTTTCAGATCTGGGTTTTGTCGAATTTCATATTTATCATGTGTTGAGACTTTGTTCTTAATGAATTAATGAAGTTCTTTTGTTAATTGCATGTTTGTTAACCGTTCTTAAGTTTGTATGTCCGGAAATACAGATTTATGCATGATTTTCATTTAAGTTAATTGAAAGATTACTTTTATGAATTAATCTATGCAATTGAAGAGATTTGTTTGTAATTCTAGACATAGAATAGCAAGAATCTTCTATTCTTAAGAGTTCATGTTATTAATGCAAATTTGGGTTGCTATTGATTTAGGAGATATCCTAATCGATTAACCCAGGTTTAGATAAATTGTTAGATTCGAAAGAATTAATAATTTGCTCAAGGAACTCTATAGCTTAAGAACTAATCTTAATTATTTAATATGGATTGTCAATGATTCACATGATAAATTGAAAGTAAGACAAAACCTGGATTATTAGACCTTAATTGAATCTTGTTTAATTATTGGAGCTGTGTTAATATTGTTCAAAGTAAATTAGATAAAATAGTAATCATCAAAATTGTCGGTTACATAGTAGAGAAACGGTAATACTAGTACTTGATATCCAGATCCTAGAGGACGACACCCGTATTAATTCTATTCTGCAATCGATAGGTACACTGCCTATTGCCTTTATAGTGAATTAAGAACGGGACTTTATAAATTTAAAACTACGCTTGAAGGCAATCATCAAGTTTTTGGCGCCGTTGCCGGGGATCTGGTAAGCCAATACTAGGAAAAGCTTTAGTATCTACTATTGTAACCAAATTTTTTTTTTTATTTTTGGGGTAATTCATTTTGAGTGAAGGTGTTCTTGATATTTTATGACTGTGTGAACTATGAATTTCATTGGATTTTTGTGTTTGTATTGTGGAGGTGATCATGAGTCTTATAAATGCCCTAATCCATATTGTCATCCTTCTAACTCCTGTTATACAAATGCATTATTCTCTATTGATTCTTATCAACAATTTCCAGATATTGACCTTATGACTCTTAATGATATGATTTGCAAGGAGTGTGGTGGACGACATTGGACTTTTGAATGTCAAAGTAGGAGACCTGTCTCACATTTTTCTTCACATTCACATTATGACCATGCTCAAGCTACATTAAGCACACCATCTTCCTCCTTGAGCCATACTGAAAAAGATCCTCAAGACAAATCTATTTTGGAACGGATCATTGATTCAAGAAATGATAACATGGATTTTTTTGTTAGTATGATGCAAGCGCTTTTTGAAGCAGACTCATGGCAATCTTGTGCTCCTAAAATTTACAAACTCATAAGTTTAGAAGAATTGGCCACTCTTCTAGGACCATCTCAAGAGTGGGTAAGTAGGTTGATTGAATCTTTAGAAACTCTTGGGAGACATGAGGAAGTACCTGTGGAGATAATTACAAGTCCTTTCGAAGCATTAGGAGGAAATGATCCAAATATACAACTTGAGGAGCCATCAAAATTGAAGGATGAATTGGTAGAGAAGAAAAATGAAATTGAAGATCATAAGGTAGATCTAAACAATCATGAAGATAAGTTGGAGTCTATTAAGGAAAAAGATGATTCTGAGGAGACTAAAGTGTTGTATCTTAATCCTTTCCCTAGTACTCCAATTATTGAGAACACATATATGGAGGACATTCCTCAAGTTACCCCAGAAGAAGAGATGTTTAGAGAGATGGAACAACCGATTGCAATTGAAGATATTAATTTCTCTCCATCTGTTGAGATCATTGGATGTTTGGGAGATCATGAGCCTATTGGATATATGATTGATTTTGTGATAGAACCAATTTTCCAATACCCCTCTACCTATGAAAAATTTCTGAAATTTTTGCTGAATCTTATTGTGCTTAAAAAGAAAACCAGGATGAGAAGCAAATTTATGCTAATTTTGATAAAAACTTGTGTCTGGGACACATTTGTTTGGGATCCTGGTGGATGAGAGTATGATTTTTGTTAATAAGTCGAGCCAACGACGTTAAAAAAGTGCGCTTCTTGGGAGGCAACCCATGACTAATCCTTTTATTTAATTTCTTTTATTTTTGAACTCATGATTTTATTATTTTTCTAACAGATTAGGATGCTTGGGCAATAATTTTAAGGAAAAGATGGATATTGGAGAGGAAACAAGGTACAAAAAGACTAGAAAATTTGCTGTCAAAACGATATTTTTGAGACATAGCTTGTCAAAAGTTGTGTCACTTACTGATCCTAACTGTTTGTTGAAGTTTTAGAATGACATTTGCTAGACACGGCTTGTCTTTTAGCCGTGTAAACTACTGACCATTTCTTTGCAGAACGACATTCGCACGACATGGCCTGTCGTTTGGCCGTGTAACAAGCTATGGATAATTTTCCAGGACGACATTCGCATGACATGGCCTGTCGTTTGGCCGTGTAACAAGCTGTGGATAATTTGCATGGACGACATTTGTTAGACACGGCCTGTCTTTTGGCCGTGTAACTTACTGTCCCATTCCATTAAAAGACGCATGCTTTCATTTATTTCCTTCATTTACTTCATTTGTGCGTTCGGAATACAAAGAGACTTGCTTTGCAAAGATAAAATCCTCTCATTCTATCTTCTTATTTCACGCAAAAAGTTCAAGCAAAAATCAAGGGAAATCCAAGTAAGTTTTTCATCATCTCTCATCTTTGAGTATCTACATATTCATGACTCCATTAAAGGTATTGATTTGGGATTTTAGGCTTTTTGATTGCATGTCACCCTAAATTAATTCGTTCTTGATGAAGAATGAAATCTTAGTCATGCGTGATTGATGGGTTTTTGAGCATTAATGGTTGTCATGCGTGATCCATTGTTGATGGGTTTGGGTTGTCCTAAGGTTAGTAGATGTATGCGTGATCCATGGATTGTAAGATTGTTGGTTTAGATGATGCATGCATGAATCCTTAGATCTAGGAATGGGTTGTTTAAATGAATGAAGGTGATTCATGGTTGAATGGGTGTTGGGTTGATGATTTGCGTGATTCCTATGGGTCAAATGGTTGTTGGGTTGTTTATGATTTCTGTAATCCATGTGAATGGGGTTTGGTTTGTTGATGATTTGCAAGATAACTTAGTTTACTCAAGATGATGAGTTGGTCGGATTGTTGTGTTTAGAAGACAATTAGGATTTCATCCATGAGATTTAGGGAAGAAGATGAAGTGAAAAAAAAAAAAAAACGACACGACAGTGACAAGCCGTGTCACTTAGTCGTGTCTTGCTGGGATTTTTAGGCTTTAGGTTAAAAAAAAAAAAAGAGTATTTTGATAGAAGCATTACCATTAGTTTAATTATGGATTATACAAGGGAGACGATTTGTGTTATAGCCGTATTTTATTGTGCTTAATTCTTTCAATTGCTTATTATTTCAGGATGAGGCAAAAACAAACAGCAAGAAAGAAAACTCCTCCCATCGCCAGTCTCTTGGCCGAGCCCCGGATCCCCCGAGACCAACCCAACCAATGTCCAGAATTGAGCAGGACCGTTACAATGTGCTTTTGGGAAGACAATTGGCTGGTAATATGCTATTCAACTGGAAGGGATTAGCAAAGTTTAAAAAGGCGGATGAGATTCGTTCTTTGATCAGCCACAACGGATGGGATAAATGGTTTGAAGTCAATGAAAAAGTGTACCGGCAGATCACACTTGAATTCCTCTCCACATTCCGGATTGAAAGTCAAGCAAAGCATTCGGGAATAAATAATAGCATCACTTTCAGAATCAATGGTCAAGAACACACTGTGACTATTCGGCAAATCTGTGAAGCTATGGGATTTTATTCAGCTGACTTTCTAGCAACCGAGGAATTTGTACACCTTCCTGTGGATTGGCCACCAGGGCTATTTAACTACTTGTATTGGGGAAAGATCAGTCCTGCTACTCCCTATAAGGCAAAGGAAGCCAAGGCCACAACACTGAGGGATGTTAATCATAGGATCATACATTGGGTAATCACTCATTCAGTCAACGGTAAAGGACACAGTACTGGAGTGGTGGGGACATATGAACTCTTATACTTACATAGTATAATTGAGAAAGTTCCACTGAATTTGGGAGTAATGCTTGCTTTCTTCTTCCATCGGCAAGCAAAGACTAACAAGGCTAAGGGCACCATTTACTGTGGAGCCTATATTACTCGCTTGTTGAAGGGATTACAGATTTTTCCTGCTGAAGAACCCAAAGATTCTGTTGCTACTTCTCATATTATTACACCTTCCACTCTTGGGAAGTGGTTTGGGAAGCAAGGACCTTCTACATCTAGGTCATCTCCTTCACCCAGTCACCTTATGACGTGCTTACAAAGAAAGTGGAGAAGAACCGCCACATTCTACAAAAGATGAAATCTTTGTTCAAGGCTCTCATCCGCACCACCAAGCGTCAGACCCGACATCAAGAAGCTATATATTCTTGTCTGAAAGGGATAGCAGCTCATAACAATGTGGAATTCTCTCCACCACAGGCTGGACCATCAGAGACTATTCCCTCCTCACCCGATGATGTTCAGGTAGAATCTTTTCATACTTTGTTACAGGATAGCGATGATGAGGAGGTAGATGCTCAGATTCGTGCTTCAGAGGAAAATATTACTGAAGAAGCATCTGAAGAGGAAGATGATGAAGATGAGGAAGAATCTGAAGAGAAGAGGAAGAAGAAGAACCCACCATAACACCTACACCACCAAAGAAGAAGAAACAGAAAAAGATAGTGGATGAGGATGAAGATGATCCTGATTATCAAGGAGATTGATTCCTTGATATCTTACTGTTCTGATGATTGCTGATAATATATTGGATAACTGTATCTATGAGAACCCAATCTTGGGTTAGACTCTATAGGGCTTACAAGTAGAATCATGAGTGCTGACATTTGTTTCTTTATTTGTTTTTTTTTTTATCTTTTGTCTATGCTTTTGTTTTGCAGCCCAGATGAACTCTGACCTGACTTGTTGTCACTACTACTCCTTTTTGTTGAACTCTTGCAAGCTGCAAATTTGTCCTTAAACAGGGAAGTCTCATCCTTCTTTTACCATTCCTCACTATATTATATATGTTTTGACATTGGGGACAATGTCCAATTTAAGTGTGGGGGAATTTAGGGATATTCTAGGGATACTATTGATAAAATTTGGTTTTCTGTGCTTGTTGTAAATGTGAAAAACCCCACTTTACACTTTGCTATTATACTTGAAAATATACTCAAAAAATGTTTAGAAATAGCATTCATAAAAAAAAAAAAAAAAAAATAAACTTTATACCTTACTCATCTATTTTGTGATTAGTATACTTAGTTGAAATTGTAGGATGAAATCTAGGTGTGGTAAACTTACTTGCTAATTAGGGATGGAATCTAGAGTCTAAAAGTGGATCGAAGTCCTTAGTTGAAAGTTAAATGGTTGTGGTTCTAAGCTTGTTGATTATATATTTTCTTTTCAAATATTTTGAGAGCCCTCCTAATCTTTGGTGAAAGAGTATATGAAGTTCATCACTTGGTGATCCTTTTTAGAATAAATCTCTTTGAAATAATCAATTGTTGTATTAAATACAAATAGCATGTTTCTTATATACAATTGATGAAAAAAAAATCAAAAGGCCTATACTCCAATGACTCAAGCATTTGAGTTATGAGTATCCTAACTTGAAGGTTAGAGTGAGTAGAGAGTTCGATGGGGTCCCTTTAAAACCTGGTCACTTGGGTGATGAGCCCGGGATGTGCCGACTCGATGAACTCACTATAACGAGAAGGGCGAAAGGCAAAAGTTCATTAGATGAACTTGAAAAAGAAAGCTGAAAAGATGCAGGCTACACCCTGTCCAGAGGAAAAGGAAAAGAAGCGGGCAAAAACCCGTCCCTCTGAAAGCTAAAAATTTAAAAGATTTTTAATTTTTAAAGGGAGAAAATCCAGGGGAAGAACAGATACAATTACTTTCACTTTAGATTATTGTGCTTAGAAAAGTAGTTGAAGAGTTTATATATTTGTTAAAAAGTGGTGAAGTATAACTAGGTCTCTTTTGCTATTGTTTGACTTTGTGTTTATTTTGTGACTTTGGAAGCTATTTTTAATTGGTGAGGGTAAAGTTTAACTTACCTGGATTAGCCTTAGAATTTTGATTAAAGTATGCCAATTACATTTAAATAATAGATTTGAGCAGTAGGTATAAAAGCAAGTTACTATAATAAAAATGAATGCTATGTTTTAACTTATGAAAATTTTTGAGTATATTTGATGATAGATTTTAATTGTTTGCTTGAGGACAAGCAAAAACTCAAGTGTGGGGGAATTTGATAAACCAAATTTATTCATATTTTGTGAATGCCAAAATGAACCTTTATTGATCATTTTTATTAAGAATTTGGCACTTCAAAACATTAATGTATGCTTTCAGGTCTTTAAAGGAAATATTTTTCAAGGAAAGCAAAGACGGGTCAAAAATGCAAATTTTGGATTAAGAAGAACTCAAAATGACAAGATCAAGCTATGTTTTTCAACCATTACAAGGAGGAAGCAAAATTAAAGATGAAAATCAAGCTTTTGAAAGACATTTGCAAGACATGACCTGTCTCACCATGTCAACCTGGAAATTGAACTTTGCAAAGGACATTTGTGAGACATGACCTGTCACTCGCCCTGTCGATTTAATAAAAAGTCATTCAATGAGAAAACGACTTTTTAACTACAGTAACCTCCATTTTAAGACAAAAACGTTTATTTCGGTTATGGAAGGAGCGTTACTTGAAGGCCAAAAGACTCATAACCTCCAAAACCTTTCATCTCTCCTCATCAAGAGCAATTAATTCCATTCAATTGAAGATGGTTATAAAAAGGAGATGGTGGAAGAGAAAGAGAAGACAAGATTTTGAACGAGAGTTTTCAAAAGAAGGAAGTTCTGGAGATTCCAATAACAAATCAAGATCATCAAGGATTGAAGATCCGACACTTTTGAGCTATAATCTTTTCGGGTAGTATCATGAGTTCGAATTTCTATGTTGAATTTCATGTATTACTATTAATTACTATGAAGGAGTAGTTTTTCAGATCTGGGTTTTGTCGAATTTCATATTTATCATGTGTTGAGACTTTGTTCTTAATGAATTATTGAAGTTCTTTTGTTCAATTGCATGTTTGTTAACCGTTCTTAAGTTTGTATGTCCGGAAATACAGATTTATGCATGAATTTCATTTAAGTTAATTGAAAGATTACTTTTATGAATTGATCTATGCAATTGAAGAGATTTGTTTGTAATTCTAGACATAGAATAGCAAGAATCTTCTATTCTTAAGAGTTCATGTTATTAATGCAAATTTAGGTTGCTATTGATTGAGGAGACATCCTAATCGATTAACTAGGTTTAGATAAATTGTTAGATTCGAAAGAATTATAATTTGCTCAAGGAACTCTATAGCTTAAGAACTAATCTAATTATCTAATATGATTGTCAATGATTCACATGATAAATTGAAAGTAAGACAAAACCTGGATTATTAGACCTTAATTGAATCTTGTTTAATTATTGGAGCTGTGTTAATATTGTTCAAAGTAAATTAGATAAAATAGTAATCATCAAAATTGTCGGTTACATAGTAGAGAAACGGTAATACTAGTACTTGATATCCAGATCCTAGAGGACGACACCCGTATTAATTCTATTCTGCAATCGATAGGTACACTGCCTATTGCCTTTATAGTGAATTAAGAACGGGACTTTATAAATTTAAAACTACGCTTGAAGGCAATCATCATACTCCCACCCAAAACGGTCGCGCAGAAAGAAAACACCGTCATGTGATTGAAATCGGTTTGGCCCTGCTTTTCCACTCTTACACTCCCCCTCGCTTTTGGGTTGATGCCTTTAGCACTGCAGCCTACATCATCAATCGTTTGCCAACACCACTTCTTAGAGGAAAGTCTCCCTTTGAGCTTCTATATGGTTCTTCTCCGAATTATGAAAATTTTCATCCATTTGGTTGTCGTGTTTATCCTTGTTTACGTGATTATATGTCTAACAAATTCCTTGCATTTTTATGGGTTACAGCCCCTCTTATAAAGGGTTTCGTTGTCTTGACCCCACCACCTCTAGGATCTATTTCACCCGACATGCTCAATTTGGTGAGACTCACTTTCCCTTCCTCAATACCTTCCAGGCTCAATCCATATCGTCCCTTCACTTTTCAAATTTTCTGGAACCAAGTCTTCTCCCTACAAACACGCTTCCATCTTTATCTGCGCCCTATCCCTAGCACATTACACAATCCAGATTTAACCGTATGGTCTTTGTTCTGATCCAGTGGATGAGTTTTTGCACGCCAATAATTCTCTTGCAGGTCCATCTTTATTACCCTCAGATCCTAGGTCTGCTTCTCTTGAGCTCCCCACCGAGCTACCTATTCCTGCTCCTACTGCAGCTACTCCAATGGCCTTTCATCCCATGGTTACACGAGCCAAAGCTGGTATTTTCAAACCTCGCCACCGGGCAAATCTTGCTCTCTTGGGCTCCTCTAGTCTTCTCTTTGCCCTCCTTGCATCCACTGAGCCCAAAGGATTCAAATCTGCTGCTAAGAATCCTGCTTGGCTCACTGCTATGGATGAAGAAGTTCAAGCCCTGCAAAATAATCATACTTGGATTTTGGTCCCTCGACCTGCCAACACCAACATTGTGGACTCTAAATGGGTGTTTCGAACCAAATACTTACCTGATGGATCCATTGAGTGTCTCAAAGCCCGCCTTGTTGCCAAAGGCTATACACAGGTATCTGGTCTTGACTACATTGATACTTTTAGCCCGGTTCTAAAGGCTACTACTGTTCGTGTTGTACTCTCTCTTGCTGTGACCAACAAATAGCCTCTTCGCCAACTTGATGTGAAGAATGCGTTTCTTAATGGTCATCTTACTGAACCTATATTTATGGAACAGCCTCCCGGGTATATTGACCCTCGCTTTCCCAATCATTTTATCAATTGAAGAAAGCTCTTTATGGTCCCAAATAAACTCCTCGTGACTGGTTTCAACGACTTAGCTCTTTTCTTATTCAACTTGGTTTTTATTCCAGTCGTGCAGACACATCACTCTTTGTCTTTCATAAGCAGTCTGACATTATTTATTTGCTCCTTTATGTTGATGACATCATTATTACAGGCAATAACTCTTCTCTTTTTGATAGATTCATTCGTAAGCTTCATTCTGAGTTTGCTACTAAGGATTTGGGTTCTCTTAGTTACTTTCTTGGTCTAGAAGCTACATCCACCACTGATGGTCTATTTATCAGTCAGCTCAAATATGCACGGGATATTCTCACACGAGCTCAGTTACTTGACAGCAAGCCTGTTCACACCTCCATGGTTGTCTCTCAGCATCTGTCTTCTGACGGTCCTCTATTTTCGGATCCCACTTTTTACCGCTCTATAGTTGGTGCTCTCCAGTATTTAACTATCACGCGTCCCAATATTGCTTACATCGTAAACTCTGTCAGTCAATTTCTACACTCTCCAACTGAAGACCATTTTCTTGCTATGAAACGCATTCTTCGCTATGTTAAGGGCACACTACATTTTGGCCTCACTTTTAGTCCATCTGCTGCTCCTAGTGCTTTAGTTGCTTACTCTGATGCCGACTGGGCAGGATGTCCTAACACTCGTCGCTCTACTTCTGGTTATTCTATTTTCCTTGGCAACAACTTGGTTTCTTGGAGTACCAAGAAGCAATCTACTGTTTCTCGTTCAAGCTGTGAGTCTGAATATCGTGCCTTCGCTCTCACTGCCGCTGAACTTCTTTGGCTCACGCATCTTCTTCGTGACCGTAGAATTTCTCTTCCACAGTAGCCTGTTCTTCTCTGTGACAACCAAAGTGCAATTTTTATGAGTTCTAACCCATCTCTCACAAGCGATCCAACCATGTTGAGTTAGACTACCATTTTCTTCGTAAACTTATTATTGATGGTAAACTTCGCACTCAGTATGTGCCCTCTCACTTACAGGTTGCCGATATCTTCACCAAAAGTATACCTCGGCCTCTTTTTCAATTTTTCTGCTCCAAGCTTCATGTCTACTCAAATTCGATGCTTAGCTTACGGGGGAGTGTTGAGAATTCTCTGCCTTAATCTAAGGCGTACTATAAATGCATTCTTTGACCCTCAATTAAATGCACTCTTTGACCAATCATTTATAGGAGTTTGAATGGCTGATTCTTTCATTTATTTTGTAATCAATATTTATGTGTATTTTTTCTCTTATACTATCTGTAAACATATATATATATATATATAAATGAAAGGCTCTCACCACAAAATTGTGTGGTGGTTTCAAAACACTTTCATGGGTTTCCTCCATCTTCTTGCAGGAGATTTCTTAGTAGGGGAGGTTTGCTATTGAACTTCAAACTTTAGCTTTTTAATTGCTCCACCAGCTTCTTCTTCTAGATGTCTCTTTAAAGTTAAGGTTTTCAAGGCTGCAACAAGACAAGACGGAGATAGGATGGTGGTGGTATTGGGGTTTGGGGTAGATGGAGGGGATTCAGGAAACTCAACAAAATACAAGGGGTTGATATTTCTCTTGGTTGAGCTAGTGCTTACATTGGTGGAAGTGTGTGAGGGGAATTCAATAAATGGTGAATGTGCGTGCAGGTTTGGTTCTATACTGGTGTAAGTTTGCGGCTGTTTGGGTTTAACAGGACTAGTAACTTCATGATCCTCCTGCATTTTGGTTTTGACTGGTGCTTTATTCGAGGAGACAGGTTAGTTGGAAGTTTTCTGAGAGGTAGAGAGAACAAGTGTGTGTTTGTATGAGTGTTGAGTGTGGGAATTTCTCAAGTGAGGTGGAGTGTAGGTTTGGGGATGCTTCTTGAAGAGTGTCTGGAGGTTGGGCATCAGTTCAGGGGTTTTGCCTTTGCTAGTTATATTATGCACTAGGGATACAAATGCTGGTGAAGATCCACTTGAGGCTGCCTTCATAGAGGTTGTGTCACGCCCCATAGGGTATCCTAAACGTAACAGCCCGCCACATACTAAATAAGACTCAAGGCGTTCCTTTACGACAATAGAATACTTCAACAAATGGAGTTAAATAGTTTAATGTGGCATTCATTAGCCTTAGATAATAAATCAAAACGCATAATTATATTTTACAAAATCTAAGGGATATTCCCAAGCAAAATAATAACAAGTCCATTACAGTCATCCAGAGTCCTTAGTTTCCAATGGAAGTCTATACAAAAGAAATGAAGTAAACTTCTATGGGAAACTCCTATCTCCGGTACCTGTGCTGTAGCCTGCCTCGGTCTAAGCCATATAAACTCGTGCTGCAATAGATAAAAACTATGGGGGTGTAAGCTAACTAGCTTAGTGAGTAATAACTTCCATAACATAATTATGTACAATTCATTCAAACAAGTGATTATTCAAGCAAGTGTATGCATCAAGCAAATGAGTTCAACAAACATATGACCAACCGGAAATCATATGTGGATGGACTTGCACCCTCCATCCCGGTTTAGCAGATTAACGAATCCTGCGGTACGACGCCGTTTAAGCTCACGGTCAACTAACAATATTTCGTTTTATGGATCACGATTAACCAACATATTCGTTTTATGGATCACGAAAAACCAACCAATGCGAATGCTCCTTCCCCATCGTGATATGAATGAATCCAATTACAATTGAAGTCGGATATACATTAGTTCAATTCTTTTAGGTGACCAACAAGTATTCTCAAACATTCAATAAAGAGTACTAGCTAATCAGTCAATAGCTTAACACCCGGTTTCGATATTTCTTAAGTTCCATTCACACATCAACAGCAGATAACTATACAATTCCCATATACCCCATCATGCATATCCATTTTATCTTTACCTACACCACTAGTGCCACTACATTACAATCACAACATTAATTGAGAGTGGAAGTAAAAATCACTCGGCCATTGGACGCCGGTCTCTCTAGTAGTAGTAATCGGGCGGTAAGGTGTCGTCCTGCTCGGGATCACCTACCAAGTAAGAATAATCCTAATGAGATTCTCATCATGTAGCTAACCCAAACTATGCATCTAGACTAGATGAATTCGGAATTCTCGCTATTTGCGGAAGTTCTGACTTAAAACGGCCATAACTGAGTCATTTTAACTTGAAATTTCGTAAATTTTATATCGATCTCTATCTACTTCGAAAGATCTATCTATTTCTAATATTAAATTCAAGTTTTGAAAATAGTAAGGTCACGGAACAGTGGGATCAGTTCTGTTCGGTCACTTTCTCAATTCCGAAAAATTGTTTCGCTTTCGATAAAAATATCCCTAGTTAATGATTCATAGATGATTGGTATGGAAATGAATTCCTAGCATGAATGCCATGTAATGAACTCAATATATGCATGGTCATGATGATTTTGTGATAATAAACTCTTATGAACTCCTAAGTGTTAGAAAATTCCATCAAGGTTATTTCTAAGAAGCCATTCTTCCACTTTACACTCCTTAGGGTTTCTTTGATTTTTAATCTTGTAATTCACTTGTTATCTAAATAAAAATGAGTTCTTAAAGTCTATACTAACCATGGCCTTCATTCATGCATAAAAATTCCCATTTTTCATTTGGTAAACATGTTTTTAAACAAGCCTTTTGTGAAAATCCGAATTTTTAAAATTTCATTTTCTTGCATTTTTCTTATGGAAAACTTGTCTAATGCATTAAAATTTGAAGCTCCAATATATATACTATCTAAGGACTTCATTTAGCTTATAAAACATCCAATTTAGACTTAGATACTAAGTGTTTATATGGGCATTACCTAAAATTACGAATTTGACTACATATCCATAAATCAATATTTTTCATTTTAACTTTACTTCTTGTTTTTACATTTTTATCATGCCTAAACTCATCTAAGCTTAAGAAAATCATTCCTTCAATATTCCCATTACACATACTGTTACGACCCAAAAGAGAATAACAAGGCAACCCACTTGGATAAAGGAACTAAATAGTTACTTAGTACTTAGATTACACTTTCTGTTTTTAGGGTTTCCAATTTGGAAACACACATACATGTAACTAAATTGACAGATCAGCAACAGATAACAAATTGACAGATCAGCAATAGATAGCTGTCAAAATAACAATTGTAATACAGCAATAAAAGGAAAAATCGAAAGAGGAAAAACTCATCCTTGTTTCCGAAATTCCAGTGTATCTTGTTTCTTTTCTCATAGGAGTTAACCTTACTCGAAAAGGTACCTTGCAAGTAACAAGAAACAAAGAATTGTTATAAGCAGTTCATATCATAGATAAAGAAATCGTAAAACTAGGGTTTCCAGAGGAACTTACACATATTCAGAGAGAAAGAAGAGAGGTTGTTTGAGAGATTAGGGTTAGTCAGTGTGTTGAGCGATAAGAGAGGAAAGCAAGTAATTGGACCGGGCTTTGTTAGGGTCCAACATTTTGGTGCTCTCGTTTTTTCTTGTTCTGTCCAAGTTCTGAGTTCAATCATGGCAAGTACTCGAGCACAGGAAGAGTTTATCAAACTACAATCCTTGGTTTATTCGTTAGCAGATACCATGAATAAAATGCAAGTGCAAATGATAGAGTCGATTCAAGCAAATAAGACAGTTCAAGATTCGGTCAGTTCTTTACAACATCACATGCAGAACTCGATTCAACAGATGAATGACAAATTGGATACATTTACGAATCAGACCGAGGGTTTTCCACAATCAAATTCCGTTTCAGACAGTCCTCGTTCATCATCTTCCTTAGCAGACACGTTACTAAAAGGGATCAAGTTAGAGATACCTCGATTTAATGGTGAGGACCCATTGGGATGGATCTACAAGACTGAGAAATTCTTTACCTTTCATAATATTCCAGTGGAGCAGCGTTTAGAAATTGCTTCTTTTGCATTTGAGGATGATGGCCTGCAATGGTTACAATGGATGGAAGCAAACAAACAGATCACAACTTGGAATTCTTTCTTACAATCATTGAAAGTTAGATTCGGACCATCTGAATATGAAGGTGTTCAAGGGACTTTGGCTAAATTGGCGCAAGTTTCCACTGTTCAACATTATCAGAAACAATTTGAGGCTCTTTCTAACAGAGTTAGAGGTATTCCTGACTCATTTTTAATGAGTTGCTTTATTTCGGGCTTAAAATCTCATATTAGAAGAGAAGTACAGATTGCTAGACCTTCAGATTTAGCACATGCTATATGGTTAGCAAAAATGCATGAATCTAAATTCCATGACTCATATTTTGTCCCAAAATGTCTTCTTCATCTTCTCCTACATATTAAAACCCTTCAATTTTAATCACACAACCTACCACAACTAGTTCACAGTCATCTACTGGGAATTCCAAACCACCATTATTACCTAACCCCCCTGTTTCATCTCTTCCCATAAAAAAATTAACTCCTTCTGAAATGTTAGTTCGACGTGAGAAAGGCCTTTGTTATAATTGTGATGAAAAGTTCCATAGGGGACATCAATGTAAAGCCAAATTTTTGTTGTTAATAGAGGATGAAGACAATAGTAATGAAATGGATATCCAATCGGATGAATTACTTAATATTACTGATGAGGGTACTATCAGTTTTCATGCCTTGGCTAGATTGCAAGTTCCAAAAACATTAAAATTTCAAGGTTGTATTAAAAATCATGATATTTCTATTCTGATTGATTCGGGCAGTACTCATAATTTTTTACAAAGTAGAATTGCAAAATATTTGGGTTTAGTGATTGAACCCTCTCCACATTTTCATGTTCTCGTAGGAAATGGGGATAAATTGCAATGTGAGGGAATGTGTAGAAATGTTCTCATTCAGATTCAAGGATTGGATTTTTTCACTACATTTTACATCCTACCTATTCAAGGGGCTGAGGCAGTCTTAGGAGTACAGTGGTTGAAAGAATTGGGACCTGTCACAGTTGATTATGGTAGTTTGACAATGCAATTTGTTATGAATGGAGTTCAAGTCCAGCTATCTGGAGATGTGGGTACTCAAATGCAACCTATCACTCATCATCAGTTTCAAAGATTATTAGCAACTGATGCGGTTGCTTTTTGTTTGCAATTGAAGGCTCAGGGTTCAGACCAATCTTCAGAGAATACCACCTGCAATGCGGCTATTCAGCACACATTGGGCAGATTTTCTCAAATTTTTGAGACACCCTCATCCTTGCCTCCTTTGAGAGATGTCCAACATAGGATACATTTGACAAATGAAGCTCAACCAGTCAATGTTAAGCCTTATCGTTACCCACATTTCCAGAAATCTGAAATAGAGCGACAGGTAGCTGATATGTTGAGTCAAGGTGTCATTCAACACAGCACCAGTCCATATTCTTCACCAGTCTTGTTGGTTAAGAAGAAAGATGGAAGCTGGCGATTCTGTATTGATTACAGAGCATTAAACAAAGTCACAATCAAGGATCAGTTTCCTATCCCAACTATTGATGAGTTGTTGGATGAATTACATGGGGCTTCTGTATTTTCTAAGCTAGATTTACGTTCAGGATATCATCAAATTAGGATGCATCCATCAGACATTGAAAAGACAGCATTTCGAACACATGATGGTCATTATGAGTTTGTTGTCATGCCTTTTGGTTTAAGCAATGCACCTGCTACTTTTCAATCTATAATGAATAGGTTGTTTAAACCATATTTGAGGCGATTTGTTATTGTTTTTTTTTGATGATATACTTGTATACAGCACATCTATGGATGCGCATGTGGAACATTTGAGTGTGGTTTTACAGATTTTGTTGGAAAATCATTTTTATCTTAAGGATAGTAAGTGTCTTTTTGGCCAAGAATAGATTAAGTACTTAGGCCATATTGTGTGCAAAGAGGGCGTTACACCAGAATCTACTAAGGTTGAAGCAGTTATGAAGTGGCCATTACCACTTACTATTAAAGAGTTGAGAGCATTTTTGGGTCTTTCTGGATATTATCGTCGTTTCATTAAGGGCTATGCTATGATAGCTAGTCCATTGACTGATATGTTACAACGATACCAGTTTCATTGGTCTAATTCAGCTAAGGAGGCTTTCGAAAAACTTAAGAAGGCACTGTGTTCAGCACCAATTCTTAAGCTTCCAGATTTTAATCAACAGTTTATTGTGGAGACAGATGCTTCAGGAACTGGTGTAGGAGCTGTATTATTACAAGGTAGTCACCCACTTGCTTATTTTAGCAAGAAACTACCTATACATCTCAGAAAAGCTTCAGCTTATGTTCGTGAATTATATGCTATTATTCAGGCAGTTAAAAAATGGAGACAGTATTTGTTAGGCAGCCATTTCCTCATTCGGACAGACCATAGGAGTTTGAAGGAAATACTCACCCAGGTGATTCAAACACCTGAGCAGCAGAAGTATCTCTCCAAATTAATGGGATTTGACTATTCCATTGTTTATAAACAAGGAATAGATAATCAAGTAGCTGACTCTCTTTCCAGAAAATTCGATGATAGTTATCTTTATTTTGGAATATCTTCTATTTGTTTTCAGTTTATTGATAAACTGAAACAGGAGTATACAACTTAGAAGAATTCAAAACCTTGTTGTCTGACATGAAGGAGGGGAATGTTCTGAAATGGGACCTTCATTGGTGCAACAATTTGTTGTATTATGGTTCCCGACTGTTTTTAGTACCTCAGAGTTCACTCATTCCAGACTTATTACATGAGTATCATGCATCCCCAGCTTCGGGTCATTTTGGAATTTTGAAAACCTATAAACGCCTTGCTAGTGACTTTTATTGGATAGGCATGAAGCAACAAGTGGAAGACTTTGTTAAGGGCTGTCTCATTTGTCAACAGGTGAAGTACCAAGGCCGTTCTCCTGCTGGTCTATTAAGTCCACTTCCTATTCCAGATAGGATTTGGGAGGATATTAGTCTTGACTTTATTACTTGCCTTCCAAAGTCACAAGGGTTTTCAGTTATATTGGTTGTAGTAGATAGATTATCCAAATATTGCCATTTGGGGCATTGGATTCTCATTTTACAGCAACCAAAGTGGCTACCTTATTTCTCAATATTGTAGTCAAACTACATGGTTATCCTCGCACAATTGTATCAGATAGGGATCCTATCTTTTTGAGCAAATTCTGGACAGAATTATTTTCATTGAGTGGAACCAAATTGAAGCTGACAAGTGCTTACCATCCTCAGAGTGATGGTCAAACAGAAGTTCTTAACAGAACTATTCAACAATATTTGCGCAGTTTTGTAATGGATTGTTCAAATTTATGGGTCAAGTATTTACCTTGGGCAGAATTTGCCTATAATACCTCATTTCATGGAGGTGCAGGCTTTACCCCATTTCGAATAGTATATGGTAGAGACCCACCTACTATTTCCTCTTATGTTAGAGGATCGTCTACTTTGGAAGCTGTGGAAGCAGACTTATTAACTAGAGATGAGATTTTGAAGCTTCTGAAACAACATTTGACTCAAGCTCAAAATAGAATGAAAACAATTACGATCAGCATCGGACTGAGGTAGTCCTTCAACCTGGGGATCTGGTTTTCATTAAGTTGCAACCTTATAAGCAACTATCTTTAGCATCTCATGGGGTCTCTAAGCTCTCAAAACGTTTTTATGGACCTTATAAAGTACTGGACAGAGTGGGAACATGTGCTTATAGGGTGGAACTTCCTCCTTTCTCTAAAATTCACAATGTATTTCACGTATCTAAATTGAAGAAAGCTTTTGGGGTCTCAGTTCCAACATTGGAATTACCAGAACATGCTGTGGATCAACACCCTCTTATACAACCACTGTCTATTTTGGGTCAGAGAATGGTGTCTCAACAGGGTCGATCAATTCCTCAGATTCTAGTTCAATGGCACGGTTTACTGCCTGAGGATACTACTTGGGAGAATCTAGAAGATTTCCAGAAGGCTTATCCAACTTACAACCTTGAGGGCAAGGTTGTTTTCGAAGGGGGGGAGGAAAATGTTACGACCCAAAAGAGAATAACAAGGCAACCCACTTGGATAAAGGATTTTGTAACTAAATAGTTACTTAGTACTTAGATTACACTTTCTGTTTTTAGGGTTTCCAATTTGGAAACACACATACATGTAACTAAATTGACAGATCAGCAACAGATAACAAATTGACAGATCAGCAATAGATAGCTGTCAAAATAACAATTGTAATACAGCAATAAAAGGAAAAATCGAAAGAGGAAAAACTCATCCTTATTTCCGAAATTCCAGTGTCTCTTCTTTCTTTCTCATAGGAGTTAACCTTACTCGAAAAGGTACCTTGCAAGTAACAAGAAACAAAGAATTGTTATACCAGTTCATATCAAGATAAAGAAATCGTAAAACTAGGGTTTCAGAAGAACTTACACATATCAGAGAGAAAGAAGAGAGGTTGATTGAGAGATTAGGGTTAGTCGTGTGTTGAGCGTTAAGAGAGGAAAGCAAGTAATTGGACCGGGCCTTGTTTGGGTCCAACATTTGGTGCTCTCGTTTTTCTTGTTCTGTCCAAGTTCTGAGTTCAATCATGGCGAGTACTCGAGCACAGGAAGAGTTTATCAAACTACAATCCTTGGTTTATTCGTTAGCAGATACCATGAATAAAATGCAAGTGCAAATGACAGAGTCGATTCAAGCAAATAAGACAGTTCAAGATTCGGTCAGTTCTTTACAACATCACATGCAGAACTCGATTCAACAGATGAATGACAAATTGGATACATTTAGGAATCAGACCGAGGGTTTTCCACAATCAAATTCAGTTTCAGACAGTCCTCGTTCATCATCTTCCTTAGCAGACACGTTACTAAAAGGGATCAAGTTAGAGATACCTCGATTTAATGGTGAGGACCCATTGGGATGGATCTACAAGACTGAGAAATTCTTTACCTTTCATAATATTCCAGTGGAGCAGCGTTTAGAAATTGCTTCTTTTGCATTCGAGGATGATGGCCTGCAATGGTTACAATGGATGGAAGCAAACAAACAGATCACAACTTGGAATTCTTTCTTACAATCATTGAAAGTTAGATTCGGACCATCTGAATATGAAGATGTTCAAGGGACTTTGGCTAAATTGGTGCAAGTTTCCACTGTTCAACATTATCAGAAACAATTTGAGGCTCTTTCTAACAGAGTTAGAGGTATTCCTGAATCATTTTTAATGAGTTGCTTTATTTCGGGCTTAAAATCTCATATTAGAAGAGAAGTACAGATTGCTAGACCTTCAGATTTAGCACATGCTATATGGTTAGCAAAAATGCATGAATCTAAATTCCATGATCATATTTTGTTCCAAAAATGTCTTCTTCATCTTCTCATACATATTCCAAACCCCTTCAATTTTCAAAACCATACACACAACCTACCACAACTAGTTCACAGTCATCTACTGGGAATTCCAAACCACCATTATTACCTAACCCCCTGTTTCATCTCTTCCCATAAAAAAATTAACTCCTTCTGAAATGTTAGTTCGACGTGAGAAAGGCCTTTGTTATAATTGTGATGAAAAGTTCCATAGGGGACATCAATGTAAAGCCAAATTTTTGTTGTTAATAGAGACGAAGACAATAGTAATGAAATGGATATCCAATCGGATGAATTACTTACTATTACTGATGAGGGTACTATCAGTTTTCATGCCTTGGCTGGTTGCAAGTTCCAAAAACATTAAAATTTCAAGGTTGTATTAAAAATCATGATATTTCTATTCTGATTGATTCGGGCAGTACTCATAATTTTTTACAAAGTAGAATTGCAAAATATTTGGGTTTAGTGATTGAACCCTCTCCACATTTTCATGTTCTCGTGGGAAATGGGGATAAATTGCAATGTGAGGGAATGTGTAGAAATGTTCTCATTCAGATTCAAGGATTGGATTTTTTCACTACATTTTACATCCTACCTATTCAAGGGGCTGAGGCAGTATTAGGAGTACAGTGGTTGAAAGAATTGGGACCTGTCACAGTTGATTATGGAGTTTGACAATGCAATTTGTTATGAATGGAGTTCAAGTCCAGCTATCTGGAGATGTGGGCACTCAAATGCAACCTATCACTCATCATCAGTTTCAAAGATTATTAGCAACTGATGCGGTTGCTTTTTGTTTGCAATTGAAGGCTCAGGGTTCAGACCAATCTTCAGAGAATACCACCTGCAATGCGGCTATTCAGCACACATTGGGCAGATTTTCTCAAATTTTTGAGACACCCTCATCCTTGCCTCCTTTGAGAGATGTCCAACATAGGATACATTTGACAAATGAAGCTCAACCAGTCAATGTTAAGCCTTATCGTTACCCACATTTCCAGAAATCTGAAATAGAGCGACAGGTAGCTGATATGTTGAGTCAAGGTGTCATTCAACATAGTACCAGTCCATATTCTTCACCAGTCTTGTTGGTTAAGAAGAAAGATGGAAGCTGGCGATTCTGTATTGATTACAGAGCATTAAACAAAGTCACAATCAAGGATCAGTTTCCTATTCCAACTATTGATGAGTTGTTGGATGAATTACATGGGGCTTCTGTATTTTCTAAGCTGGATTTACGTTCAGGATATCATCAAATTAGGATGCATCCATCAGACATTGAAAAGACAGCATTTCGAACACATGATGGTCATTATGAGTTTGTTGTCATGCCTTTTGGTTTAAGCAATGCACCTGCTACTTTTCAATCTATAATGAATAGGTTGTTTAAACCATATTTGAGGCGATTTGTTATTGTTTTTTTTGATGATATACTTGTATACAGCACATCTATGGATGCGCATGTGGAACATTTGAGTGTGGTTTTACAGATTTTGTTGGAAATCATTTTTATCTTAAGGATAGTAAGTGTTTTTTGGCCAAGAACAGATTGAGTACTTGGCCATATTGTGTGCAAAGAGGGCGTTACACCAGAATCTACTAAGGTTGAAGCAGTTATGAAGTGGCCATTACCACTTACTATTAAAGAGTTGAGAGCATTTTTGGGTCTTTCTGGATATTATCGTCGTTTCATTAAGGGCTATGCTATGATAGCTAGTCCATTGACTGATATGTTACAACGAGACCAGTTTCATTGGTCTAATTCAGCTAAGGAGGCTTTCGAAAAACTTAAGAAGGCACTGTGTTCAGCACCAATTCTTAAGCTTCCAGATTTTAATCAGCAGTTTATTGTGGAGACAGATGCTTCAGGAACTGGTGTAGGAGCTGTATTATTACAAGGTAGTCACCCACTTGCTTATTTTAGCAAGAAACTACCTATACATCTCAGAAAAGCTTCAGCTTATGTTCGTGAATTATATGCTATTGTTCAGGCAGTTAAAAAATGGAGACAGTATTTGTTAGGAGCCATTTCCTCATTCGGACAGACCATAGGAGTTTGAAGGAAATACTCACCCAGGTGATTCAAACACCTGAGCAGCAGAAGTATCTCTCCAAATTAATGGGATTTGACTATTCCATTGTTTATAAACAAGGAATAGATAATCAAGTAGCTGACTCTCTTTCCAGAAAATTCGATGATAGTTATCTTTATTTTGGAATATCTTCTATTTGTTTTCAGTTTATTGATAAACTGAAACAGGAGTATACAACTTAGAAGAATTCAAAACCTTGTTGTCTGACATGAAGGAGGGGAATGTTCTGAAATGGGACCTTCATTGGTGCAACAATTTGTTGTATTATGGTTCCCGACTGTTTTTAGTACCTCAGAGTTCACTCATTCCAGACTTATTACATGAGTATCATGCATCCCCAGCTTCGGGTCATTTTGGAATTTTGAAAACCTATAAACGCCTTGCTAGTGACTTTTATTGGATAGGCATGAAGCAACAAGTGGAAGACTTTGTTAAGGGCTGTCTCATTTGTCAACAGGTGAAGTACCAAGGCCGTTCTCCTGCTGGTCTATTAAGTCCACTTCCTATTCCAGATAGGATTTGGGAGGATATTAGTCTTGACTTTATTACTTGCCTTCCAAAGTCACAAGGGTTTTCAGTTATATTGGTTGTAGTAGATAGATTATCCAAATATTGCCATTTGGGGGCATTGGATTCTCATTTTACAGCAACCAAAGTGGCTACTTATTTCTCAATATTGTAGTCAAACTACATGGTTATCCTCGCACAATTGTATCAGATAGGGATCCTATCTTTTTGAGCAAATTCTGGACAGAATTATTTTCATTGAGTGGAACCAAATTGAAGCTGACAAGTGCTTACCATCCTCAGAGTGATGGTCAAACAGAAGTTCTTAACAGAACTATTCAACAATATTTGCGCAGTTTTGTAATGGATTGTTCAAATTTATGGGTCAAGTATTTACCTTGGGCAGAATTTGCCTATAATACCTCATTTCATGGAGGTGCAGGCTTTACCCCATTTCGAATAGTATATGGTAGAGACCCACCTACTATTTCCTCTTATGTTAGAGGATCGTCTACTTTGGAAGCTGTGGAAGCAGACTTATTAACTAGAGATGAGATTTTGAAGCTTCTGAAACAACATTTGACTCAAGCTCAAAATAGAATGAAAACAATTACGATCAGCATAGGACTGAGGTAGTCCTTCAACCTGGGGATCTGGTTTTCATTAAGTTGCAACCTTATAAGCAACTGTCTTTAGCATCTCATGGGGTCTCTAAGCTCTCAAAACGTTTTTATGGACCTTATAAAGTACTGGACAGAGTGGGAACATGTGCTTATAGGGTGGAACTTCCTCCTTTCTCTAAAATTCACAATGTATTTCACGTATCTAAATTGAAGAAAGCTTTTGGGGTCTCAGTTCCAACATTGGAATTACCAGAACATGCTGTGGATCAACACCCTCATACAACCACTGTCTATTTTGGGTCAGAGAATGGTGTCTCAACAGGGTCGATCAATTCCTCAGATTCTAGTTCAATGGCACGGTTTACTGCCTGAGGATACTACTTGGGAGAATCTAGAAGATTTCCAGAAGGCTTATCCAACTTACAACCTTGAGGGCAAGGTTGTTTTCGAAGGGGGGGAGGAAAATGTTACGACCCAAAAGAGAATAACAAGGCAACCCACTTGGATAAAGGATTTTGTAACTAAATAGTTACTTAGTACTTAGATTACACTTTCTGTTTTTAGGGTTTCCAATTTGGAAACACACATACATGTAACTAAATTGACAGATCAGCAACAGATAACAAATTGACAGATCAGCAATAGATAGCTGTCAAAATAACAATTGTAATACAGCAATAAAAGGAAATCGAAAGAGGAAAAACTCATCCTTATTCCGAAATTCCAGTGTCTCTTTTTCTTTTCTCATAGGAGTTAACCTTACTCGAAAAGGTACCTTGCAAGTAACAAGAAACAAAGAATTGTTATAAGCAGTTCATATCAAAGATAAAGAAATCGTAAAACTAGGGTTTCCAGAGAACTTACACATATCAGAGAGAAAGAAGAGAGGTTGTTTGAGAGATTAGGGTTAGTCAGTGTGTTGAGCGATAAGAGAGGAAAGCAAGTAATTGGACCGGGCTTTGTTAGGGTCCAACACATACCCTTCATTTTTCTTATGAAACATGAGTTTAAAAATGATTTTGGGGTTTTCAAAGTAGGGTCTCAATTTCATCCGAATTTCCAACATCTCATATTTGACATAACCTTTCCTTTTTCAATGTTCTTACCTTCTATATATGAATATCTACTATCTAACATCTCTATACATATACAAGACTACATTTCTAGGATCATCAATGCATGGAAATAAAAATAACTCTATGATCATACATGTACATGAAGTTGTGGATGTCTAAACTTTAGATCTACTAAATATAATGCATGAATCATAGATCTCATGGCATGAACAACAATATATATGCAAGATCTCTACTTTACATGCATGAACAATATGATATTTCAACCAAAACTCTTCCAAATACTAGATCCACTTCTTGTGATGGCTTGAGATTCTTGTAGTAGTGTTTTCATGTCCCTTGCTCTTGCTCATTGGGATTTAAATGAGAAAACACATAAGAATGATCTTGCCATTACAAGATTTGGGATGAACAAGACTTAAATACACATACCAATGGAGTCTTGAAGGAGAAAAGAAGAGGAAACAAGTTGGAAATGTGAGAGGAAGGGGGAGAGGGGCTCACGGCACAAGGGGACTAAAAGGAGAGAGTTTTTACTCTTTGTAAAAATTGAAACAAGAAGAAATGAAGAGAAAGAGAGAAAATATGCTTATATATGAAGTGAATTAGGGTTTTAGTTAATAAAATTGAGTTAAAATAAATCAATGGAGAGGGAAAGCAAGGGGTGGGGGGCGCTGGCCACTTAGGTAGTGTGTGTGTGTGTGTTTGAAAAATTTGATATTTTGTAATTTAGTAAATTAAAATGTAATAAATGTGATAATTATTTAAGAGACAAAATTTATTGGAAAACAAAATTGAAATGAGTAGTTGTAAGGATGTAAGAATAGGGTATGGCTAGTGTATAGTGTAGGTTATACTTGTGAATAGTAGACAAGACATCTACTTTACCGATTGTATCGAAAACACGGAAAAAGCTATAACTGTAATTTTTATAGCTCGGAAAATTATAAAATTGATATTTTTGGAATCCTTATAAAATTACGGCTCTAATGAATATTCCGGAACATTTTTCTGAATCCGTGGTCTGGGGCACGCTTTTCCGTAATTGAACTCGGGAAGGCCTGGAATTGAAAAATTCCCGAATTTAAAACTTTCAAAGGTTTAAAATGGACTTTAAAACAATAATTCAACTTCATTTACTTTATAAATTTCTTTTATTATGAAACCAAAGGAAAGCCGGATTTAGGGTTCCTAGGCTTCACTCACTAGACTCACACTGGACCGGATTAGGGTTTTGCTTCCAACTCCCGGGGTTTCTTGACTACTGAGAATACCGGGGTTTACAGGTTGAAAGGGTAGGAGATGTATTGCATGGGGAGCCATCACTTTCTGAGTACGGTCTAACTGTTGGAGCTTTAAGCCATGAACCAAACCTCGGGTTTCCATTCTCTAATTCACAACTCGTACTAGAGTGACCAAAGCATCCACATTTGAAACAGATGTCAGGTAGTTTCTCATACTTGAAATTAACCAAATACCTCTCTGTCTTGTTCCAGCTAACCCATACACCAGTCTTGATAGGGGCTTTTCCAATCAAGATTGATTCTGACCCGAAGAAAACCTCTCATAGCTCCTCCTTTAAGGTTGATTGGTTCACTTTCTATCACTTCCCCCACCAGAGCTCCTAACTTAACAGCATTACTGTCCGTCATCTGATCCAGTTTCAGACTATGTATCTGTAGCCAGAAGGGACATTTTTGTAGATAGACATCCTCAATGTTCTGATGTGATTCCCAAATATTCAGCACCAATAATTTCCCTAGAAAAGCCCAAGGACCATCTCCGATTATCTTCAAGATTATTTGTTTTTCATGGAAAGTGCAAACAAACCAATTAGGCTTAGAACCCACTATTTCACAATTGCCATACTGTTTCCACATCTTCTTCAATACTGAGATCACAGCTGCCCTATTCTCCGCTTTGTCAGACACTATACGACACACGAGGACAACCCTCTTTGAGCTGGGATCTATCTCTTTTGTGTCTAAATCCACAACCGGCATGTTGCCTTCCTCCCCAATACTTTCGTACTGGTGGACAGCGTGGTGGTGTGGCTCCGACATTCTTGCCAGAGGAAGCTATGTACAGAGAAGAAACACTAGAAGGGATTAGGAACCCTCAGAACAAGACGGAAAAGCAAAAACCAAAGCAAATACCACTAAACAGGAAACCAAGAAGCTAAAACAGCTAGGACCCTAAAACAAACAGAAAAAGAAACCTGAATTGGAACGCCTTACTAACATAAAGAGATGTCCCAAAGTCACCTTGCTGAACTCATGCCCTTAGAGGAGAGCCATTGTTGCTATCCACCAACTCCATGTTTCAACCTCCAAGAACGAAGAAACCCGGTACGGAACAAACAGGAAAGCCAAATGGAGAGGACTTAAAGCCGCGATGGAGACCGACGGGCTAGTAATGTTAAGGGTGGGTTTCTATGCTCAGTAAGAGAGAAGGGTTTCTTGAGAGAAGACATCCAAACTCAGGTTGGGATCTAGAAAAAAGGGCTTCCTGATAGGATTGAAGATACAGAAAAATTTCTTGGCTAAAGAGATGTCCAGAGAGTAATAAAGAAGATGACCTCTCGTGACGGGGTAACGGCTCTCTTCGACGGAGAGAAACCCTAGTGCTTTCGCCTAGGAAAATCAAAACATACTTGATGATCATTTACCATGAAGGAATTGAGGCAGCTGTGAAAACCGCGTGTGGACTGGTGTGTAACCAAAATAGCCAACTTTTCCCCACTACGTAATCTTTAACCGAAATTCAAATTGCCGACAGTGCATATAAATCTTTCCAAATAATTGTCATTTTAAACTTAAAATAATAATCATAATAATAATAGTTTCTGAAGTTGAAGCGTGAAAACCAAACTTCTCAAATAATTTTCGTGCTATCTGCATATAAAAAAAAAAAAATTATACATAAAGCTTATTAATAAAAAATAAAAAAAGATACACTTATATTATAAATGTCTTAAAAATATGATAAAATCATTTAATCAAATATTGGAAGAATTATTCTTATTTTTAGGAAATTTTGTGTTATATTATGTATAGTTGTATTTAATAATAATACAGGAATTTATCTTTTTAAATATGAATAAAATCGGATCAATTCAAGTGCTAAACCATCTTTTCTGTAAATCATATGGATCTGCAAAAGCCAAATTTTGAAGAGATTTACCTAATGATGTAACTAATAACAAACTGTAAGTATTTTTTTTCTGTAATTAAATCAATAATAAATTTACCCATATATGAAAGCATATTAACGACCTGGACGTAATCTATTAGACCATGACTGCCAGACCACTCCCCACACTCTCTCCCTTGTATTTATTAATTATTAATAATATATATATTTACAAGCTGAATATGGAAAAGCCACAAAATTCATCACTCAGATCCAATCTAACTCTTCCCTTCTGTTTCCACATATAGAACCACATTCTAACATCAGATTCGTACATACCGACTCCTCTGTTCTCTCTGTCTTCTCTCTCCCTCTCTCCCCCCCGGATCTTACACCTCCCGACCCTCACATACCCAATCTCCATATTATTCGTTTTTTGCAAATATCCACCCCAGTAAGTGTTTTGAAGTTTTTCTTTCATTCTTTTGCAAATTTAACTTCTGGGTCTTGCTCAAAGTTGGATTTTTTATGTTCACTCTTGATAAAGTTTCAATCTTTGGGACTGGTTTTGTTTTTTTTTTTTTTTTTAATTGTGATTTTGTGCCGTCGTTGGTTTGTTGCTTTTGTTGTATTAGAATTTGATTCACGGTGATTTTTCAATGCATGGATTTGGATCATTGTATTTGAAGTTGTTTAATTGTCGTTTCCGTTTCAGATCCATAAGATTTAGTTCATTAAGTAACTTGTGTATGGTTCATTAAATAAATCCTCTCTGTAGATTTTAAGAATTAATGTAGAATCCAGTCATTGAATACTTATAAGTAGCTATTCCTTTTTTCTTTTCTTTTTCTTTTTCTTTTTTATTTTCATTAGTTCTATTTTTATTAATTTATATTCTTGTTAAAGTTTTATATTCCTAGTATGTATTTTGAATTGGAGCTAAGGTCCAAGTTTTCGGATTTAGATCTTTAGAGACAAAGCTTTCAATTTGCTGATTGGCTGATGTCTTTTGATTGTATATAATTCTTTAGTTCCTCCATCTATTTAGTTTAATGGTTTATTCTAGATTCATGAATAGAGCAGGCATTGTTCAATGTTTGGCGATGCTTGTGTAGGTTTGGTAGTTGTTCTTTTGTCGGTGTGGTGGATCTAGTTGTCTTGTTCTCTTTTTACTTATCTGTATTATATTTGTGGAGTTGCCAGAGTTATCTTGTCTTACCAGTAAATTGTATGTGATGTTTGTCCCTCTTATATTGCTCTTTTTATAATAGTTCTGGTTTGTCTTGTGATTTTTGGAGTAGTTTGTTGCACTTAAATGTAATCTTTACTTAGATATGCTGTATAGGTTTTTCGAGCAATCAATTTGGACCATCTTTTCAAACTGTTTAACCAAAAACAAAATATGTCTTTAATTTTTTGTTTTTTAAATTTACCAGACTTTATACGTCTGAAATGGAGAATCAGTGATCCATATATACTTGCATCTTTACAAAAATTTGGTCATTGCTAATTTCCGACTGCTATTGCTGATTAAAATAAATTCCTTTGCGGGCAAGTAATTTATTTATTTATTTATTTTTACGGGAAACTGCAATTCTTATTTTGATCTGGTTAATTTTACTTGATGTAGGAACTTTATAAAGGCTTGCTAGGTGCAAGTGTTGCAAGTTATCTCTGGGTGAGGAAGTTGCTAATATGAGATTTAACTTGTGATCTTTAGTGCTTTAAGGGAATTAATTTTTGGTAAAGAAAATAGGAGTGTATCAAGAATGAGGGGAAGATCAGATGGATCTCAAAAGAAGCGTCTTGTAACTTCAGTTTGTGTAGTTGCAGTATTTCTTGTTTTCCTATATGTGTACTATGGATCAATTTTTGGCTCTAGTGGCCATGCTTCATCAGCACTGGAGTATGGAAAATCCTTGAGAAAGCTTGGATCCTCTTATTTGGGTGGTGATGGAGATAACGATGGGAAGGATGAATCTTCAGCTAAATTTGGCCAGGAATATGGGGATGATGTCACTCCAAAAAGCTTTCCAGTAAGTTTACAGCCAAGTTGAAATTACATATATGCAAATGGTGATTCATTATTACATATGATAATATCCATTTCTCTGATACTCTTTATTTCTTTCTTTGAAATGAAGGTTTGCGATGATCGTTATTCCGAATTGATTCCTTGCTTAGACAGAAATCTCATATACCAAATGAGGTTGAAGTTGGATTTGTCTTTGATGGAACACTATGAGAGACATTGCCCCCTTCCAGAGAGGCGCTTCAACTGCTTGATTCCTCCTCCTCGAGGGTACAAGGTATTATTTTGCTATGAACTTCTTAGGTCATTTTACTGTTTAGGCCCTGGATGCCTTATATTAAGTTTTTGTACTCTCTTTTGATATTTCCTCGCAGGTTCCAGTCAAGTGGCCAAAGAGCAGAGATGAAGTTTGGAAAGCTAACATTCCACATACCCACCTTGCACATGAAAAGTCAGACCAAAACTGGATGGTTGTAAAAGGCGAAAAGATCAATTTTCCAGGAGGAGGCACTCATTTTCACTATGGAGCAGATAAATATATTGCTCATATGGCCAATGTAAGTGCTTCTCTTGCAAAACCACTTTCTGTTTTTTTTTTTTTGGTTAATACAAAACCACTTTTAACTGTTCTATTGACCCTCGAAAAAGATTCCTTTTTCTTTCCACTATAAAATATTCTGTCACTTCCCTAAAACATTTTGCATTTGTCTACCACCGACCTTTTTCATTAGATATACTTTGTTCTCTCTGTTGTGACTGTTTGAATTGACAGATGCTCAACTTTTCAAACAATATTCTGAACAATGAAGGAAATTTAAGGACAGTTCTTGATGTTGGTTGTGGCGTTGCAAGTTTTGGAGGTTATTTGCTATCATCAGACATTATAGCAATGTCTTTAGCACCCAATGATGTGCATCAGAACCAAATCCAGTTTGCCCTGGAGAGAGGAATCCCAGCCTATCTTGGTGTCTTGGGTACCAAGAGGCTTCCCTATCCTAGCAGATCCTTTGAGCTTGCTCATTGTTCTCGGTGTAGGATTGATTGGCTCCAAAGAGATGGAATTCTTCTCCTTGAACTGGATAGGTTGCTTAAACCTGGGGGTTATTTCGCCTACTCATCTCCAGAAGCATATGCACAGGATGAGGAAGACCTTAGAATCTGGAAAGCAATGAGTGCCCTTGTCGAGCGCATGTGCTGGAGGATAGCTGCAAAGAGGAACCAAACTGTCATTTGGCAGAAACCTCTGACAAACGATTGTTATATGCAAAGGAAGCCTGGTACACAACCTCCTATGTGCAAATCTGATGATGATCCTGATGCAGTGTGGGGTGTACCCATGGAGGCATGCATCACTCCTTACTCTGATCGTATGTTTTCTGCTTTCTGATGTTACTTCTATGTTGTTAACTCTTTCATTGCTTAGACTGTTCTTATAAGACAGGTGATGTGGAATATTCATGATTCTATGATTGAGTTTTTCTAGAGTTTCCAGAGGAGACTCTTAGAATCTCTCTGAAGTAATTACCTAAGTTCCAACTTGTCAGACGATAATCAGCATACAAGGAGATGAATTCTAATGATAGTGAAACAAATATTTTAGCCTGAGCTGGTATTTATAGTAATTGTGGGATGAAGTGTGTGCTCCTAGTGGGCATAAAAGCAATAAAGAAGCATTAGGTATTCTGGTCTATTTTTTAGCTGAGATTTTACTTTTCTCATACACAGCTCAAATTAATGTCAGAAAGCCATTTAGTTATTTACCTGTGCAACATCAGTATATTTCCTTTTGTTTTTTTGGGTGTCTTCTGTCTAATTCTGATTTTTATAATTTTGCTTAACTCATATGTCTAACTTATAAAAACTTTATTGGTTAATTGACCTTATATGAATTAAGAAAGCTATATTTGTTTTCACCTTTTTATGACTGTTCATCTACCTTTGAATTTCTCTAAAGCAAATGTTTTGCAAGCAAATTTGATTTATTTCAAGCAAATCTTATAGACTGTACCATTCTTGAACCTATTGATGCACTGAACCAAATCTCATCTTAACTTAATCCACCATTCCGTTATTGGTCCTACTCTGAATGTACATGCTTGCAAAACCTTCATGGATTGTGTTAAGCATGCTGTCATGGATTGTGTTAAGCATGCTGTTAAAAGTTCACTTGTCTGTAACTTGATTATGTATTTTGGTGCACTTTTAAACTTGTGATTATATAAATTTCACTTGATTTGGTTGTTGAAGTCACAAGTCAACTTATACTATTCTACGAGATTGTGATTTTTTTGGGCTTTTCCCTGTCAAAACAAATGCAAATATTGTGTAGGTGTAGGCTTTTGATAGAATTATGAGTTTAGATGTAAAATTCTACAAATTCATGATTCTACTAGTTCTATCCAATTCTACAATTTTATACATTCCAACTGTAGGTGAGATCACGAATTTTGCATGAGGCAATGTTTTACATATGTAAGCAATAGCACTTGTTGCTGTTTAAATGATTGAGGAAGAGGACTTGGGCCCTTTGTTATTTCTTTTTCATGCTCAATGTTTATTATCCATGTGAAACTCTAGTGTCCATGTTTCTTCATACATACTATTAATTCAAAACATTTCACTAAGCTGATCTAAATCTATCCTTGGAAACATAAAAATACCATGTTTTAAATGTTATATATTTGTTATAGGTGACCATAAAGCCCAGGGAAGTGGATTGGCCCCATGGCCTGCTAGATTGACTTCCCCTCCCCCCCGACTTGCAGATTTTGGTTACTCAAGTGAAATGTTTGAAAAGGACACGGTAAATTAAAGCCTTTCTGGCTGACTTCTAGATTTTATTTATTTATCTATTTTTTGTACATGCTGTTTCCATTATGCCTTGTTTATTGTATTATGTGCCAATTAAATGTGATTATTCCATGGACATATGTTTGCTCTGCAGGAGATTTGGCAGCGGAGAGTTGAGAATTATTGGCAACTGTTGAGCTCAAAGATTCAGTCAGATACAATAAGGAACATCATGGACATGAAAGCAAACATGGGGTCTTTCGCAGCTGCACTGAAGGGGAAAGACGTGTGGGTTATGAATGTGGTTCCTGAAGATGGACCGAATACACTAAAGCTGATATATGACAGAGGCCTTATAGGAGCTGTCCACAGTTGGTAAGAACTGCTAGTCTTGAATTCATCGCGGAATGTAGCTTATCTTATTAGTAGTTATGTTACTCCCATTCCTTCTAAATTAGCAATGTCTCTTCTAGTAATCAATAGTAAACACAGATTGAACATTCTGGGAAATATGAAGAGAGTTATGTTTCAGAGCATGGCAATAGGCTGATTAGATCTTTGACTTTGGAGTTGAGATTTTATTGGAGGACATCATTTCTTTTTAATTGAACATAAAGGGCTTCTCTTCCTCCTTTTTTAAAATCAAAGGCTAAATAAATATCTCGTGCAACAGGTGTGAAGCATTTTCCACCTATCCTCGAACTTATGATCTACTTCATGCTTGGACGGTATTTTCTGATATCGGGAAGAAAGGCTGCAGTGCTGAGGATCTTCTGATTGAGATGGACCGGATACTTAGGCCAACCGGTTTTGCCATCATCAGGGATAAGCAACCGATTATCGACTTAATAAAGAAGTATCTGCCAGCATTGCACTGGGATGTGGTGGCGGTAGCTGAGTCAGTTTCGGATGAACAAGATGGAGAAGACGTGGTGCTTGTCGCCCAAAAGAAGATGTGGTTGACAAGTGAGAGTGTGAGGGAATCGGAATAGAAAGATGCACCATAGGACTTTTACTACAAAACAAATTGCTACTCCAGGGGATGGATTACAACGATTTCCTGAAGCTGGGACGCGTCAAGGTTTAGACAAAGATCATTTTGCTGCATGAAAATCTTAAATACATTGTTCTTCCATTCTTGTTATGTACCCAATCTGGAAAACCAAGGAATATCAACACCTCTTATAGGGCTATTATTTATTTATTAATTTTTGATTATCATGTCCTGGAAAACCAAGTATTAGATGCTCCTTCAGCTGGCCGGTTGATGAGTGAAGACAAAACTAGTAACGATGCCGAAACAGCGTCGTTTTTTTTTTCCTGTTACTCTATGTTTCTAATATTTATCAAGCGGATCTCTTGTAAAAATAATGGGGCTGTAAACGAGTCAACTTACTTACAAACTATTTAAGCTTGTCACCTTAGGCTTGGCTCGATCTTGATTAGTAAACAAGTCGAGTTCGAGTCTGAAGTGAAGCTTTTTTATCTAAATTTGCAAAGCTCGAGTTTGACTTAGGCTCGCAAGTCAGTTCGTGTATAGATTTATTACTAAATTTGTTAGTAGATTTATAAATTTTTTTATGAATGAAATATTATATATAATTATATAATTAAAACAATAAAATCTATTTTCTATTTAATATTTATTATATTTTAGTTTTGAAAAAAAATGGGAATAGGTTATTTAAACGAGTTGAGTTTAAATTAAATTTCAAACTTGATAAAAGTATTGTAGGCTCAATAAAAAACTTTGCTCTATTTGAGATTAATTCATAAATGATTTGAGCATAAGATTGAATTAAAGCTCGTTTAACTAAATAAGTTGAGTTTAAATTTTAATTTCATGCTAAATAAAAAGTTGAGCTTATATATGAGCTTGGTATTTTTTAAACGAACTAATCCTAAACTGTTTGAGGCTCAAGAAAAAGTTCGGTTTAAATTTGAGCTCGATATATTTTAAACGAATTAAGCTAAAGCTGTTAGAAGTGCGGTTGGAGTCGTTTGCAGCCTTACAAAATAGTATTATGCTTGTTCTCTTCTTTTCTTCTTTATTGTGTTTTTTCTAACAATAGCGTGATCTATATCTAGTCTTTCTGAGGTCATTGCAAACTAAGTTAACATCGATACTCTTAAGTACGAATTAAAAAATTGAACACGTGGGGTTTGGACTTCAAATTTGCCGTTCTGAATATTGGTGAATTAGGCATCCTATTTTGGCGATTTGCGATCAATTTAAAACTTTTTTATTTACTACATAAATTTTACTTATTTTTACAATTAACTATCTACTACTACTAGAATTTTACTTATAATTAATTATCTCTTTTAATACCATAAATAAACTCATAGTAAATTAATAGTTTTAAAATTTAAATAATTAAGTACATAAATTAATGAAAATTCATGTAATTTGTCCTTTTTAAATATTGTTACCACATAGCTAATAGCTTAAACATGCCAGATTTAATATGGATTTATATCTATCAATTATTCACATATTTCTTCCCAAACATTAAAAGCTGGCACGGAAAAGCGTAAAGTGGCTTTCCTGTCTGATCTTCAATATGTCATAGCTTGGGGTTAATGAGAAAGAGGAGGCTGTCCCCTTCTATTAACTTTATAGTTGGATTTACTTGGCCCTTAGGGTGTATAAAGGTATGATTATTTTGTCACATATATCACTTTTAGGGATGTAACCAAATTAGATTTTTCAAAAAATTTTACGAATCTGAAATTCAACTCACTATAGGGCCTACAAAACCTGATCCTACAACTCTACAAGGTTTTTATATTATATCCAAACCCATGCCTATAGGGGTTTGATTTGGAATCCGGAACCCGACTCTATAACTCTATAACCCTATTTTTTTTCTACCTATTTTTATATTTTAATAGTAAATTTAAGCGAAGATGGTGCTTCTGATATATATTTTTTATACACTCAAAAATGAAAAGATACATATGAAATAGATAGAATATGTGACAGACCATATTTATGATTCAACATTTAAATATATAAATATATTACTTATAAGACATAGAGAATGACATAAAATTATAAGAACAAGGTTAAATTAAATCTTTTGTTGGGGTTAAAATATAATAGATATCAAACAATATTAAAGCAAACGTGATTTGAACAAATTTTAATGAAAAGTTGTAAAAGCCTTAACTAGTTTAGTAAATATAAAAGAAAAAACATCTCTAGGAGGTAGAATAGATTGTAGTTTCTGCATGTCTCATTTCCTCTCCTTGCCTTTTTAGTAATGTTTTTATTTATTTAATTTTTTAAATCATAGTACTGGGTTGTTGGATATCCATCGAGTTTGTTATATGATATAAACCCAATCCTATAACCCTATAAGGTTTTTACTATATATCCAAACCTGACCCTAAAACCCTATAAGTTGAACCCCATAAGGTTTTTAACAGATTAGGTAGGTTAGGAACCCTATAACGGCCCCACCCGATTACATCCCTAATCACCTCTAAATGACATGCAAAGCTTCCTTTAGCTAGGTGGGTTTCTAATCAAGATTTAATCGTGCAAGCCTTATTAAATTTTAAGAAAGCTCGATAGAGTGTGTTGTTTGTAAATTCATCCTATTTGAGATCGAAAGAAAATATAGTATCTTAACTTGTTCAAAGTTTTGATGAAAATATTCCTGAAACATCATAGTCCACTTGGACAAATCATAGGTTAAGGAGGTAGGCTCAACCTAGTTGTAAAGTTTGGCACTAGACCCAAAAGAAGTAAAATAGTTTAAAGTTTACATTCATCTATAGAAAATAAGAAATGTAAAAACTTTAGAAATTTTCTTAAAGTTCCATATTGTCCTCTAATCGATGAGTTACCTCTAAGTTCATTAGTTTCAAAACCCATGGAATCATAGTAGAGGTCCACATAATAGCCCCTGTTAGTATATGAAATAGTGAAAAGTGAGCGACGAAACCTAGTATACAATAATCAAGCATATACATGCAAGTCATCATGCCTAGACTAATGCAACAAGTATAAATTAAGGTTGATTAAATTTTAAACCAGCAAACAAGTATTCCCAGTATCCCAGAAATACTAACACACAGATGAGTACTCATGACTCCCACCAAATGAAATGGGTAGGGTTCTCTTAGCGGATAATACACCAAAGTGAGGGTTTAATAAGACCTCAAAACTTACTAGAAAGAAAAAAAAAAGGAAATTGTCTCATCCAGGTCATTCCCTTATAGACCACAACCAACAAGCACGATTCGTTGTAACCGTTTATATGGGGTCCCATATGTTGTATAAGTTGTTATAACTTCATACTTGTTCCTAGTCAGTCACCTAATTTTAAAAATTTCCCTTTCGACTACCCGTTGAGCCCAATTGCACATGGCATGGGGGTTTAAGTGACTAAATTATCATATCATCCTGAACGTTGCAATCAAGCTTGTAACCCAGTCTAGGGTACCACTTCCTGAATTAAGCGACCAAGCAACATCCATCACACAATTAAGCTGAGTTTAAATTCTTGGTCCAGTTGTTAATACTACCCTAGCAAGAAACACACAATTATTGCATATCCGATAACTACAATGATCCTCAAGTCTCTCTTCAAAGCTCGATTTCCAAAATTATTCAAGAATGAATTTGGAATTTAGTTTAAACTTAATAAGTTCTCTTTGTGATATTATTCTTTAGATACTTATTTCAATCACATTCCATTAGGGTATTGTAAGGTAAGTAAGTCTTTCCTCTTTTTAAAACAACTCAAGGAAAACATGATTAAGAACATGAGCCATGTTTTGGCTGTGTTTCTCTTTGTGTTAATACCAATGTTGTCGAAACTAGACCGGACAAGTCGGTTCCAAGTAGCAGGGCATTTTTCATTTGAATAGGCCAAACTCAATTGATCTTGACGAGTCAACCAGGTTGGAATGCAGGCTTATATATATATAAAGCAGAGGTGGAGTGGTCTAGTTGCAACGGTGTTGTGTGTATAAACCTTAAATTTTTCACAATTCTTAAAATATAATCCTAAAAGTTAAACATTAAAACCGAGATCTTGAAAACTGAACCAAGTTAAAAAAAAAAAACCAAACTCTAAATAAGATTAAATATGAAAATTCTTAACCTTAAGAAAAAGAGAACCATCAAAACAAAATGTAGAATCCAACAAACGTTTGATTCAACATTCGTACGCCAACCAAATCATCTATTTGATCCTTAACACGCAAATCAAGATGATATATCCAAATAACGCTCGACATCAAAATACTAAAACCTTAAATCCTTCAGTGAATTTTTGTAAACTCTTAATTTTTTAGGTAATATCAAGTTCAAACCTTAAACCAGAAAGTCTACCAAAAACCCTAAGTTAACGAATTTCCAGGAAACCCTAGCAGTTTAGATCCGACAACCCCGTATCCTTAAACTAAGAAGTTGAAATACGAGTGAAGAGTGTAGATTAGTTCGTAACAATATTAAGGTGCTTTAAAATATCATATTAGTAAATTTTCGACCAATTTTGAATTCGATCGGATACAGACTTCGAAAAACGTGTCTCGGGGCTCAAGATATTAAAAATATGTTATTAGTACCATTAGATTCGTAATTTCATAAGATTTTCAAATATATCAGTTATATAATTTTTCGGGTTATAAAAGTTACAGTTATAGCTTTTATCGTATTTTCTTTACTAACGGTACTTTAATTGTCTAATTTACTTTTCGATTTCTAATCACACTATTGACAAATACAACCATCCATGCCCTATTCTTACATCCTTACAACCTATTCTTACAAAATTTCATCATTTTTCTTACATTTACTTTTCCAATACATTTTATTACATAATATACTTTTAAAATTTGAATTTTATTACACAAAATTATTACACACATCTCTCTCTCTCCCTCTCTCTTGATGGAGCTAGCGCCCCTCCCTCTTTCCTCCCTCTCAATTTATTTTATTTATTTCTTCTTTTATTACATAAATCCTAATCCATTCCACTATAAATACTTCCTTATACCTTTCACTTTTCATTTTCTCTCTTTTCTCTCTAAGACAAACTTTTGCAAAAAAATTTCTCTCCTCTCCTCCTCTCCCTCTCATTGCCGTGACACCCTCTCCCTCTAGCACACACACACACTTTTGTTTTTCTTCAAACTTTCTTACTCCACACATCTATACCCTATCACATTAAAAATATGTAATGGCAAGATCATTCATGTGTGATTCCACTCAAAAATCCCCATGAGCTTTTATGCTAGGGATGTGGAAACACTTGGATATGAGATTCTTGCCATCACAATAATGTAAATCTTGCTATTTATGTTGTTTTGCTATTATTATTCTTTGTTTTTGAGTTATGTTGTTATTATTAATATTTTGTGCATTTATCCATCATTTAATCATATCTACATAATGATCATAATGCATTTGCATCTATGAATAGTATAATAAACTAGATCTAGTTGTTTTGAGTTCATAAATGCCTTAGGTGTTTGTTTTATGTACATAAAGGGCTTGTAGTAGTATGATAATAGTAGGAAAAGGTTAGAAAGCTTAAGATCTATTTTAGTTTCAACAAAAATAATTTTTGGAAATTCGGATCTAAAAAGAACCCTATATAGAAAAGTTATTTTTCAACTTCAAAATGAGTATTTTGCATTGAAAATGAAAAGCTTAGGGAATAGGTATCATAAGTGAATGGTTTTGATGAGTAAAGCTTATATCTACTAAGAGATATTTTCAAAACAAGAAAAGTTTACAAAAGTTATGTTAACGTTATATTTCAATCCCAACAACAAACTCAAAATTCGTAATAAGGAAAGCTTGGTAGGTGAAAACCTATTTTTCAACTCCAAAACAAGATTTTTATTAAAGAAATGGAAGCCTTAAGGAGTAGGTATGATTAGGAAGTTAGTTTTAGAAAGATTAAATGAATTTTAAAAAGAAACAATCTCAAACATAAATTTCAAAATTCGGATTTAAAAATAACCTCTATTAAACACCTATTTCCAAATGCCAAAATGAGGATTTTAATGGAAAAATAGAAGTCCTAGGGAATACATGTAATAAAGACCTAATTTTGACTAGGAAAAATGAAATTTATCAAAGTATAATCCTAAAACAAGGAAAGGTTTCAAAATATAGATTAAACAATGTTTTTATTCCTTAAAAATTTTATAAAATTCGTAACTAGGTAAACCTCCTATTAAAACATCTACTTTCCAACTACAAAATGAAGAATTTTATTAAAATAATGAAGGTGTTGGGCATATAGATCATCAAGGTTGAGTTTTGATAAAAGCAAGTGTGATTTTGCAAGAAATAAAACTAGTTTTCTTAAATCTAGTAATTTCAAAAGTTTTGCAAAGCAAAAGTTTTCTAAAAGAATTCTTGATATCATATATCATTGAGGATATACATATAGATAGCTCATCTCATGACATTCACGATAATAACTTGTAGGTAATGTGTATACATATAATGCATTTGGTGAAAACAAGCTAAGAAAATAGTGTCTTACACATCCCATAAAGCATTGTCTAAGTACATGAAGAAATGGATTTACCAACACCCATGAATCATGCATGATATTGAGTTATATATGTATATAAAAGAGTCTTTCAAGATATAATGATAGCTAAGTATCTATCAAAGCTTTGGAATGATGCTTAGATTGAAATTATGAATTGATTTATGGGATGGGAATTTCGTATAGCATTATGTACCTACTGTTCATGAACCTAACGACCTTTTTTTATGGAAATAACTTTAGAAATAGATAGCTCTCATCAAATAGTAGAAATCGGTATATAATATGCGAAATTCCGAGTTAAAACGACCAAGTTATGTCCGTTTTAAGTTGGAATTTCCTTTTAGGCGAACTTTGATGAACTTGTTAGAATAGATTTTATAAGTTTATTCAAACTTTATAGAAATACTCATTGAAGTTATTTCTTTTGATTAAGAAACTTAGGAAACGGACTAGACCTTCCCAAAGACTATTACGATTAAGTGGATTTTCATGCCATGGCAAAGTGAGTTCACTATCTTTAAATTATATGCTTATGAGTGTGCTTGTAATGATAGTAGCATTAGATTAAGGTTGTCACGCCCCGAGGGGTACCCTAAAGGTGGCAGTCCGCTGTACACAATACTAAAGCCTAGGAATGACTACCTCAATCATGCAATGGCTTCCATATTATGTATACGGTGTATATCACAACCAAGGGAATGCATCGAAGTAGCGCAATCTATATTGATAATAATTAAGCAACAAGGCAAAGAGAATACTTATCATAAAACATAAATAAGGTAAATTACAATTCTTAGGGGTGTATCCCTTTATTGTCTTCACATCTAAATGAATACACTTCTTAGAATTTCCAAAACACTAACATAGCATACATTACATATAAGGAACCTTACAAAGTAACTTCATCTTATGTTTCCATTGCCTTCATAAAAGTTTAACATCCTCCCATGACTTCCTTAATGTCATGATCTTCGATTTAAGCCACGGTATACCTGTTTCAACTAAATCTATAAGGATATAAGCTTATAACTAGCTTAGTGAGGTATTCCTTTTCATTTGCACCATGGTTTCAAACAAGTTCATTTAAATTTTCACACATATGCTATGCATACAATGCAACAATCACATGATTACACAAATATATATAGTTATCTGAAAACCATATATAGAACGGATTTACCTCTTCGTATCTAAGGTTAGGGAATCGGTATTGAAAATCTGCGACCTTCTACTGCTAGTCCCTAGGTCCCCACCCATACTTTCGGTTGGCTCGGCTCCGAACCTAGAGTCTCATTTCCTGGGCGATTTGGATTCTCTAGAAAGGAACATGGCTCGTGACCTACCACGATAACAGCCAATCCAACTCTACGCGTAGGAGTAGCAACTTTCCGAAAGAGATGTGACTCGATGGATGCTATGCGTGAGCGTTTTATTTTTCTTTAAGCCAAACCTTATTAAGGTTTAATAGGGGATGATCAAACAATTTGGCGAGCAATAAGTAATCATATAAGTAAACAAAACACTTAAACAGGCAATTTGAAGTTACGATATTCTTATTTCTCATTTCACACATAAGCATAGAATCACACATATATATATATATAATATATACATATCCCTGAATTCCCCATACATATCCATTTTTATCTTTTCTTAGTATACTAATGTCACTACTTTACAAACATAGGCAAGATAATGAAATTAAGAGGAATAACTCACTCGTCCATTTCACAATCTTCTTAGTCGTAGAAGTTCTCAGGAAGGGTAATTCGTTACCTAGACAAAAGAAATATCCAAGATGAGTATTTTTTAGAAATTTTACTTAAACTTTCTAATTCTATTTCACTATTTCATCAAAATCGCATAGAATGAAATTCCTAATTTAAAATTGTCATAACTTGCTCATTTTAACTCGGAATTTCACATATAATATACCGTTTTCTACCTATTCGAAAAGATCTATCCATTTCTAAGGTTATCTTTATCATATAAGGTCATTTGGGTTCCAAAACCATATGGTACATATTTAAAACGAATATTTCTAGATTTTGCGAAACAAATTTCCAACTTAACTTCATTCAAAAAAATCCTTTGATAAATATATATATATATATATATATATGATTGATAAATCCCTTTAGTATATAGATAAGCTTACTTTATATGCAAAAATTCTAATGGTAGTGTGTCACACCCCAAAGGGTACCCTAAATGTAACAGTTCACCACGCTCAATATTAAAGCTTAAGTATGACAACCTTAGTCATTCTCAGAAGCTTTGACATTAAGTGTAAGGCGTGCTCTCACAATTTTAGAAGACCATACATGGAATTATGAAGCTTAAGAAGATATAATAACAATTTAAGAAAAGATGATTCGTAATATTTATTTGTTTAAAACAACAATCTTACAAATCTTAGGGGCATTCCCCAGTCACAAAAAACTATAATCTATTACAAGAATATTTCTATGAAGTCTATATCTCATCCAATACTAAAACTTTATCTAGAAATTCCTTAACCAAAATGAAAGTACCTAGCTACAGGGTTCTCATGGCCTCAACCACAAATAGGTAAACTGCAAAAGATATCTATAGGGGTATAAGCTAATAGGCTTAGTGAGAACTATTTCCATAAATAACTTCTTGTGTAATAGAATTCAAACAAGTTATTTAAGCAGAAAAATGAAATGCAATATACACGTGGGCAAACAAGGCATATAGTTTTTTGGAAACTATATGTTGAATGGATTTACACCTTTCATTCGGGGTTTGGTGATACATAATCTCAAAACAAGTAGTTTTAGTTAAAAAGATTTATGCTTTCGATCAATATCACTAAGCATATTAAGTCTACTTGAATTGAGCCATGCTTTCGGACTTTTTGCCAAGCATTTAATTCCATGTTGCTAAGCAATCACTTTCGGCCACTCCGCCAAGTGTTACTTTCGATCTGAGCTACCGTCCTTCTCACCCAAGGATAATAACCCAATGCAATATGACTCACTTCGTGGTATGCATGAATCAATTTATTGATGATATCATAGCATCATTATTATCGAATTTAAGGTGATCATAGAGTTTCATACAAATCAAATGTTATACTAAAACAAACATTTAATCAATTCCGTCCTCGATATTCTTAGGATTCTTTCAACAAATTTATTGCATACATATCCATTTGTCTTTTCTTAATTCTAACGAGACTAGACTTTAAGCATAATCAAGGAAAGCATTTTAAGGAAATAAACTCACGATACCATGTCGACAATTCTATAAACGGATGAGTCGCTCACATAATTCACTTAGTCGCAATAGTCCTCAGGGTATGGGTATTCTTCCTCGGGATCACCTAGTCAAGAAAAATACCAAAAATGAGTATTTCTTGATGACTTTCTTAAATTTTGACAAAACAATGTCATGAAAACATCAACATTCGTATAAAGGAGAATTCCAATTTAAAATGGCTATAACTTGGTCATTTTAACTCGGAATCGCGCATATAATATAGCAATTTCTACCGACTCGAAAAGATCTATCTATTTCTAAAACTAGTTTTATCAAGCTAGATCATATAGGCTCCAAAACAGTGGTGATCAGATTCACCACGAATTTTCCCAACCCGAAAACAATTTGTTTCAAACATTAAATCACTCAAAATTTGTTTGATAAATACTTAGTTATCTATATAGTTGAAAAATTCCTTTTTCATAGATACTTAGCTCATATTTTATCCATGCTCGAGTATTTGTTGTCCAACCATGTTTCTTGGTAAAACAATGTTTAATTAAGAGTTTAGAAAACTATAGTTTACAAGAAATCCGTTTTGTAAATCCTTTAAAATGAATATTTTGATTCCTTTGTTTTTCAAAGAATTGCTTTATATTTGTCTTACTATTTTTTTAAATGACTTTTTAAATAAATTTCTTCTTTTATAAATTCTCAACATTAGTGCTACTTTTTCCTATTTGTTTTCTTTGACTATTTATTTGAAAAATCTTGGTTTTAGAAACTCTTATTTTTGTTTCAAGGGATTTCCTTATATTATGAAAATTATTTTAGTATCAAAGTCATCTTCTTTTTAAGAAAATAAAGTAATATAAAAAGCTTTTCAAAACAAAAGTAGCTTTTAAAATTGTAGTGAGTTTTTCCTAAAGCTTTGGAGAAGAATTTTACTTTGGTTAAACCATAGGTTTTATATGTAAAACTATCCTTTAGGTGATAAAATCTCATTTTTATCAAGTATAATTGGAGCTTTGAAAATTTGGACAACAATCTTAATGAGCATGATTATAAGAAATAATAACAAGAAAAAATTAGCATAAATAATAAATAAAGTCAAGTATTAGAAGTCTTAGCTTCTTCAAGGCTCCCGGAACTAAGAAGTAGACTAGTCCCAAATGAAAAATAAAATAAAAGAAAGAAAGAAAGTTGTTTTGACTTGATGAGGACAAGTCTAAGACTAGAAACTAGTCTTAAAACAATAAGAAATAAATAAATTGCAATGAAAGAAATAAATAAATTACTTTGCATGGAAATAAATAAATTGCAAGTGAGCTTATATGCTCTAAAGAATATATATATATATATAGATACATAATAATACTTAGATATAATAATAATATGAACAAAGTAAAATAACAACATAAACATAAATAGATATTCATGAACAAGAACGACACATGAACATAGTGTAGCTTCCATAACATTTAGTTTTTGGAAACTCACACTATAGTCATGTAAAGTTATATGACATGAGAAAAAGAATATGTAAAGAAAAATTTACCTAAAAAAGGTTTTTGAAGTATTATGTGGTTATGGGTTTTGTGTATGTAGAAGGTGGTTTGAGATAACTTTGAGAGGATTTTTGAGATAGTTTTGAGAGAGTATTTGGAGAGAGTATTGAGAGGAAAATTCGAAAGAGATTTGGTAGTAAATTTATGGGTAGTAATTATGTGAAAGAAGTGAAAGAGGAGGGGGGTATTTATAGGAAAATGTGGAGTGATTATTGAGTGATTTAAATAAAAGAAAAATAAAACAAAATTGAGAGGGAGAGGGACAAGGGGGTGCCGGCCATGGGAGTAAGAGAGAGAGAGGGAGTTTTATTTTTTTGTATTTTTGTTGAATAAATGAAGTAATAAGTAAGGTAGATGTGAAATAAAGTTATGTGAAAAGTAAAAAGTAAATGTTATAAGTTATGGTGTTGTAAGAGTAGGTGTTAGAAAAAGTAGAGAGAAAAGAATAGTGTAGAATAATAATAAATAGTGTAATGTAAAGTAGATATGACTAATAAAGTACCGGAAGTAAGAAAATACGCGTATAATTGTGATATCTGTTATTTTTAATTACCGAAAAATTATAAAACTGATATATTTTAAAACCTTATATTTTTACAAATCTAACGGTATATTCGAAATATTTTTACTATTATGAGCCCCGGGACACATTTTTCAAGAACTATATCCATTGGGGTTCAAAACGATTCGCGGTTTTACTAATCTGATCTTTTTAAGCTTCCTTAGGTAATTACGAACTATTCTACATACTAAACTCTTACTTACTTTCTCAGGATTACTTATTCGGGATTGCCGGATTTAAACCATTATGTCTAACTAGGGTTTTGCTGACTTTAGGGTTTCCGGTTGACTTTCAAATTAGGGTTTAAGCTAAACCGATTCCAAAACTTTGGGGGTTTACATAGTGTCTCAACAACTTATTTCATAAAACAATTCATTTTGAAGTGTTAAAACTTAACTTGACAAATTTCCTTTTTAAATATTTTGAAGAAACTTTATATTTTCCTAGGTTATTATAAATTGATATATTTTTATTTTAGTTTTCTCATTCCTTTTTCTAAAATAAGTAAATTTGTCCTTTTAACTTTGGTCTTTTATAATTTTTACTTCTAGTGATAAAAGATCAAAGTTATCAAAAGTCTATTAAGTTGTTAATAACCTATTTATAAATTTGCATTTAGAATAGTTTTAGAAAATGAGTTCTTTCTTTGTATATTGCTTGTTTAAAATATAAGTTCTTGTTTTCTAAAACTTGGTCTTTTATTTCCTCTACAAATTTTATTTGAAAAGAATCCTCTTTATTGGTAAAATCCTTTGTTTTTGACCTTATCATATTTATATTCTTTGAAAATAAGTTCCTTCTTAAAAATCATTATTTTTCCTAAGGGGGTTTATAACTTTATGGGTTGATTTTATCTTAACTTTGAAAATTAGTTTGCTACTTAGTTTTGTTATGGAGTTGAAAAGAGTTTAATCTTAAGCTTTTTGTGAAAACTTTCAATACTAAGAAATTATTTTACTAAAACTTAGGTGACCTTATTATAAAAAGAACGTATTTATTTCTTATGTTTCATTAGTAAAGCTATCTTTTTTATTTGAAAAAACTTTGAGAAAACTTGTATTACTTCCATTTCTATGTTGTTGATAATACATCCATTAATTAATGACAAGCCACATAATAGAAAATTTAGTTTTAAGTTCCTTTAATAAAGTAAAATTCTACTTTTAAATTTAGTTGAAACAATATTATTATGTAGATGCAAGTATTATGAGCATGTAAAATAATAAGAATAAGAGAAAATACAAGAAACAAATAATAATAAGCAAGATAATGAAAATGTCAAGTATTGAGAACCTTAGCTTCATCAAGGTATCCTAGTCAAGTATTGGGAGCCTTAGCTTCATCAAGGCATCCCAACTAAGAATAGACTAGTCCCAAAAAGAATAAAGAAAATAAAGAAAAGATTGTTTCGACTTGATATGGACAAGTCTAAGACGAGAAAGACTAGTCTTAAAAATAACATGAAATAAATAAATTGCAAGGCATGAAATTAAATAAATAAATAACAAGTGAGCTTATATGCTCTAAAGATTATATATAAATACATAAATATATTTAGTTAGATATGAATAAGAAGTTAGCATAATAATAACAATGATAATAATGAATAATAACAACATATATAATATCAAGATAATAAAATAGGATTTTCATGTGTAAAAACAAAACATGAACATGTTGTTATTTTTACTACTCATGTGAGTTTCAAAACAACACCATAGTCATGTTAAGTTACATGACATGGATAAACTAAATGGTTGGAAGAAATTTTTACCTAAAGTGTTTATGTGGTATGAAGATGGTAGTGAATATAATGTTATGTGGTTATTGAGAAATGATAGTTGGATTGTGTATAGAGAGAAATTCTGTAAGTGTTTAGTGAAAGAGAGTTTTAGTAGAGAAAATTTTTGTGGAGAGTATTTGTGTAGAGAATTTGAGAGAGTTTTGGTAATAGAATGAGTTGTGTGAAAGAATGAAGGAGGAATGGGGTATTTATAAAATTTGGGAGTGAAAATTAGATGTAATTAAATTAATTGAAAAAAAAATTAAATAAGAATGAAGAGAGAGATAGGGTGGACAGCAATCTTGAAAAGAGAGAGAGGAGTGATAAAAAAATAATTTTAGAAGAAATGTGTAAGAAAAATTTAGTAATATGTGGTATAGAATTTTTATGAGAAAAGAAAATTGTAAAAAATAGGTATGTAGGTGTAAGAATAGGTAGTAAGAAAAAGCAGAGATAGAGGAATAGTAATGAATAGTGGAAAAGTACTATGAATAGTAAACTAGACAAATAAAATACCGGTAGTAATAAAAATACGTGTATAAATGCGATATTTATAATTTTTAGCTATTGAAAAATTCTAAAACTGATTTTTTGAAAACCTTATATTTTTACGAGTCTATAGGTATTAAAGGAATATTTTTTCCATACGGTGTACCGGGTCATGGTTATGAAAACCAATCCCATTCAGATCCGAAGGACATTAGAATTTTGCGAATCTGATATTTTTAAGCTTCCCTATATTATTACGAACTATTACCAGCAATTATTTCCATTTCATTGTTTAGGGTTTAAGAGCACGGGATTATCGGATCTTAAACACTAGGATTTATTGTAGGCTTTGTTGACTTTTAGGATTCCAGTTTGACTTCTTGTTTTGTTGAGTTATTCGTAAGATCATAAAATTTTGGAGTTTTGCCCGTATTATATTTTTAGTTCGATATCTAAGTTTATCTTATTTTATTTGTGATTATTTAATTTTTTTCAGTTCTCAGGATCGTTTAACCCAGTCTAGGTTTATGGGTTGACTCAGTTTGACTTTTGGTGAAAATTGAAACTTTTGTTTCTAAAATTCACCAAAGGATTTAAGATCTTAGTATTTCATTGTCGAGCATTATTTGGATATATCGTCTTGATTTACATGTTAGGAATCAGATAGATGATTTGATTTGTGTACGGATGTTGAATCAACCGATAGTTGTATTTTATATTTTGTTTTGAGGGTTCTCATTTTCTCAAGACTAAGAATTTTCGTGCTTGACCTTATTTTAGAATTTTGGTTTTAACTTGGGTTGATTTTCACGGCTTCGATCTTTAGTTTCTGACTTCTATGATTATTTTCTAGAAATTATGAAAATTTTCAACGGTTTACTATGGCAAGATAAAATTGGAATGTGCATGTGAATTCTATTTAATTGAATCGATGATAAGAATATCTAAATGGAAATTGTTATAAATATTTGTATGATTTAGTATAGAATTAAAGTGTCTGCAATATCTATGATCGCCCATAATTCATTAATTAATATGCCATGATCTTATAAATAAATTGACCATGCATATCATATGTGGAGTTGCATTACATTTGTTATTATACCTTTATGGGAAGAAGGCATAATAACTGGGCAACGAGGGGCCAAAAAACTCGAATGTTGGCATAATGGCCTGAATTAAAATAGAAGTCAAGTAGTCTTGTAATGGTTGTGCTATGGGTGTATTAGGGAGGCTTATAAGCATATAAAAAGGGTTGGGTGTGTTTGCATGTGGGGGCTTCATGGTCCCGTCGCCAGGTGAGCTATCTCAGTAGCCACCCTCAAACCCAGGGATGGAACTTGTCCCACATGGGTTTGGCTCAACCCTTTTTACATGCTTATAAGCCTCCCCAATACACCCATAGCACAACCATTACAAGCATGCTTATAAGCCTCCCCAATACACCCATAGCACAACCATTACAAGTAGTCTTGTAATGGTTGTGCTATGGGTGTATTGGGGAGGCTTATAAGCATGTAAAAAGGGTTGGGCATGTTTACCACTAAATCTGTCTGGAGTACATAATGTTTTTCACGTCTCTATTCTTCGAAAGCATGTAGCCAACCTAGATCAAGTTGTGGAATTGGAACGGGTTTTGTTGATGAAGAACCTCACTTATGAAGAGTGTAAGCCCCGGTTTTCTTTATAACCAAGCTTGACTAAGAAAGTTGAATCGGGAACTAAAACCCTAAATCGGAATAGCTAGGGTTAGCAAGAAACCTAGAAACCTAGAAACCTTAAGTTCGGCTACACCAAGAATAAAAACATAAATCTTTTGAGAGCAGGTTGACTTAGATTATAGTTCCAAAGAATATGTCGAAACATAAAAAGATCAGTTTTCTAGAATTTATCTGTTTTGAACCCAACCGGATCCGTTCCAGAAAACCAACCCCTGGGACTTGGAATTAGAAAAATATTCCGGAATACTCATTAAGACCAGAATTTAATAAGGAATTCAAAAATATATTTATTATAATTTTTCGGTTTATAAAGATTACAATTATAGCCTTTATATCGTATCTTCTTTACTAATTGGTAACTTAATTGTCTAATCTACTATTCATTACTATTCACAAGTACAAGCCCATACCTTACTCACACTCACAAACCATACCCCTATTCTTATATCCTTACAACCAAACCATACCTTATTACATCACATTTCTTACAATTACTTTTTCAACACATTTTATTACACTTTTTAACTTGAAAAATTGTACAAAAATTATTTTCTCTCCCTCTCTCTTCCTCTAAGGCTGGCGCACCCCTCTCTTTTTCCCTCTCAATTGTGTGACTTTTCTTCTTTTATTTAATCATACAAAACCTTAATAACCCTCACTATAAATATTCTTTTATGCCTTCATTCTCTTTCTTCATTTTCACTTTTACAAATTTCACAAATTCTCTCCCTCTTTCACTCCCTTTGCCGTGAGCTTCACATATACACACATACTCTTACACATTTTTTTTTCTCAACTCCTCTTGTTCCACAAGCCTAAATAGGTATAGATCTAAGCTATACTACCACCAAGACATGTAATGGCTAGATCATTCATGTGTGGATTCATAAAAAACCCTATGAGCTTCATGCTAGGGACATGAAATCACCAGAGCATGAATATCAAGTCATCACAAGTGGTGGATCTTGTGATTAAAGCTTATGTTTTCCTCATAATCATAACATATGTTCATGTAGTGATGAGTTCATGTAGGAATCTTGCTACTACATCATGGTCATAATAGTATATCTCATTTCATGCATTTAACATGACCATTACACTTATATCTAGCTCTTAGACATTTATTCTGTTACTTGATATTGTAGATCTCATGTATTTATTATGTGTAGGATGAGTGAATGATCATAAATATCTTGTCTTATGTAAATGAATGTTTTATTACTTCTAAAGGTTAGGATATTTAGGAAGACGAGCCAAAAAGCTCAAGAACAACTTTGGTTTTATAAAAACAAACTTTTGTAAATTCGGATGGAAAATGAGTTACATTTTGAAAACCTATTTTTCAACTCCAAAACATGATTTTTATGTGAAAAATGAAGAGCTTATGGAATAGGCAACAATAGAAAATGATTTTTGTAAGCGAATGGTAGATCTACTAAGAGAATTTTGTTAAACAAGAAATATTTAGAAGATAGAAAAATTTGATCTTAGGATAGTTGCATGAAATTCGTAACTAGGAAAAGAGGATATGTAAACACCTACTTTTCAAACTCAAATTGGAAGTTTTATTAAATAAATGAAGTCCTTAGGGGATAGGAATAATGGAGCCTTGAATTTTAAAGTATCAAACAAGTTTTTCTCAAAGAAATCACTCAAAAACTATTTTTACAAAATTCGGATTTAGGAATGGCTAATATATAAACACTTGCTTACAATGTGTAAAAATGAGGATTTATGTTGAAAAATGAAGATCATAAGGAATAGATATGACAAAGAAGTCATTTTAGCAAGAATAAGTAAATTTATATTAAGGAAAATCTCTAAAACAAGTGTGGTTGGTTAAAAACACAAAAGTTGAACTTACCAGATTAAGTATCCATGATATCTTGTAAAGTAGAAATTTCAAAAATATTTTCTAATAGAATATCATCATGAATATGCATATAGGAAGCTCATAACATACCATTCATAATAATGATTTGTTATTATTGCATGCATATTTGGCATGGATAGTAGAAATATCATAATTCCTCACAAAAACAATTTCAAAAATGGGATTTCGATTACTGACCAGATCTGTTCGGATCTTTTCGAGACCTAAAATTTTTCAAAATTGAGATATTATACTAGAATTAGATAGATCTTTCGAAGTAGATAGGAATCATTATATAATTTGTGAAATTCCGAGTTAAAATGACCAAGTTATGGCCATTTTAAGTTGGAATTTCCACCAATAACAAGAATTACGAACTTAATAGTTTTTATGAAATAAAATGGATTAGTTATGAGTTGAAATACTCATTTGGGTATTTCTTTCATAAAGGCGACTTGGATCCCGAGGATTCATTACCACCGGATTACTATTACTAAGAGACCGACAACCAATGACTGAGTGAATATTACTTCCTAATCTCATTCTTGCTTGTGATTGTAGCAAATAGTTGCACTAGATCATAAGGCAAAAGATAAAAATGGAATTGCATGATGGGAATTATGGGGGATTATGTATGTTATTATTGAGTTGAGAAATGGTATTAAGAATATCGAAACCAAGTGATTAACTCTTACTTGTTTAGAATATTATAGGAATGATTGTTTGTGAAATTTGTCGATTACCTAAGAAACTGATTTTAATGACTATTCGATTTGACAATTTAATACGGACATAATCACATCACGATGGGGATGGAGCATTAGCATTTGTTGGTTACCCGTGGTCCGTAAACAGCTAAAAGTTAGTTGATCGTGATCCATAAACAACATAAATGAGTTGGTTGATTGTGATCCATAAAAGACATAAGTTGGTTATCTGTGATCTATAAACGGCTTCTTAATTCAACGATAGTAGCGCAGTATTCGTTAATCTGCTAACCTCGAATGGAGGGCGTGAATCCATTCACATATGATTTCCAGCTGATCATATGATTGTTTGTTCATGTGGTTGATGCATTCCATACGATTGAATAGTTAACTTGATTGATTGATTTGTTACAAATGTCTTTATGGAAGTATTCACTCACTAAGCTAGTGTAGCTTACACCCCCATAGCTTTTTCTTATTGTAGTATCTGTATATTTGGTTAAGGCCGAGGCATCTCACTGAATAGGTACCGAAAGTAGGATTTTCCATTAGAAGTTTCCATTAGAAGTTTATGTTCGGTTTTGTGTAGACTTCCATAGGAAACCTTATTATTTATCGGATGACTGTAAAAAACTGTTATTAAGCTTGATACTAATTTTGTGGGGGAATACACCTAGAACTTTTGTAATTATTTATATGGACTCATGGTTTAAATTTTGATGCTTATAGTATGTCAAATTAAACTATTTATCTCCATTGGTTCATGTATTCTATTGTCGTAAAGGTACACCTTGCATTTGTACGAAACTTTGGAATGCTTGTGATAGCAATTCCTAAGTCTTTTATAGCTTACGGCGAACTGTTACGTTTAGACTGTAAACCCCGGTTTTCCTAGTAGTCAAGTAAACTCCGGGAACCAAAAAGCAAAACCCTAAATCGGTCTAGTTCAAGCTTAGTGAGAGAAGCTTAGAAACCTAGATTCGGCTTTCCTTCGGTTTCATAACAAAAGAATTTTTATAAAATAAATCAATGTGAATTATTGTTTTAAAGTATATTTCAAACCTTAGAAAGTTTTAATTTTGGAAAATTTTCTATTCCGAGCCTTCCCAAGCCCCACTACAGAAAAACGAGCCCCGGGACTAGAAACTTAGAAAAATATTTCGGAATATTTATTAGAACCGAAATTTTATAAGGATTTCAAAAATATATGTTTTATAATTTTCCGAGCTATAAAAATTATAGTTATAGCCTTTTTCTCGTATTTTCCTTACTACTTGTAAAATAGATGTCTTGTCTACTATTTACCACTATTCACAAGTATACTACACACTACCCATACTCTATTCTTACATCCTTACAACTACTCATTATATTTTCTTTTCCAAGAAAATTTTGTTTCTTACCAAATTATTACATTTATTACATTTTATTACATAAATTACAAATTTAAATAAAATCATCTCACTCTCTCTCTCTCCCCTTATAGTGGCCGGCGCACGCACCACGCCCCCCCCCCCCCCCCCCCCCCCCCCCCCCCATTTCCCCCTCTATTTGTTTTATTTTTCCTCTTTTAATACAAACAAACCCTAATATACTTAATATATAAACTCATTTTCATTCTCTCTCTTCATTTTTACTCTTTCAAATTGTTACAAAGTGGAAAAACTCTCTCTTCTCTCCCTCTCCTTGTTGTGACACTCCCCGTCCCTCACACACACACACAAGTTCATTTCTTCTCCATTTCTTCATGAAATCCTTCCTTAGGTGATATTTTCAAGCTTTATTACTACCTAATCTTGTAATGGCAAGACTATTCTTGTGTGTTTTCACTTTAAATCTCCATGGGCAAATGCTAGGGATAAAAAAAAACTAATACATGAATATCAAGCCATCACAAGAGTAGATCTTGTGTTTAATGAGTTCTTGTTGAAGTATTATTATGTTCATGCATATAAAAGTAGAGATCTTGCATGAAAAATATATGTTCATGTCTTTAAACTCATTTTCATGCACTATAAGTAGTAGATCTAGCATTTAGACACTCATATTTTTCTTGACATTCATGTTCATATAGATATTTTGTGTTTTCATGCATTAATGTTCATAAAGGCTTAGTCTTGATATATAAATGTGATAGTTGGTAGATCTTATGAAGATAAGACAAGGAACTTGAAAAGAAGAGGTTTTGTTAGAAATGTTCAAAGGAAAATTCGTATGATTTTCAAGACCTATTTTAAAAACCCTTGTAACCACTTTGAAACTCATATTTTATATGAAAAATGAAGGGTATAAGCAATAGGTATCATTAAGTAATGATTTTTGTAAGTTGAAATGAGTTTGGATATGAGTAATGTGTAAAACAAGTAGTGGAAATAAGATGGAAAATTTTGAGTTAGTGTTCAATTTGTAAAATTCGTAACTTTGGATTATGCCTATGTAAACACCTAGTATTCAAGCCCAAAATGAATGTTTTATGCGTTAAATGAAGTCCTTAGGTAATGAATATAGTAAAGCTTTAAATTTTGATGCATTATACAACTTTTCTCAAAGGAAACATGCAAGAAATGGATTTTTCCAAAATTCGGATTTTTGTGAAAAGCCTATTTAAAAACATACTTGCAAAGTGAAAAATGTAAGTTTTTATGTGGAAATAAAGATCTTGGATAATATAGATGATGAAGACTCATATTTATTTAGATGACAGGGAAATTCTAAGAATGAAATTTCGAAACACTAAGGAGATGCCAAATTTGGAAAAATTGGATTTTCAAGAAGTAGTTATTGTTAGAGTCTTGTAAGATTTAGAAGTTCTCAAAATTTTCATTGTCAAAAATCATCAAGATCATGCATATATTGGACTCATCATATGTCATTCATGTTAGGAACTCATTCATATTTTATATATACATGAATCATCAACTATATACATTTTGATCAAGTGCAAAACAATTTTTCAGAAATGGAAAAGGTTACAGATCAGATCTGATCCCTCTGTTCCATGCCCTAAATGTTTTCAAAACTTGAAAATAATATTAGAAATAGATAGATTTTTCGAAGTAGATAGAAATCGATATAAAATTTACAAAATTCCAAGTTAAAATGACCAAGTTATGGCCGTTTTAAGTTGGAACTTCCGCAAATAGAGAGAATCACGATTTTGTTTAGTTTTGATACATAGTTTGAATTAGTTAAGTGATGAAGTTCTCATTAGGGTATTCTTATTTGGTAGGTGATCCCGAGACCGATGAGTCCCTACCACTCGATTATTACTACTAAGAGACCGGCGTACCATGGCCGAGTGAGTACCACTTCCAATTTCAATTATTGCTTGTGAGTGTAATGATAGCTGCACTAGTTGCTAAGCAAAGACAAAAATGAATATGCATGATGGGGTTATTTGGGAATTATATTTGTCTGCTGTTGTTATGTGAAGTTGAATTTAAAGAATATCGAAGCCGGGTGATAACTCATTGTTTGTATAGAAGAGTTAGAAATGATTGTCTGCGGGTATTGCTTGATCACTTAAAAGAATTGGTTTAACTGATTATTAAACATCAAAGATAAACTTGAACTCATTCATATCACGATGGGGATGGAGCATTAGCATTTGTTGGTTTTTCGTGATCCATAAAACGAATATGTTGGTTAATCGTGATCCATAAAACGAATATGTTGGTTAATCGTGATCGATAAAACGACTATGTTGGTTAATCGTGTTCCATAAAACGAATATATGAGTTGGTTGACCGTAAGCCTAATCAGCGTCATACCGTAGGATTCGTTAATCTGCTAACTCGGGATGGAGGGCGCAAGTTCATCCACATATGATTTTCAGCTGGTCATATGTTTATTGAATTCACGTGTTTGATGCATTTTACTTGATTGATTAATCACTTGCTTGAATGTTATGTTTTAATTGCGATATGGAAGTTTTCACTCACTAAGCTAGTGTAGCTTACGCCCCTATAGTTTTTACTTGTTGCAGCATGAGTTCATTTGGCTTAGGCCAAGGCAGGCTACAGCTCAGGTACAGGAGCTAGGCGTTTCCTTTAGAAGTTGTATTCAGTTTTGTTTAGACTTCCACAGGAAACCGAAAAGACTTTGGATGACTGTAATGAACCTTTAATATTCTTTTGCGGGGGAATGCCCCTTAGACTTTGTAACTTTTATGTATGTGTTTTGATTTATTATCTAAGGCTATGGAATGCTGCATTAAACTTCTTAACTCCATTGAATAGAGTATTCTATTGTCGTAAAGGGACGCCTTATGTCTATACAAGACCCCTGAAGGACTCGTATAGTAATTTGAGAGTCTTATATGGCATGTGGCAGACTGTTACATTTAGGATACCCCTCTAGGGCGTGACATAGACTACCCTTTGGGGCGTGACAAAGAGCATCCGATGCAGATTCTAGATCGAAAGGTTCAAAAGTTGAGAAATAAAGAAATCAAATATGTTAAGGTTCTTTGGAGGAATCATTCACACGAGGAGGCAATTTGGGAGGCCGAAAACAAGATGCGACAGAAATACAACAGTTTGTTTGAGGAATCAGGTACGTTTTCAAGTTTTGAGGATAAAACTTTCCTTAAGAGGGGTAGGTTGTAAACCCCTAATTTTTAAGGTAATATCGAGTTCAAATCCTAAACCAGAAAGTCAATCGGAACCCTAAGTCAATCAATTCCCAGGAAACCCTAAAAATTTAGATCCGGTAACCCCGTATTTTTAAACTAAGAAGTCGAAATACGAGTGAAGAGTGTAGATTGGTTCGTAATAATATTAGGGTGCTTATTAATATCACATTAGTAAATTTTTGACTAATTTTGAACCCGATCGGATACAGACTTCGAAAAGCATGTCTCGGGGCTTGAGATATTACATATATGCTATTAGTATCATTAGATTCGTAATTTCATAAGATTTCAAAATATATCAGTTATATAATTTTTCGGGTTATAAAAGTTATAGTCATAGTCTTTTATCGTATTTTCTTTACTATCAGTACTTTAATTGTCTAATCTACTTATTGATTTCTAATCACATTATTCACAAGTACAACCACCCATACCCTATTCTTACATCCTTACAACCTATTCTTACAAAATTTAATCATTTTCCTTATATTTATTTTTCCAATACATTTTATTACATAATATACTTTTAAAATTTGAATTTCATTACACAAAATTATCACACACATCTCTCTCTCTCCCTCTCTCTTGATGGAGCCAACGCCCCTCCTTGTTTCCTCCCTTTCAATTTATTTTATTTATTTCTTCTTTTATTACATAAATCCTAATCCATTCTACTATAAATACTTCATTATACCTTTCACTTTTCATTTTCTCTCTTTTCTCTCTAAGACAAACTTTTGCAAAAAAATTTCTCTTCTCTCCTCCTCTCCCTCTCATTGCCGTGACAACCCCTCCCTCTAGCACACACACACAGTTTTGTTTTCCTTCAAGCTTTCTTACTCCACATATCTAATAGGTAATAGATCTATACCCTATCACATTAAAAACATGTAATGGTAAGATCATTCATGTGTGATTCCACTCAAAAATCCCCATGAGCTTTATGCTTGGGATGTGGAAACATTTGGACATCAGATTCTTGCCATCATAATAATGTAGATCTTGCTATTTATGTTGTTTTGCTATTATTATGCTTTCTTTTTGAGTTATGTAGTTATTATTAATGTTTTGTGCATTTATCCATCATTTAACCATATCTACATAATGATCATAATGCATTTGCATCTATGAATAGTATAATAAACTAGATCTAGTTGTTTTGAGTTCATAAATGTCTTAGGTGTTTGTTTTATGTACATAAAGGGCTTGTAGTAGTATGATAATATTGGGAAAAGGTTAGAAAGCTTAAGATCTATTTTAGTTTAAACAAAAATAAGTTTTGGAAATTTAGATCTGAAAAGAACCCTATATAGAAAAGGTATTTTTCAACTTCAAAATGAGTATTTTGCATTAAAAATGAAAGGCTTAGGGAATAAGTATCATAAGTGAGTGGTTTTGATGAGTAAAGCTTAGATCTACTAAGAGATATTTTCAAAACAAGAAAAGTTTACAAAAGTTATGTTAACGATATGTTTCAATCCCAGTAACAAACTTAAAATTCGTAATAAGGAAAGCTTGGTAGGTGAAAACCCATTTTTCAACCCCAAAATAAGATTTTTATTAAAGAAATGGAAGCCTTAAGGAGTAGGTTTGGTTAGGAAGTTAGTTTTAGAAAGACTAAATAAGTTTTATAAAGAAACAATCTCAAATATAAATTTGAAAATTCGGATTTAAAAATAACCTCTATTTAAACACCTATTTCCAAATGCCAAAATAAGGAATTTAATGGAAAAATAGAAGTCCTGGGGAATACATGTAATAAAGACCTAATTTTGACTAGGACAGATGAAATTTATCAAAGTATAATCTTAAAATAAGGAAAGGTTTCAAAGTATAGATTAAACAATGTTTTTATTCCTTAAAAGTTTTGTAAAATTTGTAACTAGCTAAATCCCCTATGAAAACATCTATTTTGCAACTACAAAATGAAGAATTTTAATAAAATAATGAAGGTGTTGGGCATATAGGTCATCAAGGTTGAGTTTTGATAAAACCAAGTGTGATTTTGCAAGAAATAAAACTAGTTTTCTTAAATCTAGCAATTTCAAAAGTTTTGCAAAGCAAAAGTTTTCTAAAAGAATTCTTGATATCATATATCATTGAGAATATACATATAGATAGCTCATCTCATGACATTCATGATAATAACTTGTAGGTAATACATGTACATATAATGCATTTGATGGAACCAAGCTGGGAAAATAGTGTTTTCCACATCTCATAAAGCATTGTCTAAGTACATGAAGAAATAGATTTACCAACACCCATGAATCATGCATGATATTGAGTTATATATGTATATGAAAGAGTCATTCAAGATATAATGATAGCTAAGTGTTAAGTTCTCTAATAATATTTTGATGATAACAAAAGGAGGATTAATTGCTTCTAAGTGTGATTGAACAGAAGCTTATTCAGAACCTTTGATAGTTGTATAAATGAATAAGAAGTTATTTCAGAAGGTTTGTTTAAGCTTTGGTATCTAAAGAAAGTCTTTCAGAAGCATTTTTAGATCTTTCAGTAAAACTCATATATACTAGTCAGAAGCATTTTCAGAATTTATGTTAGTAGACAAATATGCTTATCAAGCTAGTCAGAGGCAATTTCAGAACCTTCTTCAATAGAAAGATAAAGTTAATAGAAGCTGTTTCAGAACCTTTAAAGCTGGATACGATTTTTTAAAAGTGATTAAAACTTTGTTTTAATATTTGTCAAGACCCAGCTTTATTTGTCAAAGTATATTTGGGTAATATACTTGATGTATTACATTAAAGATGAATTTAATATCATGGGGATCAAATCACACCAAGATGTTTACAAGTTTTTCTATATAGATAAAATAATTTGATTTTTTTCAAATTATTTTTACCAAAATGGATGAATTATTTTTTATGACAAAATTATCATGATGTTTTTCTATGATAAGATTTGTTATAGTAAAGATATTAAGGATAAAGTTTGTTACAAGAGAATATATCTTCATATTTTAAGGGATATCAAATCTAACTTTTGGATAAAGATTACAATATCAGGTTTGTTTATTCAAATCTACCAAGAAGTTTGTAATAAGAATATCTTTGTAACCACTGAAGCTTATCACGCCATACATCAAATAAGGAAGATTTGATTTTTGCAAATTCACCAGAATGATTACGTCTCGGCAAAACTATATCAAGAAAGATATTGTTAGTTTCTATTTCTTCCATTTTCAGAAAATTCCGTAAAGAATGGTAACATTCAATTTCAAATCTGAAGAGAAGATTCTGGTGGTTATAACAAGATTTCTTCAAGTTTATCCAAGGTTGGGATTTCAAGAGAAGATCTCGGTACAACTAACATCTTATATATCATTTAAAAGTCAAATTCAAAGAACAACAGATTAGGAAGAGAAGATCACATCATATTTATCCAAATTTTCAAAACAGAAGAAGTCTTATGAAAATTTGTTGGAAATAGCCGTTGATGATTAAGAGATATATTTAAGGAATCAGAAGCAAAAATAGAAGAGGAAGAATAAGCATTCGGATTCGCATAAAAAGAAGAATTTATTCTTTCGCAAAGAGCAGCTTACTCTTATATTTTATTGAGCTTCATTTGTAGAGGAAATATATCTTCTTAAATCCTCAAAGATTTGTTATTTCTTGAGAAGTGTGTGAGAGTTATTTATCACTATAGTTGAGTATTAGCTTAGAGTTTAAGCTAGGGAGACTCAATAGTAAGACTTTGCCAAGACGGTGGCTTGATTGTACTCTCATTTGAATTTTGATATAGTGAAACACCACCAGTAAAGACAACCGAAACCCCATGTGGAGCTAGACGAGTGGACTGACGCACAAGGCGGAACCACTATACTTTGCTGCCTGATCTTATAACTCTGATCTTTTAATTATTGCATTTTATTTATTTAATTGTTCTCACGATTTTCAACAATATTTTGTTTTTTATTTAAAAGAGGCAAAAATTTTCATATAATAATTAATTCACTCCCCTCTTGATTATTTTAACAGGACCAACACTAACTATATATCAAAGCTTTGGAATGATGCTTGGATTGAAATTAGGAATTAATTTGTGGGATGGAAATTTCATATAGCATTATGTACCCTCCTGTTCATGGACCTAACGACCTTTTTTGATGGAAATAACTTTAAAAATAGATAGCTCTCGTCGAATAGGTAGAAATCGGTATATAATATGCGAATTTTCAAGTTAAAACAATCAAGTTATGGCCGTTTTAAATTGGAATTTCCTCTTGAGCGAACCTTAACGAACTTGTTAGAATAGAATTATAAGTTCATTCAAACTTCGTAAAAATACTCATTGGAGTTATTTCTTTTGATTAGGAGACTTGGGAGACGAACTAAACCTTCTCGATGACTATTATAATTAAGTGGATTTTCGCACCATGGTAAAGTGAGTTCACTATCTTTAAATTATATGCTTATGAGTGTGCTTGTAATGATAATAGCATTATATTAGGGCAAGATAAAATTGGAATGTGCATGTGAATTCTCTTTGATTGAATCGATGATAAGAATATCGAAATGGGAATTGTTATAAATATTTGTATGATTTAGTATAGAATTGAAGTGTTTGCAATATCTCTGATCGCCCATAATTCGTTAATTTATATGCCATGATCTTATAAATAAATTGACCTTGCATACTGTATGTTGAGTCACATTATATTTGTTATTATACCTTTGTGGGAAGAAGGCATAATGGCTTGAATTAAAATGGAAGTGGTGTAGGCACTTGTATCAACTACAAAATTAGTGAGTGGGTAGGTACCTGAATTAACCGCTATATAAATGAGAAAAATTAAAATCTATGGTCATATGGGCTTGAAACACCTAACCCCCGAATGGAGGGCGTAAATCCATTCAACATAGGACTCCCGGAAAGTCTTATATATTGTATGCTCACGTGCTTGTGCATTTCATATGATTGATAATATAACTTGTTTGCCTTATTGTATGATGAAGTATTAAATTTGGAAGTGAAACTCACTAAACTCGTAAGCTTATACCCCTATAGTCTCCTATTGCAGTATGATTATTTATAGTTATCTCCGAAAGGCCACTTTCTACAGGTATATCTTTTGGAATTTAAGGAGCTTTTTTGAAAATGTCGGGACCTAGATATTAGGCATAGTCTTCTAGTTGAATCTCCTTACTCCTATATATATATATATATATATATATGTTGATGTAAGACACTTTTAAGAACCTAAGGACCCTTGATATTTTGATGGGGGTATACCCCTTAGATCTTGTAATAGATTAATCTGGTTATAATTGTTGTAATTTATATTATTACCGCTATGTATGTCTTCTTAAGCTATTTTGATTCAAAGTATGGATCTCTATATGTTGAACATAAGCCTTACAACCGGTGTCTAAATTCATGGAGTGACTAAGGCCATCATACTTGAGTTTAAATATCGAGTGTAGTGGACTATCGCGTTTAAAGTACCCTTTGAGGCGTGACAATTTTAGAATGAAAAAATTCTAATTACCACAAAAGTCAAATAAAGTTAACCCGTAACCCCAAACTCGGTTAAACAATCCCGAGAACTGAAAAATATTAAATATGTCACAAATAAAATAAAATAAAACATAAATATTGAACCAAAAATATAACACGGTCAAAAACCCCAAAATATTAAAATCTTACGAATAAATCAATGAGCCGAAAGTCAAACTAGAACCTTAAAAATCAACAAAGTCTATAACAAACCATAGTGTTTAGATTTGGCAATCCCGTGCTCTTAAACCCTAAATGACAGAACTGATGTAATTGTTGATAATAGTTCGTAATAATAAAGCAAAGTTAAAAATATAATATTCGCAAATTTCTAGTGTTTTTTGGATCGAAACGGTATCAGTTTTCGAAAACCATGCCCTGGTACACCGGATAGAAAAAAAAAATATTTCGATGATGCCGTTAGATCCGTATTAATACGAGGATTTCAAAAATATCAATTTCATAATTTTTTGATAACTAAAAATATCAGATATCGCATTTTGACGTGTTTTTTCTTTACTACCTGTATTAATTTGTCTAGTCTACTATTCATAGTATTATTTCTACTATTCAAAAGTATTCATCTATCTCTACTTTTTGTACTACCTATTCTTACAACCTAGATGCCTATTTATTACAATTTTCTTTTCCCACAAAATTCTATACCACATATTACTAAACTTCTCTTACACTTTTTTTCTAAAACTAATTTTTAATTACTCTCCTTCTTTATGCCATCAATTTCTTTTCTGTTTTATTTATTTAATTAACTCATAATTCCCTCCACATTTATTTATAAATACTCCTTCTCCCTCCATTTCATTCACACACTCTTTTCACATAACAAAACTCTCTAAAAATTTCTCCACAAATTCTCTCTACCAAAATATTCTTCAACCCATTCCTTTCCAATATTCTTCTCTACACAAAAACCATCTACCACATATCTTTATCTGTAAACCCCGATTTTCTTAGTAACTGAGTAAACTTCGGAAATCGAAAACCAAAACCCTAAACAGGATTAGTATGAGCAACCTAAGAACCTTAGATCCGGCTTTTCTTCAATTTCAATTTAAAAGAACCTCTATAGAATAATTTAATGTGGATTATTGTTTTAAAGTATATTTCAATTCATGAAAAGTTTTCATTTTGAAAAATTTTCTATTCCGAGCTTTCCCGAGCTCCATTACGGAAAAGCGAGCCCCGGAACTAGAAACTCAGAAAAATATTTCAGAATACTCTTTAGAACCTATTGGTCCCGAAAATAATCAAGAAGGGGGGTTGAATTGATTATTTCAGAAAATTAAAATTTTTGCCTTTTAAAAACAATCCCCTTTGATTTTAATTTAAGAGAACAATATGAACAATTAAACAACGATAAAATAAACTACAGAAATATAAATAAAAAGGGATAAGAAGATCAGGCAAATATTTATAGTGGTTCTGCCTTGTGCGTCAGTCCACTCTTCCAGCTTCGAGCCGGGGACCCCGATATCCTTCAAGTTAGTTCCACTATGTCCAATAAAATCAATTACAAGCTTGTACAATTCTCTCTGCTCGATTCTCACAGCTATCCTCTAGCTTCAATCGATCTACAGAGTCTAAACTAGTAATTGAACTAACTCACTTGAAGCCAACAACAAGTTGCTTCGTTTGTAAAAGAATAAAGTGTAAAGATTGCAATAAAATTTGCTGCAATTCTGCACGTAGGAAGAAATAAAGAAAGTGTTCTTTTTCAACTCTTAATATTTCTCGGTCAAAGATTGAAGTCCAACAGCTCTCGGTTTTTGTTTTTCTTAAATCGTATAAAGTTCTGTGTCTCTTTCTTCTTATATCTCTGTTCGCATATATGTCCTTCTATCGTTCAGAATTCTTTGTTCTGGAGATAAGATAGATATCCCAAAAATCTCGGATGAAAATCTGTAACCTCTTATCCTTAATTTAATTTATCAAACGTTGCTGATATCTTCAAGAGAAAATCTCGTTCTTCTTGTTTACTTCGGTTCCAGATTTGAATTTAAATCCTTGATACGCTGAAGTAAGATAAGATATGCTTGAATTTCGTGATTTGAGATAATCCACTTGTTTTCTGTTTGAAAGCTTCTAATAACATTGATCTTGAAGATAGATCTGGAGCATTGTTGCTGATATCACGGTCTTCAATGTGATCTTCGTGTGTCATCTTCTTAAAGATAACATTGTTCTTATTTTGATTTTCTTAATAATATCCAATTCAAAATTGTTTTTATCTTGAGAAAAATCAGAAAACATAACTATTCTGTCTTGAAATCAGTCCATCGTTAATCAACCGTAACTTCTGTCTTTATCTTCAGAAAACTTCTTTGATGAATATAACCAATCCGACAATTGCTTTAATCCCCTAGGATAATCCAACTTTAGTGGAACGAATAAGTATACTATCCGAATATACTTATTATCTCGGAGCTAGGTCTTCAAAATCATTGATCTTCTTCATTAAAAAAATGTAGATCTTGTTTGAGAAGATAAACAGTAACTAGCTTTAACTCAGAATTACTGTTGAAGGTTCTTGAAAAGGTTCTGTAAAAACTTCTGTGTTCCTGGAAACTAACTTCAATTCAGAATGGTTGTTTTGAGTTTCTCCCAAAGGTTCTGTGAAAGGTTCTGTATTGTTGGGAATGTTTTATACTTTAATTATCCTTCTGGAAAACATTCGTTGTACCTTTTTCCTTTCTAAACAGCATCCGAAATCATCATATCATATAACAACTCTTGTCTAACTTATCTAAAAACTTGTTCATATCCAAGAATTAATATCATTCAACCTTATATATTTGTTCAATAAATTCACCAATATTTTGTATAAAGTTCTAAATATAATTCTGCACACTAATAGAGTAGTTAGTTCTTTGAGCATTTTGTTATCATCAAAACTTTAGATATATAAAGAATCAACAGAACCGAAATTTTATAAGGATTTCAAAAATATATGTTTTATAATTTTTCGGGTTATAAAAATTACAGTTATAGCCTTTTCCCGTATTTTCGTTACTACCGGTAAAGTAGATGTCTTATCTACTATTTATTACTATTCACAAGTACAACCTATTACACACACACCCATACCCTAGTCTTACAACCTTACAACTACTCATTAAATTTTTCTTTCCAAGAAATTTTTGTTTCTTACTAAATTATTACATTTAATACATTTTATTACATAAATTACAATTTCAAATAAAATCAAATCTCTCTCTCTCTCTCTCACTTCTAGTGGCTGGCGCATCCCCTTCAATTTTTCCCCTCAATTTGTTTTATTTTATCTCCTTTTATTACTTAAAACAAACCCTAATTTCATCTAATATAAATAGTCTTTTATTTTACTCTCTTTCATTTTATTTCATTTGTTTTAAAAGCTCACAAAACTCTCTCTTCTTCCTCCCTCTTGCCGTGACACTCCACTCCCCACCCACACACACAAAAGCTTCATTTTCTTCTCCATTTCTCATTTATTTCAAGCTTTAGGTGATGATTCCTAAGCCTTACTACTATTTAATCTTGTAATGGCAAGATTATTCAATGAGTGTTTTCACTCAAAGTCCCCATAAGCACTTGCTAGGGACAAGAAAATGCTATTACATGAATATCAAATCATCACAAGAGTAGATTTTGTGTTTGATTAAGTTTTTGTTGGGATATCTTCATGTTCATGCATGTAGAAGTGGAGTAAAGTAGAGATCTAGCATAAAAATTTCATGTTCATGCTTTTAAACTTCATTTCATACATCATAAGTAGTAGATCTAGCTTTTAGATGCTTATACCATGCTTGACATTTATGATCTTATGGATGATTTATGTTTTCATGCATTTATACTCATGGAGGCTTTGTTTGAGGTATATAGATGTGCTAGTTGGTAGATCATTAAGTAAATAAAGCAAGGGACTTGAAAAGGAAAAGTTTTTGTTTGAAATGTTCAAAGACAAATCCGTATGATTTGAAGACCCTATTTCAAAAACCCTTTTATCAATTTTAAAACTCATGTTTTATGTGAAAAACGAAGGGTATAGGTAATAGGTATCATAAGTAATGATTTTTATAAGTTGAAATGAGTTTTGATGAGATTAATGTACAAAACAAGAAGTGGAATCTAGATGGAAAAATTTTAAGTTAGTACTCAACATATGAAATTCGTAATTTTGAATGTAGGTCATACGAACACCTATCCTCTAAGCTCAAAATAGGAGTTTTATGTATTAAATGGAGTCCTTAAGTAATAGGTATCTTAAAGTCTTAAGTTTTAATGCATTAAACAAGTTTTTCCCAAAAGAATCATTAAAAATTTTAATTTCAAGAAATTCGGATTTTTATTTGAAAACATATTTGCAAAGTGTAAAATGCAAGTTTTTATGTAGAAATGAAGGCTTGGGTAATAAATATAATGAAGACTCAATTTCGACAAAGATAAATTGATTTTCTTAAAGAAATAACTCTAAAACAAATGAGATGATCAAAGTTAGGAAACTAGTTTTCATGAAAGTGTATAGTCATGGAGCTTCACAAATAAGAAGTTTCTTAATTTTCCTTTTGGTAAATAATGTCAAAAGCATGCGTGCATCAATTTCATATCGTATCATTCATGATAGGAAATCATCAATATGGCATGTGTGGTTAAACTATATGCTAGAAGACATCATAAACATTCACAAAACTGTTTTTCGGAATTGAAGTTTTCAACCGATCAGAACTGATCCCTCTGTTTCATGACCTAAATATTTTTGAAACTTGGAAATAATACTAAGAATAGATAGATATTTCGAAGTAGATAGAAATCGATATATTATATGCTCAATTCCGAGTTAAACTGAGTTAGATATGGTCATTTAAAGTTAAGACCTTATTTCATGCGGGAATTGACGAAATTAGTAGTCAGAATTGTTAAGTTATTAGAACCTTATAAGAAATACTCATTTCGGGTATTCCTTGTACTTAGGTGAATTGGAGGACGAATTTCCACTCCCCGAGGACTACTACGACTAGTGGATTTCTCTCTATGGTCGAGTGAGTTCATTTCTTAAATAGTTGTGCTCATGTATGTACTTATAATCGTAGTGGCATTAGAAATTGGGAAAAGATAAAACTATGATGAGTTGTGATTTAATCTTGGTTGAATGGATAATAAGTATATCGAGATGAGACTTGTTGTAAATATCATTGTATGAGCTAGTATAGACTTGGATTGTCTGAAATTCTCGATGATCGCATTTAACCTACATAATTAACATGCCACGATTATTTGAATAAATTGTACATGCATATCACGTAGTGAGTCATATTGCATTAGCTAATATACCTTTGGTGGGACAAAAGTATATTAGTGAAAGGCGAGGGGGCCTGTGTTAACATTAAGGATGTAAGATCGCTTAAGTTAACAGATGTGGAGTAGGCACATAAAACTACAACAATAAAACAACAGAGGTTGTATAACTAAGAGAAAGAGATCAGGATGATGGTTGCATGACTTATGGACCACCCCACTCAAAATTGGAATTTATGGTTGCATGTCTTATGGACCATCTTAACCCTGAATGGAGGGTGTAAATCCATTCACATATGGCTCCCGAAAAGTCATATGTTTATATGATCATTTGCTTGTGCATTTCATATGGCTGCTAATAACTTGTCTGTTATATACTGTTGTTAAGTATTAAATATTTGGAAATGAATCTCACTAAGCCTGTTAGCTTACACCCCAATAGTTTTGCTATGGTGTTCCTATTTTTTGTTGTTCCGAGAGAACACATTTCACAGGGTTACCTTTTGGATGAAGGAGCTTTTGAAGAAGTCGGGACCTAGCTAGAGGCGTGGACTTCTAGAAAAATCTCTTTAACATAAACCCTAATGATTGTAATATGGTTTTAGACTGGATAGACTTCCATTATTATTTTGGCAGGGGTATGCCCTCTTGACTTTTGTAAAGACTTAACTTATTTATCTCGTTGTGATTTCTATTCTTAATGCTAATGTATGCTTTCTTTAAACTATTCGATTCAAAGTGTGATCCTAAAAGTTGTGCAAGTACACCTTACACCCGATATGTAAACTTATAGAATGACTAAGGTTGTCATACTTAAGTTTAAATATCGAGTGTGGTGGACTATCGCATTTTGAGTACCTTTTAGGGCGAGACATTATCCACATAATTTTACAACCATCATCTTCTTCCTTCAACATAAATACGCCTTTAGGTAAAGATTTCCAACCATTGATTTTCCCATGTCATGTGACTTAACGTGACTATGGTGTTGTTTCTTAGAAACTCATATGAATTGTAGAAGCAATAACATGTTCATGTTTTGTTCTTGCACATGCCAAGAATTCCGATTTTATTATTTTGTTGATATTATTATTATTATGCTCCTAACTTAACGTATATATATATATATATATATGTATTATCTATATCAGTGTGTGTATATATATATTTCTTAGGCCTAAATGCTTACTAACTCTTACTAACTTGCTTTTATTCTTACTGCTTTTATTATTGCTTTTTTTTCTTTTCTTTCTTTTTCCTTTATTTTTAAGGACTAGTCTAATCATAGTCTCGAATTGCCTTGATGAAGCTAAGGCTCCCAATACTTGACCGGGTTACCTTGCTGAAGCTAAGGTTCCCAATACGTGATATTATTATCTTGCTTAATATTTGCTTCTTATATCTTTCCTACATTTTCATCATTTTCGTACTACGTGCTCATATACATGCATCATCATAATAATATTATCTCAACAAAATTTAAAGTAGAAATTTACTTTAATGAAAAAAAAATGAAACCAAACTCTCTTAATGTATATATATATCCTTACTAGTAAATCAAGGTTTTGTTATCACCCACATAGGAAAAAACATTTCTACAACTTCTTTTCAAACCCACCTAGACTTTTCTTAAATAACAATGAAAATGATTTCCTCCAAGAAGTTAACCAGTAAAATAAAAATTTTCTTTTATTATGATAAGTCACATGAAGATTATTAAAACTTAGTATTAATAATTCTTTGGTAAGCAAATTTTTCTCAAAAAGCTTACTTGTAGGATTTTACCAACTCCATAATAAAAAGTAATAACTAGACTAAGTTTTATAAGTTAAGATAAAATTAACTCACTAAATTATAAACTCACTTAGAAAAATAGAGGTTGTCAAGTTTCTAAATGATAAACCATTTTCAAAGAAATAAAAAGAATATAAACATGAAAAGTTACAAAAGAACAATAAATATTATCAAAAACTTAAGAAAATATTGAAACATGATTTCCTTCCAAGTAAAATTGGTTAAAGAGTTAAAAGACCAAGTTTTAGAAACGAAGTTTATTTTTAAAGAAGTTGGAAAATGAAAATATAAGGAGAAAAAGACTTGTTTATCAAAGCTATTTTTTTTTAAGGAAAATATACATAACTCAAATTATTATAAGCTATCAACAATTTAATAAAACTCTTGAAAACTTCATTTTTATTACTAGAAGTAAAAATTGTAGAAGACCAAAGCTAAGAGAAAATTTATTTATTTTAGAAAAGGAATTGGAAAACAAAATAAGAATATACTCAGTTATAATAATAACCCAAGAATTTATAATGTTTTTTCAAAACACTTAGAAAGGAAATTGTTAAAGTTCAAGTTTTAACGCCATAAGATGTTGTTTTACGAAATATAATCGTTGAGACAACGCCATTGGAATTTTGCATACAATATGAGTTTATATATATATATATATATATATATATATATTCAAAGGATTTTTCAATCATATAAATATCTATATTTTTGCTAAATGATTTTTGGATAAAGAAAAAGTTTGAAAAATTTTGTTTTGAGGAATTGGAAATTCATAATGATTCTATACCTCACCATTTCCAAAATCAAGTGGCTTTTTATGATAGATATATCCTTAGAAATAAATATACCTTTTCGAATAGGTAGAAAACGGCATATAATATGTGAAATTCCGAGTTAAAATGAGCAAGTTATACCCATTTTATCATGGAATTTCATTGTATGCGATTTTGACGAACATAGTGAAATAGAATTAGAAAGTTTAAGTAGAAATTCTATGAAATACTCATCCCAGATATTTCTTTTGTCTAGGTGACGAGGAATACGGGATTTTCCTTCCTGAGGATTACTACGACTAAGAAGATTGCGAAATGGACGAGTGAGTTATTCCTCTTCAATTCGTTATTTGCTTGTCTTTGTGGAATAGTGGCATTAGTATACTATAAAAAAGATAGAAATGGTTATGTATGGGGAATTCAAGGATATGTATATATGTGATTCTATGCTTATGTGATGAAATAGGAATTAAGAATATCGCAACTTCGAATAATTTGTTTAAGTATTTTGTCTACCTACAGGTATGCTTTCTTATTGTTTGCTAAATTATTTGATTTCCCTTAAGAAACCTTAATAAGGTTTGGCTTAAGAAAAATAAAACATTCACACATAGCATCAATTGAGTCACATTTCTTTCGGAAGGCTGCTACTCCTACGCGTAGAGTTGGATGAGTTGTTATCGTGCTAGGACACGAGCCCTATTCCTTCCTAGAGAATCCACATTGCTTAGGGAATGTGACTTTAGATTCGAAGCTGTGCCAACCGAACGCTTTGGGCGGGGGCCTAGAGACTAGCAGTAGAAGGTCGAAGATCTTCATCAACAATTCCCTAACATTCGATATGGACGGATAAATCCATTCTATATGGGGTTTCAAGATAACTATATATATTTGTATAATCATGTGATTGTTGCATAGCATGTATAGCATATGCATGAAAAATTAAATGAACTTGTTTAAAATCATGGTGCGAATAAAAGGGAATATCTCACTAAGGTAGTTATAAGCTTATACCCCCATAGATTTTTATTGAAACAGGTATACTCGTAGCTTTATTCGAAGATCATGACATTAAGGAAGTCATGAATGGATTTTAAACTCTTATGGAGGCAATGAAAACATAGAATGAAGTTATTTTGTAAATTCCTTATATGTAATGTATGATATGTTAGTATTTTAAAGATTTCTAAGAAATGTATTTATATAGACTTGAAGATAATAGCAGGGGTATGCCCCTAAGATTTGTGATAAATCATGTTTATATTTTATGATAATTATTCTCCTTGCCTTGTTACTTAATCATTATCAATGTAAATTGCGCTATTCCGATGCGTTCTCTTGGTTGTTATGTACGTCTTATACATGATATGGAAGCCTTTGCGTGACTAAGGTAGTCATTCTTAGGCTTTAGTATTGTGTACGACAGACTAACACGTTTAGGGTACCCCTCGGGACGTGACAATGTATGTTGTTGGGGTTGTTGAAGTTGGTGGTTTAATCTGGTTATTGCTATTTATGTTTAGGGGTTTACATATTTGGCTAGGGTGGACATAGTGGTTGGTAGGCTAGATGGAGTATGTGCGTCTGGGGCATTTGGTGGCAATTGGTGTTGTGGCAATGGTGGCATTGTTAAAGGCGACAAGAGGCTAGGATGGTGGGTAGCAGAGTAAAGATATTTGTAAGTCCCCGAATTTTCGGTTCCAAATTAAAAGACGTAAACCCTAATCGAAAGTCAAACGGACTCTTAAGTCAACCAAAACCCTAGTTTATCGGGACCGCTTAAACTCCGGCATTGCCGTTTTCTTTAGCCCTAGAAAACAAAGTTGAAAAAGTTTGCCTTAATGGTTCGTAATAGTTATAGGTTGCGTAAAAATATCAGATTGAAGAATTTTCGAGTGTCCTTTGTACCCGATCGGACATGATTCTTGAAAAACGTATCCGAAAGCCCGGAATAGGAAAATTATTCTGAATATACCGTTAGACTCGTAAAAATATAAGATTTTCAAAAATATCAATTTCGTAATTTTTCGATAGATAAAAATATCAGATATCGCTTTTATATGCGTATTTTCTTACTACCGGCATTAAATTGTCATGTCTACTTTTTCATTACACTATTCTCTACTATTCCACACTATTCATCTATCTCTACTTTTTCTTACAACCTATTCTTACAAACCATACACCTACTTCTTACACATTTTCATTTCCAATACAATTTCACATCTTTCATTTCTTACTTTTAATTAACAAAATAACAAAATTTTAATTTTTCTCTTCCCCATGCACACAAAATGGTGCCGGCCCCCTCTCTCTCTATGCTCAATTTGTTTCATGTTCAAATTATTTAATTAACACAAATTATCTCTCACATTTTCCTATAAATACCTCCTCATACCTTCACTTCTTTCACACTTCTTCTTCTCTAAAGTTACTCTACAAATATTTCTCTCCAATTTCTCTCAAGAGTTCTTTCAAGAAGTCTCCTTAGTTTAGCTTCCTTTAGGTAAGAAATTTCTCAAGATTTCTTCATGTTCATCTACTTAGTATGAGCTTAGTGTGTGTTTTCTAAAACCATGAAGGTTAAGAAAGCAACATTAGGTTCATGCTTTGTTTTTGTTCATAATCATAATTCCTCTATGTTCATTTATGTTTCTTTTATGTTCTTTACTATCTAGCATATCTATATATCTATATATATTATTTAGAGCATATAAGCTCATTGTCTTGCAATTTACTTTCTTCAATGCAATTTATTTATTCAAAGTTGTTTTTAAGACTAGTCATTCTAGTCTTAGACTTGTTCTCATCAAGTCAAAACAATTTTTTTTCTTTCTCTTTTCGGGACTAGTCTTTTCTTAGTCCCGGGGTACCTTGATGAAGCTAAGGTCCCAATACTTGAATTATTTCTTTATATGAATATTCATTTAAGTTATTATGTTCTTTTCATATTTTCATAGTTTATGATTCATATTCATGCATGAACATAATGTTTTTGTCTCAAGAAAAATTTAATAAAGAAGTGTTTTCTTAAACTAAAGGTTCATTTTAAATAAATAGATTTCTTAGAAACTCAAGAACATGCTTGGAAAGGGTTTTTCTCAAATAAACAAAAGATTTCATGAAAAACTTATCTTTCATCAAGAATTAGAAATTCTTTTGAAATCATTATAAAGCAACAAAAGTATTATTTTCAAAGTTGTTTAGAAAATAAAACTACTCCTTAAGAATTTAAAGTAACTACAAGAGATTAATTTTAGAAATATTCATCTCAAATAACCCAAGAATCCTTTCAAAAGTAAGATGAGTATTCCAATAAAATCTCAAGTTCAAGTCTTTTAAAACCTTACTTTTTATAAGTTGAGACAACTTCATTTACTTCATACATTTGTCATGAGTCATTACATATACATATATACCTTCCAAAAAGTTTACAAAATACTTAAAATATTTATCTTTTCAAATGGGCTTTGTTTTCAATAAGGAAAGCAAGTCCTAGTAAATTCGTAGCAAATCTGGTCGCTACCTTTTCGGAACCCAAACGACCTAGTTTTATGAAAATAAGCTTAGAAATGCGTAGATCTTTTCGAGTAGGTAGAAAACGGTATATTATACGCGAAATTCCGAGTTAAAATGAGCAAGTTATGACCATTTTAAGTTGGAATTTCCCCTTATACGATTTTACCGTGATTTTAAGGAAAGATTAGAATCTTCAAGAATAAAAGTCTTATGAAAGACTCATTTTGGGTATTTCATCTTGTCTAGGTGACGAGGGACCCGAGATCATCTATCCAGAGGACTACTACGATTAGATCCACCCATATGGAGTGAGTTAATTCTTTTCCTAAATTCATTTCCTTGTTTGTGCTTGTAACTAGCGGCGTTAGAAAACTAGGAAAAGAAATGAACCATTGCTATGAAATAATGGTTGAATGAAAGTTAAGTATATCGAAAGACGATATGTTAAATAAAGTGTGATTTATGTATTGAGATGATGAAATTATGGTTGATCACTTTTTATATGAACTCAACTTATATGATCGATTGTTAAATTAAAATTATTCATGCATATCATATACATAAATCGCATTTGTTCACTACTTTTCTTCGTGTGGGGAAACGAGAAAAGAGTAGTGGTGGCTGGTAGGAGCCGGTAAGTCTACATGATGGCTAATAGGAGCCAGAAAGTCTACAGGGCTAGCAGGAGCCGGTAAATCTGCAGATATTGATGGTCGTATGGGCCTGTAACCTCCCAACCCTTGTCGTGGAGGGCGTTAAATCCATGCTACACTTGATTTCCGGTTAATCATGTGTATCTTACTTGTTCATATGATTGATGCATTCTCATATGCTTTGAATAAATACTAGATTGATCTTTGGAAATGTCTTATAGTTGGAATTTTCTCACTAAGCTAGTCATGCTTATACCCTTATAGTTTTCTATTACAGTATGATTACTTATGGTTGGCCCGAGGAGCCCCGTATGCCAGGTACGAGTATAAGTTACTAGGAGTTTTTGAGGAAAGTTTATGTATATTTAGTTTTGAACATAGACTTCTAGGAAAAATCTCTATAGTAGACTTATGTAGTAGATATGTTTATTTTGATATTAGTATTGTTTATCAAGGACTTTAAGGCGGGGGAATGCCCCTAAGATGATGTACGAAATTATGATGAAATGAAGATCTTATAATTATTTATTTAAGTTCATGCTTGTTTTTGCTATCTATTTAAACGTAATACCCCTATGAGTCTCCTACTATCTTGGAAGCACGCCTTGCATATGATATCGAAGCTCCTGCATGACTACGGTTTGTCATTCATTAGCTTTAATATTGTATGCGACGGACTGCCACGTTTAGGGTACCCTCTGGGGCGTGACAGTTTCAGTTGGTATCAGAGCACAAGTTTTAGATATAAGATAGTAGAAATAGACCTTAAGATAGATAGTAACAAGATAGAACTCTAGCTTAAGATCTGATCCCCTTTTTGTTTCCTTGATAGCTGACTTTCCCTGAGGTTAAGGAAAAATCCCGACATTTCCTTAAGGACCATGACGAGACCTTCGTGAACTACCACCTTAGACTAAGGGTTCTGTGTGAGGAGTTCGCGTTAGTTGGAAGGCCCAGGACCGCCCGCGAAATGTTCCAGTTGTGGGAGAAAGGACTGAGACATTCCCTATTGAGGAACTTACCCCAGGAGTTAAGATATGACGTAGTATGCAATCGGAGATGGAGCGATGTGGAAGTTATTTACGTAGTCGAGAGAATGATGGTTTTCATATATCGGGAGACCATGCTTCAGCAAATGACCTTCGTCTTGAAAAAGGGAGGACGACAGGAACCAGATTTTCGGACATGGAACAAGCTAGGACCCCTGTACATCTACGCACACAATGAGTTGACAGATCATACGGAATGGCTAAAGGCAGATGCGGAGGATCGATTTTATTGGTATGCCGCTTATCGACGAATTGTCCCTACGCCTTCAGAATACAACACTCAACCTAACTCCATTGGAATGCAACTAGATGTCATTCCAGACGAAGACTTCATCATGGAGGAAGCCCATGCCAACGAAGGAGATGGAGAGACAAACAATAGTCTGGAAGGAGATCCGAACAAGGACTCGAAGCCTGAGGAGACCCAATCTGCATCCCTCTGGGAAGACAGCCTCTGATCCCCAATCAAGCACCTCCCCGAAGGTTGAGCCAAGACATACCAATGGAGACCATTGCTAGGAATGACCTCGTGATGATTTTCGATTCTGAGAATGGGGGAAGAAGGAACAATGTTTTTTATCCAAATAGGTTCCTAAGGAGCGGATCCCAGACCCCCACAATGACGATGGCACCAGAAGAAGAGGAAGAACCAGAAGAAACGAATGGCACAACCCATGGAGAGAGGATGTCCATACATGACGAAGTTTGGCCGTCTCAAGCAGAGATCACCTCACGATATCGAGGGAAAAGAATGACCGTGAGCCAATATCTACAACAATTCGTCAAGCGACACAAGGGATCCACTAGCAAGAGCACGAACCCAGCGCCGTCCCCGTGAGAAGAATGAAGGAATGAAGAAGGGAGCGTAACCCGACAAGTCCAACCTAGTTTTTCCTAGGCTTATCTTTCTTTAATGTATTGTGTTTTGTTTTCTATGATTTTGAACAATTATCTTTTGATGAGAATGGTTTATACCTTCTCAAGGTTATGTAAGAATTATTAATTTTCTCATTTTGAATGCAAGTGTTTTGTTTGATGATTTCTAAATTTGATTGCTTTAAATATTTCCTATGCAATTTCCGATATTTTCGATCTTTGTTAAAGTCTAAAACTAGAATAAATAACAGACGTGGTAGGAGAGGTAGAAGACGCAAACGTCGCACCTCTAACAATATTCCAGCAGAACCAGAGAATCCCCCAGTAGGACAACAAGCCCCAAATCCTCCGCCAAATCAACAAGGGGATGTGTGGGCCGCTATCAACCAACTGATAGGGTTGGTCAATACTTTCATGCAGCATGCACAAAATGTACCACCGCCTGCTGCAAATGCACCTGAAGCCACCGTTGAAGCACCTGCAGCTCCAGAAGCTGAGTCTCATTGCTAGCACCACCGCCGCCTCGACCTTATAGAAGTTCCTTGCCAGACTTCATAAAAAGCAACAGGTACTTCGATGGGAATTTCGGAAAGCCAAATGAGGCTGAAGACTGGCTAGCCCAGATAGAAAGGTCGTTCGCCGCCTATGAAGTCCCCCATCATCTGCGCCTGGACTATAGCACGTACATGCTGCGGTTCAATGCCAGGGTATGGTGGGAGTCAAAAAGCAGGGAATTGTTGCCACCCGTGACCTGGGCAGCTTTCCATAGAGAGTTTTTGGACAATTACTTCCCTGGAAGCTTAAGAGTTCAATATAGTGGAGACTTTCTCGATATATCCCAGAAAGGAAGGACAATAGAGCAGTACGAGATGGAATTTAGCCGACTGCTCCAATACGCACCTGAGTCCTTCAAGCACAGTGAGGAGCTGAAGAGGCAAGTATTCCTGAGTGGCCTGGATGAAGACATAAGGATGCGTCTGGAGAAGTTAGACCTGAGGACCCTCCGAGAGTTGGTAGAAAGGGCTCGTATCATTGAAGGAGCAAAGAAGAGGAAGAACAAAGCTCCTGAAAGGAAGACCTTCGTGTTTGGAAAGAGAGCTCAAGATAGCTATAGCCCTAGCTTTCAAAACAAGAAGTTTAAACCTTTCCATAGCTTCAGAGGAAGTGTTAGTAACAACAAGGAGATACCGGAAGTCAGTGTGACCTGCTGGAAATGCAAGAAGGAGCATTACCCAAAAAGGTGCCCGCTGCTGCAACACAAATGCTACTTTTGTGGAGATCCCAGTCACAAGATAGGAGATTGCCCGAAGAAGGCTTCCACCGTTTGCTTCGTTTACAAGCAAACTGGGCACTTCGCCAATGAATGCCCACAAAGGAAGAATGCACCAGCAAGACCGTTTGACTCTACGGGAGGAGCAGCACTAGCAAAGAATGGAAATGGAGGAAGCAACTCGAATCGGACTGGAACAGCTGTCCATGGGATGAGGATATACAACTTGGAAGGACAGTGGGTATGCGAGGAGTCCGATGGTGAGGGAGCAGAGCTAGAAGCCATAGATGGAGATTATGGCTCAGATTTTGGATTGGTAACAGGTCGGAATCGAAAACCTTTCTTATAAAGCAAGATATTAAGTTCCCTACGCTACGCAAGTTTTATACCTACGATTAGCTAAAGTATACCAGTCTCGTAATTAGTATAAAAATTCGAGTGTAGTCAACCCGCTTACGCTTTGTTCGATACAGGAGCTACCCATTCTTTTATCACCGCTAGCCTGGCTAAACAAATTGGGTTACCTATAGATACGATTGCTACCGGTTTTCGAGTTAAGACCCCACCGGAAGCATAGTAACAACAAAAGAAATGCTTAAAGGCTGTCCAATGGAGATACAAGGAAGTCACTCCAAGTGTGACCTAATAATCTTAGAGATGAGTAAATACGAAGTAATCTTGGGTATGAGTTGGTTAACATCCGTCAAGGCCTTAGTAGATTGCAGACAAAAGGAAGTGAAGTTTAAAGACCAAAATGGATGTGAAGTGATATTCAGAGGAGAATCCACGGTGAAGTTAAATTCATTCGAGTTAATGGACGACGAGGAGATCAACCTTAGTAACCTGGATGAAGAAGAAGGAGAAAAGCCTGAGCTTGGATCCATACCCGTGGTCAATGAGTTCCCAGATGTATTTCCGGACGAATTGCCTGGATTGCCACCAAAGAGAGAGATCGATTTTGAAATCGACCTATTGGTCAATACGGAACCAATCTCAAAGGCACCTTACCGGATGGCACCAGTGGAGTTTAAGGAGTTAAAGATCCAGTTGCAAGACTTGTTGGAACAAGGTTTTATCCGACCAAGTGTATCGCCTTGGGGAGCACCAGTGTTGCGTGAAGAAGAAGGATGGTTCCATGCGCTTATGCATCGACTATCGGGAGCTAAACAAAGTCACCATCAAGAACAAGTATCCCCTCCCAAGGATAGATGACCTCTTCGATCAACTTCAAGGAGCAAGTGTCTTTTCAAGAATCGATCTACGATCAGGATACCACCAGTTGAGGATTAAACCTGAAGACGACCGACAGCTTTCAGAACTCGCTATGGACATTACGAGTTTCTAGTGATGCCTTTTGGACTAACCAACGCACCAGCAGCTTTCATGGATATCATGAATCGAGTATATAAGCCCCTGTTGGACAAGTGCGTATAGTCTTCATTGATGATATTCTAATCTACTCCAAGACGCGAGAGCAACATGAGGAACACTTAAGAATGGCATTACAGACCCTGCGTGAGCATAAGTTGTACGCCAAGCTATCTAAGTGTGACTTTTGGTGGATCGAATCTTTCCTAGGACATGTGATATCTGGAGAAGGAATATCGGTAGACCCTGAGAAAATCAAGGCAGTAATGGATTGGAAACAACCTAAAACTGTGACTGAAGGTGAGAAGTTTTCTCGGTTTGGCTGGGTATTATAGGAAGTTTGTGAAGAATTTTTCAACCATCGCCAAGCCCCTCACTCAGTTAACCCAAAAGGAAGAGAAGTTCATTTGGACAGACAAGAGAGAACAAAGTTTCCAGGAGCTAAAGAAAAGACTTGTCTCTGCCCGATTCTAATTCTACCGGACCCCGAGAAGTCCTACACAGTGCACAGTGATGCTTCCAGGAATGGCCTCGGATGCGTGCTGATGCAGGATGGAAAGGTGATCGCGTATGCATCTCGACAACTCAGACCCCATGAGCAGAATTATCCTACCCACGACTTGGAGTTGGCCGCCATTGTCTTCGCACTCAAACTATGGAGGCATTACTTATATGGACAAAGGTGTGAAATCTACACAGACCATAAGAGTCTCAAGTACTTATTCACACAAAAGGAGTTGAATATGCGGCAACGAAGATGGTTGGAGCTTATTAAGGATTACGACCTCGGAATCAATTATTGTCCAAGGAGAGTGAACACAGTTGCAGATGCCCTGAGTAGGAAAAATTATGGAGAAATTGCTTCTTTGCTCACTGATAAGAGAGAGTTAATAAGGGAGTTTGAAAGATTGAGCATTGAATTCATTGGGTAAAGTGTAGAAGTAGAGATTGCCAACCTTGTTTTGGAACCCACCTTGGTGGAAAGAATCAAGGAAGCCCAGCGATACGATGAGGCGATCATGAAGATCAAGAAAGAGGTACAGGAAGGAAGATACACAGATTTCTCCATGGATGAGGACGAAGTGGTGAGGATGAAAGGCAGGTTATGTGTTCCGGATGATGAAGACATAAGAAAGGAAATCATGGAAGAAGCACATCACTCCGGATACACCATGCACCTAGGAGGAACGAAGATGTACCAGGATCTAAAGAGCCACTATTGGTGGAACGGCATGAAGAGAGACGTAGCAGATTTTGTGCTAAAATGTCCCACGTGCCAGCAAGTAAAAGTAGAGCACCAAAGGCCTGGTGGACTTCTGAAACCCTTGCCAATACCTGAGTGGAAGTGGGACCAAATCACGATGGACTTTGTGTGTGGATTGCCAAGAACGTCGGCTGGATATGAGGCGATTTGGGTCATCATGGATAACGGCACATTTCCTTCCAATGAACATGACTTACTCTATGGAAAAGTTGGCAAGAATGTACATAAGGGAAATAGTACGCTTGCACGGAGTACCCGTTGGAATAGTCTCCGACCGAGATCCAAGGTTTGTATCGAAATTTTGGGTAAGTTTGCAGAAATGTATGGGAACTAAGCTACATTTCAGTACGGCTTATCACCCTCAAACGGATGGTCAATCGAAAAGGACGATACAAACATTGGAGGATATGCTGCGAGCCTGTGTAATAGAGTTCAAAGGTAGCTGGGACGCACACCTACCTTTGGTAGAGTTTGCCTACAACAACAGCTACCATTCCACGATCCAAATGCCGCCTTATGAAGCATTGTACGGAAGAAGATGTCGATCACCTTTGTTTTGGGATGATGTAGAAAAATTGAGCATCGGACCTGATTTAGTACAAGATGCAGCCAACAAGGTACGGATCATCCGACAAAAGATGAAGGAGGCACAAGATAGGCAAAAGAGTTGGGCGGACATGAAAAGACGTACACTTGAGTTTGAAGTTGGAGACCACGTGTACTTAAAGGTAAATCCTATCAAAAGTATTCGCTGAGTCCGAGCACAAAGGAAGTTGAGCCCACGTTATGTTGGACCTTTTGAAGTGCTGGAAAGAGTAAGAGATCTGGCTTACCATCTAGCACTTCCTCCTAGCCTATCGGGAATTCACAACGTGTTCCATGTGTCCGTTCTACGGAAGCATGTGTCAGACCCGACCAGGATTGCATAGCTAGAACCTGTTCAGCTGAAAGAAAATCTCACATACGAGGAGCACCCGGTTCAGATCCTAGATCACAAGGTACAAAAGCTTCAGAACAAAGAAATCAGGTAGGTGAAGGTTCTATGGAGAAACCATTCACATGAAGAAGAAACCTGGGAGGCAGAAAGTGACATACGCCAGAAGTATCCAAGCTTGTTCAAGGAATCAGGTATGAATTTCAAGTTTTGAGGACAAAACTTTCTTTAAGGGGGTAGGTTGTAAGTCCCCGAATTTTCGGTTCCAAATTAAAAGACGTAAACCTAATCGAAAGTCAAACGGACTCTTAAGTCAACAAAACCCTAGTTTATCGGGACGCTTAAACTCGGCATTGCCGTTTTCTCTAGCCCTAGAAAACGAAGTTGAAAAGTTTGTTAATGGTTCATAATAGTTATAGGTTGCGTAAAAATATCAGATTGAAGAATTTTCGAGTGCCCTTTGTACCGATCGGACATAATTTTGAAAAACGTATCTGGAAGCCCGGAATAGGAAAATTATTCCGAATATACCGTTAGACTCGTAAAAATATAAGATTTTCAAAAGTATCAATTCGTAATTTTTCAGTAGATAAAAATATGATATCGCTTTTATATGCGTATTTTCTTACTACCGGCATTAAATTGTCATGTCTACTTTTTCATTACACTATTCTCTACTATTCCACTATTCATCTATCTCTACTTTTTCTTACAACCTATTCTTACAAACCATACACCTACTTCTTACACATTTTCATTTCCAATACAATTCACATCTTTCATTTCTTACTTTTAATTAACAAAATAACAAAATTTTAATTTTTCTCTCCCCATGCACACAAAATGGCGCCGGCCCCTCTCTCTATGCTCAATTTGTTTCATTTCAATTATTTAATTAACACAAATTATCTCTCACATTTTCCTATAAATACCCCCTCATACCTTCACTTCTTTCACACCTCTTCTTCTCTAAAGTTACTCTACAAAATTTCTCTCCAATTTCTCTCAAGAGTTCTTTCAAGAAGTCTCTTAGTTTAGCTTCCTTTAGGTAAGAAATTTCTCAAGATTTCTTCATGTTCATCTACTTAGTATGAGCTTAGTGTGTGTTTTCTAAAACCATGAAGGTTAAGAAAGCAACATTAGGTTCATGCTTTGTTTTTGTTCATAATCATAATTCCTCTATGTTCATTTATGTTTCTTTTATGTTCTTTACTATCTAGCATATCTATATATCTATATATATTATTTAGAGCATATAAGCTCATTGTCTTGCAATTTATTTATCTTTCATGCAATTTATTTTCTTCAATGCAATTTATTTATTCAAAGTTGTTTTTAAGACTAGTCATTCTAGTCTTAGACTTGTTCTCATCAAGTCAAAACAATTTTTTTTCTTTCTCTTTTCGGGACTAGTCTTTTCTTAGTCCCGGGGTACCTTGATGAAGCTAAGGTCCCAATACTTGAATTATTTCTTTATATGAATATTCATTTAAGTTATTATGTTCTTTTCATATTTTCATAGTTTATTCATATTCATGCATGAACATAATGTTTTTGTCTCAAGAAAAATTTAATAAAGAAGTGTTTTCTTAAACTAAAGGTTCATTTTAAAATAAATAGATTTCTTAGAAACTCAAGAAGATGCTTGGAAAGGGTTTTTCTCAAATAAACAAAAGATTTCATGAAAAACTTATCTTTCATCAAGAATTAGAAATTCTTTTGAAATCATTATAAAGCAACAAAAGTATTATTTTCAAAGTTGTTTAGAAAATAAAACTACTCCTTAAGAATTTAAAGTAACTACAAGAGATTAATTTTAGAAATATTCATCTCAAATAACCAAGAATCCTTTCAAAAGTAAGATGAGTATTCCAATAAAATCTCAAGTTCAAGTCTTTTAAAACCTTACTTTTTATAAGTTGAGACAACTTCATTTACTTCATACATTTGTCATGAGTCATTACATATACATATATACCTTCCAAAAAGTTTACAAAATACTTAAAATATTTATCTTTTCAAATGGGCTTTGTTTTCAATAAGGAAAGCAAGTCCTAGTAAATTCGTAGCAAATCTGGTCGCTACCTTTTCGGAACCCAAACGACCTAGTTTTATGAAAATAAGCTTAGAAATGCGTAGATCTTTTCGAGTAGGTAGAAAACGGTATATTATACGCGAAATTCCGAGTTAAAATGAGCAAGTTATGACCATTTTAAGTTGGAATTTCCCCTTATACGATTTTACCGTGATTTTAAGGAAAGATTAGAATATTCAAGAATAGAAGTCTTATGAAAGACTCATTTTGGGTATTTCATCTTGTCTAGGTGACGAGGGACTTGAGATCATCTATCCAGAGGACTGCTACGATTAGATCCACCCATATGGAGTGAGTTAATTCTTTTCCTAAATTCATTTCCTTGTTTGTGCTTGTAACTAGCGGCGTTAGAAAACTAGGAAAAGAAATGAACCATTGCTATGAAATAATGGTTGAATGAAAGTTAAGTATATCGAAAGACGATATGTTAAATAAAGTGTGATTTATGTATTGAGATGATGAAATTATGGTTGATCACTTTTTCTATGAACTCAACTTATATGATCGATTGTTAAATTAAATTATTCATGCATATCATATACATAAATCGCATTTGTTCACTACTTTTCTTTGTGTGGGGAAACGAGAAAAGAGTAGTGGTGGCTGGTAGGAGCCGGTAAGTCTACATGATGGCTAGTAGGAGCCAGAAAGTCTACAGGGCTAGCAGGAGCCGGTAAATCTGCAGATATTGATGGTCGTATGGGCCTGTAACCTCCCAACCCTTGTCATGGAGGGCGTTAAATCCATGCTACACTTGATTTCCGGTTAATCATGTGTATCTTACTTGTTCATATGATTGATGCATTCTCATATGCTTTGAATAAATACTAGATTGATCTTTGGAAATGTCTTATAGTTGGAATTTTCTCACTAAGCTAGTCATGCTTATACCCTTATAGTTTTCTATTACAGTATGATTACTTATGGTTGGCCTCGAGGAGCCCCGTATGCCGGTACGAGTATAAGTTACTAGGAGTTTTTGGAGGAAGTTTATGTATATTTAGTTTTGAACATAGACTTCTAGGAAAAATCTCTATAGTAGACTTATGTAGTAGATATGTTTATTTTGATATTAGTATTGTTGATCAAAGACTTTAAGGCAGGGGAATGCCCCTAAGATGATGTACGAAATTATGATGAAATGAAGATCTTATAATTATTTATTTAAGTTCATACTTGTTTTTGCTATCTATTTAAACGTAATACCCCTATGAGTCTCCTACTATCTTGGAAGCATGCCTTGCATATGATATCGAAGCTCCTGCATGACTACGGTTTGTCATTCATTAGCTTTAATATTGTATGCGGCGGACTGCCACGTTTAGGGTACGCTCTGGGGCGTGACAATATTAGTTTGGTGGTTGAATTTTTTAGTGTAGGTTGTTTTTATAAAGAGAGAAGATATAGAGATGGTGAGTTGTTTTTTTGAGAGAGAGACGATAAGAACAATGATAGTGAGATGGATTAAAGAGACCTGCAATGTAATTATGAGAACATACATGAAATGGAAAAATGGAATAAAAGTAATTCATAGAATTTTAGATTCTACTCTCTAGTCTTATTTATTGCTTTTCTTGACATAAACGTGTAGTTAGGGACTGTAATGCTATGTCTTATCTAAATGATCTGATTCTAACGGTCTAATTTTATTTTATTTATTATTTTGGTAAAGAATTGGTTTTTATGTGTTGTTATTGTATCGCAATGAGGTTATCGTACATGTCATACTAAACCCTTCACAAAAGTTGTCATTCATGTACATTATGACAATGATGATGTAGCTATTGATTGTATCGATTTAAATTTCACCAATTAGCCATCTAAATTTCCTTTTGATATGTCCAAAAAATAACTTGCTAGTTGCTATTACAAATTTAATCAAATCAATGTAGCCTATTTATTAGAATGCTAAATTACTAAATTTTACAATAGTTATCATATGTTTTTTTTTTATTGAAAATGAGAACTTTTATATTTTAAACTAATAAATTAATACTTTAAGACACTTGTAATCAAATCTTACCTATAAATAATGTTATTAATATATGTCTCATTTATTTGTCTTTTTTTTTTCATAATTAGCATATAACCCTCGATGAACCTAGTTCGACCCCTACACACCTATCATAACCGGGTTAACCCCTCATTTGGTTTTGACAACATTGATTAATACATAATGAGAAACATGGGCTAATACATGAGGCTGTGTACATGTCGTGTTCTTTTGGGCTTTGTGTATTTGTGGAACTTAGAGAGAAACATAGGTAAGTACATGACATTACGTTCATGCCATGTTTTTCTGGGCCTACTTACTCTTTTCATCAAGAGGAACACATACAAGAGCACGAAGTCGTGTCCAAGCCGTAGATCTTCAAGATAAAGTATAACAGAGAAACACAGGATGATACACAAACCCATGCACTGGTCATATTCTTTTGGTAAACTCAATCCTTAGATTTTTAAAGACCAAAGAGGAACATGGGTAGATACAAAACCCCATGTGTAAATCCCTGAATTTTTCATAAATCACAAAAAATAATTCTAGAGCTAAATATTGAAACTAAAACCCTAAAACTGACACCGGTTAAAATCAAATTCTAAAACCTCTAAATAAGACCAAATACGGAATTTCGTAACCTTAAGAAAAAGAGCACCTTCAAAAATAAAACGAAGATTCGATAATCATTTGGCCTTTTTTTATAATATTTATTTAGTTATTATTTATATATATTTTGAGATTATTTGAAAAGAATTACCAAGAAACAAATTTCATATGCCCCTTTCACAAAAAGTTAGAAAAGCTCTCAAAATAGTTGAAAAACAAATATACTACTAACAAGCTTTGAAACACAACCATTTAATGTTAAACCAGGGATTCTGACTTCCTTCACAACTCTAGAATTAATTGTTAAACAACAAGTAAATTTGCTTTACATAGATTTTATCCTAAAACTTTGACTAAGTACACCAAATTCAAAGTAAGTAAAGCACACAAAGTCACTATACATCTTTTTTTGCATGTTAGCTCTAACAAAATGAGTACAATTTCAAGATTCTAATATCAATATTACAACTCATTTGCAGACTAATAAATGGGGAAAATTTGATTAACAAGTGTATATAAGCATCACGAAGCTCAATCAGAACCCAAATATTTTCTTTCTTTCCAACATATCCTTCCCCCACACTTAACCAACACATTATCCTCAATGTGTATCCAATCAAGCACAAGTAAGGAAAAGAACATGGAAAGAATGTAAGAAAAAGGACATTAAGGACTTCCTTGGTTTATGGAGAGATTTCAACATGAATTGCTTTAACTAAGATATGAGAAGAGAATTTGAATTTGTGAATATCAACAGCAACTTTATTTGTGAATCCAACAAGGTACAAACACAAACCTGTAAAACAAAACCAAAACAATAGTAAAACAAACTAGAAAAGAGAGTTAGCCTATCCAAGTCAAACAATGAAACTCAAATAATATGTAGGATGTTTGTGTATGTTTATGAAAATGAATAAAAAAAATGGAGAAAATTTTGGCATGTAAGTGTGGGAAAGAAAGTAGGATTTATTCTTCGTCTCCCCACCTCTCTCTCTCTCTCTCTCTCTCTCTCTCTCTCTCTCTCTCTCTCTCTTTGAAATGATGAATTTGTCAGCTTATCCTCTCTTCTCTCTCTTTCCCTTTTTTTTAAATACTGCAGAATAGGTTGCACATTGGTTTGTGGTTTTGTGTTGGGGTTGATTGAAGTTTTCAAAATTTAAAAACTAATTGGTTCTTTTCAACTTCAGTTTGGCAATTTCCAACATTCATGGCAAGTGTAGATATAGAAAGAATTAGGTCGAATCCTAAGGGAATGGTGGCAACTATTATACTCACATTCCATTTATTATCTAGCCAAGAAAAGAAGCTCAGCAAGACATGATAAAGGAAAAGAAGTTATGCTAGGTTAGAGATATTCACAAACGTTTTTAGGGCAAAAATAGAAGATGGGTTTGTAAAAATGCAAGATTATAGCCTTGGGTTTGCTTTACCAATTCCTTATCATGTGATTTCAAATCTAAATTCTGAGAGAGTTGTTGCTGATGTATTTGCACTATTGGATTCACTAAGTTCAACTAAATCTTCTCTTGAAGTCAGTAGTTCTAGGTCTAGAACAAACCACCATAGTCTTTTCTCAGGCTATCAACAGTTTAGACCTGCATAAAGCTTAAGAATCCTTTGTTTAGAAAATCAACTTAATGCATTTTAAAAACAAGAGACATAAGGCCTTACAATCCCTCTCACAAGGTGAGTATGAATTACTCTACTAGCAGCCGAAGATCTATCCAAAAGAATGACGTCTCAGCCTATTAAGTTGAAATCAAACATGAGTCTAACAGGTGCACCATGCAATCAGACCTACACAAACAAATTCAAGCTACTAGTCATAAATAGTCAATCAATTAAATGAAAACGCATTTGATTTCACATGAATCAAGATTTGGATTTGCAAACCCTAAGCTATAGGAGATTATGTCTCCATGGATTTAAAAATTAAGAACATGATCTGAAGAAATAAAATGAGACTAATCAAAGGATATTACAATTCGGGATAAAGTCTTGCAAAAATTATAAACAACGAGTTAAAATGATTTTTTACCTAAAAAACTATGAGATCTCTAAAGTAAGAAGAAATAAAATTCTTTCACTCCGAAAATTCTCTCCCTCTAGACTATGTAAGGGTGTGCAAAAAAACCAATGAAATCGAAAAACCGAATTGAAACATTAAAATTAATCCAAAAAATATGGTTAACCAATCCATTAGTTTCAGTTTATGATTACGGCTTTTTTTTCTTTTTTGGTTTTTGGTTTCGGTTTTGGTTTATAACCACAAAAAATCGATGGTTAAGGGTTAACCGTTTCAATATTTATAAATATATTATAAGTATAACTTACATATAGATTTAATTATTTTTTGAAAAATATATATACATGCATATGATTTACATACACATATGATTTATCGATGTTAATATTCCTTGGATTTCAATTAAGGTACTATTATTCTATGTTTGATGGAATTATTATGGTAATTGATTTGGTTTGATTTTTTGATAATGATACATCCAAAGGTTTGTTTTTCCCCATTTCCTTAATTTGATTTTCTTTTTTTTTTTCAGTTCTTGTAATATATATAATAATTTAAAGAAAAACTCTATGATAATGGTTAAATAATAAGGTTTTTTGAAATTATCAATTTGATTTCTTGAAAGCATTATGTTAAATGGTTAAAAAACCAAAAATCGAATAAATTAACTGAATAAAACGGTTAATCATTAAGGCGGTTAACAATTTATAATGGACTAGTTAAGAATCGGGATATTTAAAAATCGATCATTATAGTTAGGTTCAAAAAATAGGGCCACGAATCGATCAACTGATCTGTGAACACCCCTAATAATATGTTAGTACTATTCTATTGTATGTAAACTCTTCTTCCTATCGCGTGCCTTTGCACATTTTTTTATAGGCTCAGGGCATAGAAATCATGAAGATTTTATTACTGACATGGTAGATTCTGTATAACGAAAAGAAAATTCTTCATGCACACCCGTGTCTAAATCGTTGCTCAATCAATCGCTTGTCGAGTGCTCGAGGGATAAGGCTTGACTTGAGGAGATAAAACACAACGTCTCTATCCATCATTCCATTGATGGTCAATATTGAGGCTATCGAGGGCTCGATTCTCTGATGGTTTGAGGTGCGACATTGAGGCAATGGTTTGTACTTTACTTCAGCAACTGTTGTAGGTCAGGTTCAGGGTGCGACATTGAGGCATGATAGGAGCTTTCTTCAAGTTTGGGCTCGATCTCCTCAAAAAAGTGTCGAAGGTCATGTCAAAGGCTAAATTTGAGGCGCGGCAGATCAATTTTTGCTCGTTTTGCCTTACATTTTGGCCTCAATTGCTATCATTCAGGGTGCAACAAATATGTTCCTTACTTTTACTGCTGATTTTACTCCAAATCTAGCAAAAAAACACTTTGAATCTTCTTCTTTTGATCTAAGGAGCAGAAAACCAACAGTTTAACACTGAATCACTAAATTCATAGAAATTTAAATAAAAGATGATCAAAATAGACTCGAATCGTTATGAAAAGAATATAATAATATTAACTTATCACAGACTCCTGTAGATTCATCCTACCCTTCTATACGAAAAAGATGGAGGGCATACAGGGGCTGATTAGTAATAATCAAAAGCTGTCACAGGGCATGATGCTTCTACTGTCAAGGGCTTGATGGGCATACTTGGGCTTCTACTTGGGTGAGGTTAGGTACATGTAAGGGCTCCAGCGCACACTATAGTAGTCTTCGAGCCCTCGACGATGATGACGTTGGGGGCGACAATAGGGCTCGACATCTGCACGGCTGCAGCACCGGTAGAGGTCAGGGATGGATAGAAATTATGATGTGTCTTGTAATGCTCCTCAAGGCCTCAACTGCTAATGATTTAAGGTGTGAAGCGTCCCTTGATGTCCTGCACGACGTTCTGCACCGGTTAGGGTTGGTGCCGGGGTGAAATTCCTGGAGTGTGATAGACATTTCAAGCCTCGATAGTTGAACATTTTGGGCGCAACAGCACACTTTAAGCCCTCAACTTGCTGCAAATTTATCGCATACATTATCCCAAGCTCAAATAATCATGTGTAATTCAATTTATCCTAATTTGCAGCATGAAAAATTAGCCCCAAAAAAAACCGAAATTGCAATAGAAAAAATCTTGAAGTTTTCATAAAAAATTAAACATATAACGTGCACAAAACTTCTAAAAGTTTGATGAAAACTTTCCTCACTTCCCTTGAAAGATAAAATCATGCTAAATTTTATTTTTCCCATACTTAAAAATGAATTCACACCTCTTTACAATTATGTACAAACAACACATACCTACAATTTTTTGACAAAAAAAATAACTTGGATAGCAAAAAAAAAAAAAATGTAAACAACAAAAGAACAACACAACAATGTTAGACATTAGTTGCCTCCCATGAAGTGCTTTCTTTTACTATCAATAGCTTGGCTTATTAAAAACTAAACAAATCCTCACTCATCAGGATCCTAAACAATGTGTCCTAAGGACACGTTTTAACAAAAATAGCGGGAATTTCCTTCTCATTAAAATAAGAAATTCTTGATGGGAAGAGGGGTATTAGGAGATTAGTGCCTGCTCAAACTCAATAATGTATCCAATAGGCACCAGAAACAACTCCTCTATAAACTCAACATGAATGCAAAATAGCCAATTTCTGCATTTTTCGATTCTTGCTCATCCTCCCCATTCTCCATTTCCTTTATGGCAAAATGAATTTCCTCATTCACAATCTCAAATGAACTCTCCTCCATAACCTTACCTTGCTCATAGATTTTTCATTCAAAGCTTCTTAAAAAAATTCTGTTTCACAATCCAATTCAACAACATTTTCCACCATCAAATCACAATCAATATGTTCAAAATCATGCAAATTATCAACATCATACAAAAGCTCTTGTGATGATGATGTATGCAAAACAAAATTTTTAGATTCGCGAGCAAATGTCTCTAAATTCTCATTAGTATTTTCTTCATTACAAACCAAGGGAGGCAAACGAATGCATGCAGGAGCATCATAAATACAAGGATTGGCACACAAATAGTACCATTTCGTTTCACTACAGTTCCAGCATACATTATTCACTTCATCTTCAGGTTCATTTTGTTGAGAATTAATAAGAACATTCCCATAATGATTCTTAAGAATCTACCAACCAAAATCCATGATATCATAATGTCTTATGTAGAATAAACTCAATGAGAAAATTCACCACAGATTCAAACAAAAACAAAAGAAAAGAGAAGAAAAGGAAAAAAAATGGCTAGATTAATAGTATTAAGCTTTCAAAATATGACCAATCAATCCCCAGCAACAACGCCAAAAACTTAGTGAGTTTGTTTTAAACTGAGGACCGAGTTTTAAATTTGTAAATTCTTTTCTAGATTATTGTCTAACTACGGTCTTCATAAGGCAAGTGCACCTATATGATGTAGCATAGTAGAAATATATTTAGGTTATATTCCAAGGGAAAGTAGGTGAATACTTCTACTCTTGCTCTTTTCCTATTATCTAGTCGAACAAAAACAGAGAAAAATCTATCAACTAAGAACTAATCTAATCCTAATCTAACAAAAATCAGTAAACATCAATAGCAAATTTCATAGTAAGCATGCAACACCAAAAATATATCAATTCACAAGGTTGCTTTCATGCTTCACCATAAGTCTAATTATGCAAAGCAAGAATTTCTTAGAAAAAGTTATATTAAATTATTGAATTACCGGATTCACTGAGGTAAATTTATGCCTCTCCCAAGGTCAAAAACTCTAAACCTAAGCCAGACAAACGGAATCTCTTCAAAGGTTATCATCAGTTTAGATTTGCATAAGAAACAAGAATCCTTTGTTTTAGAAACCAACATAATGATTTTAAAAACAAGCAACATAAGGTTTTCGGCCATCCTCTCTTGAGATAGTTAGGATCAACCTCATCAATAGCTTATATCTATTCATTAAAATGACCTCCTAGCCTATTCTAACAAAGTCAGACATGAAACCATATCGTGCAATATACAGAATCAAGATCTATGAAGCTCAAGTTATTGAATTCAACAAATCAACACATATTCAAAATAAGCACATTATAATTACATGAAATTGACCCAATGATCCACAAACCCAAGCAAAATCAACTACACTTCCATGAATATGATGATATAAAGTAAAAAAGTTAGAGAAATAGCGAAGACCTATAATCAGATAAAGTAATAAAACGAATATCCTTGATGAATTGAAACGATGAGGCATAAAGCTACTACAAACCCTAAAAATTCAATAAGTTCTCTCTCTAAATTCTCTCTATAAAGGAATATTTTTCTATACAAATTTTCTCTTTCTTCTTCCTCTATCTTCCTATTTTTCTGTACCCAATATGTACATTCATTCTAAATGAAAACAAGTTAGGTATTTATAGCCTTCTAATTCCATCCCTCCTATTTCGCCCTGGGCTGTGTTGAAGGGAGGGCTGAAAATAAAAGCCTCGTATCTTGCACAATTCGGCCCAAAACTTGCTTCATTTTCTTTCATTTCTTTTAAATCATCATGATGAACTCTTGAAAGCCTGAAATAAATATTTAACAAAGTAATTTTTTTATCAAATCATAAAAATTACATAATAAATATGTCCAAATATGCAAAAAAAATAAGGGTCTTGACACTTATCATATTCATATTGTGGTTGAATGATCAATACAACTTCATAGATCATATTCTAAGATGATTCTACTTAAGGTAGTCTATGTTTCTTCAATATAATTACATGGCATACATGATTTTCCTTATATGGCAAAACCACTCTATATGTACATATATGTTTGTAACTTTTTAAATGTTCAGTTTAACTTCATAGATCATGTTCATATACTTATATGACTCATCATAATTATAGTTTCATCATAGAAAACATATGGTGTGCTTATTCTATTATGATGGTCGAAACATAAGCTATGGTTTTAGCATGGATTTTTCTTCTAGGACCATGTCATAATTCATGGATAGCTTAGAATTTACCTTGATTTTGAAGGGAGTTGATGTTGGTATTCCCCTCTAAAGATGTTGACCAAATCCTATAAGACATGTAATGGTCTTTATGAGTTTATTTTCAATTAATCTTTTAGGTAAATGAACCTATATCTTACCTTAGATAACTCTTGATGTTTGAGAGTTTGTTTAAGTGGAGTTTTAAGATTTGTTTACAATGCATAAAGGAGTGTTAATATTGATGTGTGTAGTTGAAAAGTGAGGGGAGTTATTCGTGTTTGTGGGTTCATGGTTTGGAATTGGAGAAAAATGGAGTGAATTCTCTTTCAAATGGTTCTTATTTTAAGGTGAAAATGATTGGTTCTTGACGTTGATATATTCTTGTGTGTGTAGATGGGAGGTTTACGGTAATAGGAAGGGTTTTGAAGGTTCATTTGTTTGCTTGTTCTTGATGTCTAATTAATGTAGAGATCTTGATATGATTGGTGAATATTTGATCAACTTATTGATTTTGATGTGTGTTTATTGAAGGGAGAAGTTCTATACAACAAGTTGGAACAAGCTGCGCTTGGTTTTGTCTTCTATGTCTTAATGTTTATTAAATGCAAGATCAAGTGGAACTTGTTGACTAAGCTTTGTGTCTAATTCCTCTTTGTAAATTTCGATGGAAAGAAAGGGGGAGAACCAACTTTTACAAGAAAATTTTGAGTCATCTTATTCATTTAATGCAAGGGTCAAATGATGGCTTTCTATTAGCTATGATGTCTTTTCCAACTTGACTTTTGTTGGCAACTTGATGAAGTAAGTGGTGCCCTTCCTTATGCATTACGATGACCGGTTCTAAGAATTTCAATTTAAGGTAAATATCACATATTTATTTTAATAGAATATCTAAAAGAGTAAATATTTAAGTTACCTCACATAATACTAAGTTATATGCATATAATTAAATAAGTTATCCCAAGAAAATAACATTTAAACTATGTCTAAGAAATCTACATTTTTCTCAGATAATTATTGAATTGAAATTTTGAATTTAAAACTTATGCAATTGAATATTTTTAGATTTTTCTCTTACATGATTAAGATTTTTGGGTGTAGAATGGTAATTTAAGATATTATACTCATAAGACTAAGAAAATTATAAATTTCTCAACTACGTACTTAGAATTTTTATTTGAGTTCCAGATTTGTAGATTTTATATATTTTTAGTTATATCACATATATTTCATCTCTAGTAATTTATCTAAAAATTTCTCTTCACTGAACAGTAGGCTCTAAAAATTAATCGTCTTTAATTTCTCTTAATTTTTAAGGCCTAGTATTTTTATTTAGTGAGTTATTATGCTTTTACATACAATCTTGTCTTTGGTATCTTTTACTAGTTAGGAAATTTACTTATACTACTATAAATTATACTAGAGAATATTCTACAAGTGACTTAGTGTATGCTATTTGAATATCTATTTTTTTATTATTTGCTTTGTGGATTTTAATTTCTAATTACTAATTCATGAGAAAAATTTTGAGAATTACATGCCTTAATTGTGAGAGTTTTATGTGATAGGGTGATATATGGATATCTATTTGTGCATGTAGGAGTGATTTATGGTTTTGGAATGAAGAGAAAAAGATTAAGACTTCTTCAAGTGTGAACACATTAAATAGAGGAGCTTATGTCACACCCTGAGGGTATCATAGTAACAGTAAACAAGCTACACTTGAATACTATCTATAGATTACCTTCAGAGAATGATATATTTTCAAACAACATGATCTTTTAGCTGCTTTGATAAGAAATGACAAATACATATAAACCATAAATTAGTAAATAACTATCATCTCAGTGCTTGAATATAATGTTACAAACCATACTATCTTTCTAAAAAGTCTCTCAACATATAACTGATAATTTAAATACTAACTAACTTAGACTAACAATAAAAGCAAATAACTTATCCCATAATCTTCCATGAACTTCCAATCTTGAAGTTCTTACCAGAGCTAAATTCTTGTAAGTGACAAGCATGGCCTAAGTGTATGTAAACCCTCGTTTTGCTAGCAAACCTGAGTTCGATTTCAGAAAACTTAAAAATTAGAAACCAAAACCCTAAATCATAAATTCAACCAAAAATCCTAAGTCAACAAAACCTCAGGAAAACCCAGTAGTTTAGATCCGGCAATCTCGTGTTCTCAACGTAAGAAGTCAAAATGTGAGTGGAAAGTATAGATTGGCTCGTATTAATATTAGAATGCTTAACAATATCAGGTGAGTGGATTTTCGACCTATTTCGAGCCCGATCAGATATAGACCTTGGAAAGCATGTCTCGGGGCTCGAGATATTAAATATATGATATTAGTACCGTTACACTCATAATTTCATAATATTTCTAAATATATTAGTTATATAATTTTTCAAGTTATAAAAGTTACGGTTATAATATTTTTATTGTATTTTCATTACTACCGGTAATTTAATTGTCCAATCAACTTTTTGCTTTCTTTCGTAGTATTCATCAAGTACAACCACACATACCCTATTCTTACATTCTCACATTCTCACATCATCTTCCTTATATTTTCTTTTCCAATACAACTTTTATTACTTAAATTACATATTAATTGGAAAGTTATTGCACAAAACAAATCAAAAACACACACTCTCTCTCCCTCTATTATGGCTGACATGAAACCCAACTTCCTCAATAGGCCACAATTTGTTTTGTTTTTCTTTTATTAAATAATCATACAAAACCCAAAATTCTTTTCCTATATAATATCCTTTTCACCTTTCACCTTTCACTTTCACTTCTTTTTCAAAAAGATCAAACTTTGGAAAGCAAATTTCTCTCCCTCTCCACCCCTCTTGTGTCATGAACCTCTCCCACAAGTGCACACACACACACTTTTGTTTTCTTCAAGTTTCCTTCACCAAAACACTAAATAGGTAATAGATCTTGACCCTACCACTATAGAAACATGTAATGACAAGGGTATACATGTGTGGTTCCACCAAAAATCCCCATGAGGCTTATGCTAGGGATGTGAAAACACTAGAACATGACATCCTTGCCATCACAATGTGTAGACCTTACTATTAAAGTTAATATACTAAGTATTTTGCTATATTATTGTTATATGTTGTACATAGAGAAATTTTGTGCATATATTTTTCATTTTTACTCCCATCTACGTATTGTCATTGTTGCATTACATTCATAACATGAGTAGTATAGTGGATCTATTTGTTTAGAGTAGTTAAAATGACATAGCCACTTGTTTTACATGCATGAAGGACTGGCTACATGATAGTTTTAGTAAATGTGTTGATCACAACTCAAGATCCATTTTATTTCTATCAAAAAGTGATTTTAAAAATTCGGATCTTGGGAAAGAACCATTTAGAAAACATATTTTCCAACTTCAAAATGAAGATTTTAGATGTAAAATAAAAGGCTTAGGTAATAGGTATCATAAAGTAGTGATTTTTATAAGTTGACCATGGTTTTACTAAGAGAAATTAGATCTATGTTTCAACACCAACAAAAATGTTGAAATTTGTAACTAGGGTGAAATGCCAAGAAAACACTTATTTTCTAATCCTAAAACAAGAGTTTTATTAAAAAAATAAATGCCTTAGGGAGTAGGTTTGATTATGACTTAATTTTAGAAAGATTAAATGAGTTTTTCACAAGAAACCATCCCAAAAACAATTTCCCAAAATTCAGATTTAAAAATGAACCCCACTTAAATACCTAATTCCAAATGTCAAAATGGGTATTTTAATGGAAAAATAGAAGTATTAAGGAATAGATATAATAAAGACTTGATTTTTATAAAAGTAAATGTGTTTTATCAAAGTAGAAACCTAAAACAAAGGAAAAATTTTCCAACTAAGATCAAACAATATTTTCCTTTCCAAAAATTGTGCAAAATTCGTCACTAGGCAAAATTCACTTTAAAACATCTATTGTCCAACCTTTAAATGAGGAATTTATTAAGATAATGAAGGTATATGGACATTATGAATTTCTGGTGATGTCATTTGGACTAACCAATGCACCAGCTACATTTACGGATCTTATGAACAGGGTCTACAAGCCACTTCTGGATAAGTGTGTAATCGTCTTTATAGATGATATTTTGATATACTCCAAGAACAAGGAACAACATGATGAACATCTTCGGATGGCGTTACAAACTTTAAGGGAAAACAAGTTGTACGCCAAATTATCCAAATGTGACTTTTGGTTGGATAAGATATCTTTCCTTGGACATGTTGTAACAGGAGAAGGGATATCAGTTGACCCAGAAAAGATTAAGGCTGTACTGGAGTGGAAACAGCCACAAACAGTTATTGAAGTAAGAAGTTTCCTAGGATTGACTGGCTATTCCCATAAGTTTGTGAAAGATTTTTTGAAGATAGCTAAGCCCCTAACTTAGTTAACACAAAAGAGCGAAAAGTTTGTTTGGAAGGATAAACGAGAGCAGAGTTTTCGAGAGTTGAAACAATAGTTGGTATCAGCACCAATCTTAGTTTTGCCAGACCCAGAAAAGTCTTATACGGTGCATAGTGACGCTTCAAGGAATGGCCTTGGATGTGTACTAATGCAAGAAGGGAAGGTTATTGCCTACGCCTCTCGACAGTTAAGACCTCACGAGCAAAACTATCCTACGCATGATCTGGAATTGGCCGCAGTTGTCTTTGCCTTAAAACTTTGGAGACATTATTCGTATAGGCAAAGGTGTGAAGTATACACAGATCATAAAAGTCTTAAGTATTTATTCACATAGAAGGAATTAAATACGAGGCAAAGAAGATGGTTGGAACTGATAAAGGACTATGATTTGGGAATAAATTACTGTCCAAAAATAGTGAATGCAGTTGCAAATGCCTTAAGTCGGAAAAATTATGGAGAAGTAGCTGCTTTAATCACAAGTCAAAGAGATCTAATCAGAGATTTTGAGAAGCTGAGAATCGAGTTCATAGCCCAAAATGCGGAACTTGAAATAGCTAATTTGGTATTGGAACCAACCTTGATTGCAAGGATCAAAGAAGCCCAAAGGTATGATGAAATAATACGAAGGATCAAAAAGGAAACTCAAGAAGGAAAAAACCTGGACTTTGCGATAGATGACGAAGATGTGGTCAGAATGAAGGCCAGATTGTGTGTGCCCGAAGATGGGGAACTAAAAAGAGAGATAATGAGTGAAGCCCACAACTCCGATTACACTATACATCCTGGAGGTACCAAGATGTACCAAAATTTGAAAATCCACTATTGGTAGAATGGCATGAAAAGGGATATTACAGACTATGTAATGAAGTGCCCGGTTTGCCAACAAGTGAAAGTAGAACATCAAAGGCCAAGATGATTATTAAAGCCTTTATCCATCCCTAAGTGGAAGTGGGATCAGATATCCATGGACTTTATGTGTGGTTTTCCAAAGACTTCCTTGAGTTATGACGCAGTATGGGTAATAGTGGATCGGTTAACTAAGTCAGCGCACTTCTTACGCATAAACATGACATATTCAATAGACAAGTTGGTTAAGATCTACATTCAAGAGATTGTACGGCTACACGGCATACCAGCAGCAATCATTTCATATAGGGACCCAAGATTCGTGTCCAAGTTGTGGACAAGTCCATAGAAAAGTTTGGGTACAAAGTTGCACTTCAGTACGACATACCACCCTCAGACAGATGGACAGTCTAAGCGGACAATCCAAACCTTGGAAGACATGTTAAGAGCCTGTGTTTTGGAATTCAGAGGGAACTGGGATAACCATATACCCCTCATCGAGTTTGCTTACAACAACAGCTATCACTCGACTATTCAGATACCACCCTACGAAGCCTTATACGGACGGCATTGTAGATCCCCTCTGTTTTGGGATGATGTGGAAAAACTTGCTATAGGGCCAGAATTGGTACAAGAAGCGGCCGTTAAGGTGAGGGTGATCCAACAGAAAATGAAAGAAGCTCAAGACAGGCAGAAGAGTTGGACAAATTTAAAAAGAAGAGAGCTCGAATTCTAAGTGGGTGACCATGTGTATCTAAAGATAAATCCAATTAAGAGCATAAGAAGGGTACAAACCTAAGGGACTGTAAACCCCTAAAATTTTCGGAATCGGTTTAGCACAAAACCCTAACCGGAAGTCAAACAAAACCCTAAAGGTCAACAAAACCCTAGTTTACCGTATCAATCTAAGTCCGGCATTGCCGTTTTCCTTGGCCCGGAAAAACGAAGTTGGGTTAATTAGCTCAAATAGACCGTAATAACCATAGGTTCTATAAAAGTTTCAGTTTCGTGAATTTCGGATGTCCTTCGAACCCGATCGGACGCAGTTCTCGAAAAACGTGTCCGGAAGCCCGGACTAGGAAAAATATTCCGAATATACCGTTAGACTCGTAAAAATATAAGTTTTCCAAAAATATCAATTTCATAATTTTTCGGTAAGTAAAAATAACAGATATAGCTATTATGCGCGTATTTTCTTACTACCGGTACTTTAATTGTCACATCTACTTTACATTACACTATTCATTACTATTCTACACTATTCTTTTATCTCTACTTTTTCTTACACCTACTCTTACACACTACATAACCTATAATCTTTACTTTTACCTTTCCCATAACTTTATATCACATCTACCTTACTTATTAATCTTTTAACAAAATACAAAAAAAATTAAAAATCACTCCCTCTCTCCTCTCCAAGCATGGCCGGCACTCTCTCTCTCTCTAATGCCCTCAATTTGTTTTAATTTGTATTTATTTTAATCACACAAAAATCACTCCTCAAAATCCTATAAATACCCCCCTCCTCTTTCACTTCTTTCACACACCACTTCTACTAAAATTACTCTCTCAAAATCTCTCTAGAATTTCTCTCCAAGAAGCTCTTCAAGAAGTTCTCTTTAAGCTCATCTTCTTTAGGTAAAAGTTCTTCAAGAAGTCTCCATGTTCATCTACTTAGTATAGCTTAGTGTATGTTTTCTAAAACCATGAAGGTTAAGAAAGCAACAATAGGTTCATACTTTGTTTTTGTTCATAACCACAATTCCTTTATTCATGTTTCCTCTATATAATTATTATGTTTTTCTTATGTTTCATTTATGTTTATTTATATTCATAACTATCTACTATATCTATATAGCTATTTAGAGCATATAAGCTCATAATCTTGCAATTTATTACCTTTCATGCAATTTATTTACTTCAATGCAATTATTTATTTCAAGTTGTTCTTAAGACTAGTCTCTAGTCTTAGACTTGTCCTCATCAAGTCAAAACAAGATTTTCTTCTTTCATTTTATTTCATTATGGGACTAGTTTATTCCTTAGTCCCGGAGCCTTGAAAAAGCTAAGACTCCAATACTTGACTTATTATTTATGATTTATGTTATTTTGTTTATTATTATTCTCATAATCATGTTCATTTAGATTGTTGTCCAAGGTTTTATTTCTAAAGTTAATTAAATAAAAGAAGGCTTTTTGTCACTTAGGAATAAGTTTATGTAAAGTATAAAATCAACACAAAACAAACTCATTTCTTTTTATACCAAAAAGAGAACTCACAATAATTTTATAAACTACTTTTGCCTTACAAAGATACTAAAATCTTTATTATTTCCACCTTGTTTTTCAAAAGGAGATATTTTTGTTAAAATGGTTCTTTTCATAAGAAAGAAAATAAGATGGATGACTTAGGAAATTTTTAAAGGCAAACTAAATAGGCAAAGAAAAATTTATAGTTTAAAACAATAAAGTTATTTCTTTTCAAGTTACAAGAGGAAAATAATAGAATTAGAGAAATTAGTTTTTCTATAAGAAGTCCTTAATTGTTCCACACTATTTTTATGAAGAAAACAAGTTTTCATGCATGGATAATTATTTTTGAAAAATATGAGACATGAGAAAAAGAATGGGAAATATCAAGTAAAGATTTTTGCAAAACAAGTAAACAAAGAAATTTATACAAGGAGAATGAAGAAAAACATACTTCCTAGAAACACTCCAAATATAGTATTAATGTAACTTAGGAAGAAGAAAACCTTATTTTCAAAAGTCACTTAGAAAAAGATAAATGAAACCAACATAAAACGTTTTTGGAAAATAAAGAAAACAAGGTATTCATTTCAAAGAAGTTCACAAAAACAATTTCCGAAAAGCTTCAAACCGACATTGTTTTACATAAGAAAAATAATTTGGACAATAAGACACTTGAGCATGCTTGAATATGAGTTAAATAGTTACAAAAAGAAAATTTTTCAACTATATAGATAACTAAGTATTTATCAAACAAATTTTGATTTCTTGAACCAAGGTTGTTTTACTTAAAAATCCGTGGTGAATTTTGTCACCAGTTTTTCGGAGCCTATGTGGCTTTGTTTGTGGGAAATAATTTTAGAAATGGGTAGATCTTTTCGAGTAGATAGAAATCGGTATATTATATGCGCGATTCCGAGTTAAAATGACCAAGTTATGGCCGTTTTAAGTTGGAACATTCTTCCATACGAACTTTAACGTTCTTTGACATTGTTTTGTCAAAATTCAAGAAGATCTTCAAGAAAAACTCATTATGGGTATTTTCTTTGGTTAGGTGACCCCGAGGAAGGATTTCTTCACCCCGAGAACCATTACGATTTAGTGGAGTGTGTGAACGACTCATCCGCTTAGAGGAATAGACGACAATGGCATCGTGAGTTTATTTCCATTAAATGCTACACTTGTTGTGCTTGTAAATTAGTTGCACTAGAGTTAAGAAAAGATAAACCGATATGCATGTAAAATAATTCCTTGAAAGGATTCTAAGAATATCGAAGCCCAATTGTTCTAAGTGATTGTTTTAGTTTAATATTGATTTGTGTGAAATTCCTTGATCACCATAAAGTTGAAAATAATTATGTTATGACTTTATAAATTAATGAACTCATGCATACCACGAAGTGAGTCACATTACATGGTTGGGATATATCCTTGGTGAGAAGGATAGTAGGCTCATGTCGAAAGCAACACTTGGCGGAAGATCCGAAAGCGATTGCTTGGCGGCTTAATGGAATATGCTTGGCGGTTGATCCGAAAGTAAGGTCAAATCAAGTAGGTTCGGAATACTTGGCGATGAGTGCTCGCAAGTATAAAAGTTTTTATTGAATGCTTGGCGATGTGTGCTCGCAAGCTTAAATTTTCTATCATCAAATCTACTTGTTTTGAGTATCACCAAACCCCAAATGGAGGGCGTAAATCCATTCAACAATAGTTCCCGGAAAGCTATATGATTGTTTGCCCACGTGTTTGATGCATTACATATGTGTGATTAACCAACTTGTTTGAATCTTGTTACAAGAAGTTATTTATGGAAATAGTTCTCACTAAGCCTATTAGCTTATACCCCGATAGCTACCTTTTGCAGTTCCCGTACTTATGGCTAAGGCCACGTGGACCAAGTGGGCAGGTAATCCCTTTTGAATATTAGAACTCTGGATAAAGTATATCATAGTACTAGCATGCAAATATTTATATAATAGCTTAGAAATTTAGGGAATTGTTCCTAAGTATGCACAGTCTTTGCTATGAACAAATCTTTATTGTGAATCCTCTTTTCTTGATATGTTTTTATATCTCCTTAAGCTTCATTATTCCATATATGGTCCTCTAAAATTGTGAAAGTAAGCCTTACACTTGATATAAAAGCTTTTGGAAATGACTAAGGTTGTTATACTTAAGCTTTAATATTAAGTGTGGCGGACTGTCACGTTTAGGGTACCCGTTGGGGCGTGACAGGGACACTAAGTCCAAGGTACATTGGACCGTTTGAAATCTTGGAAAGAGTTGGAGACTTAGCACACCGGCTAGCCCTACCACCAAACCTATCAGGAGTTCATAATGTGTTCCATGTGTTGGTATTAAGGAAATATGTACCCGACCCTGAAAAGATTTTGGAATTGGGACCCATTCAGCTAAAGGAAAATCTGACCTATGAAGAATATCCCATAAGGATTATGGATAAGAAAACCCAAAAGCTACGGAGCAAGGAAATTCAGTATGTTAAGGTGTTGTGGAGGAACCATGCCTCCGAGGAAGCAACTTGGGAAGCTGAAGAGGAAATTCGGAGGAAGTAGCCCGAGTTGTTTGAAAGACAAGGTACATTAGTTCAGTTTTGAGGAAAAAACTCTGTTTAAGGTGGGTAGGTTGTAAATCCCGGTTTTCCTAGTAACCAAGTAAACTTCGTAAACAGAAACTAAAACCCTAAACCGGATTAGCTTAAGCTTGAGAGAGAAACCTAGGAACCCTGGATCCGACTTTCCTTCGGTTTCAAACTAAAAAAACTTTTGTAAATTAATTTAACGTGGAATATTGTCTTAAAGTGTATTTCAAACCATAAAAAGATCTGATTTAGAAAAAATTTCTATTCCGGGCCTTCTCGAGATCCATTACGAAAAAACGAGCCCTGAAACTTGAAATTCGAAAAATATTCTGGAATACTCATTAGAACCAAAATTTAATAAGGATTTCAAAAATATAAATTTTATAATTTTTCATTTTATAAAAATTACAGATATAGCCTTTTTCTTGTATTTTCTTTACCATCGGTAAAGTAATTGTCCTGTTTACTATTTATTACTATTCACAAGTACAACCTACTGCACTCACAAGCCACTCCCTACTCTTACATCCTTACAACCACTCAATTATATTTTCTTTTCCAAGAAATTTTTGTCTCTTAACAAATTATTACATTTAATACTTTTTATTACATACATTATAAAACAAAAAAATTCCAACTTCTCTCTCTCGCCCTACCATTTTGGCCGGCGCACACCCCCCCCCCCCCCCCCATTTTACCCTCATTTGCATTTTTTTTATCTAATTTATTAAGCCAAAAACCCTAAATTACTCCATATATATACCCATTTATACTCTCTCTCCTCATTTCTACTCTTTCAAATTTTTCACTCAAGTAAAAATCCTCTCTATTCTCCCTCTCTTGCCGTGACACATACACACCCCACACACACTCACTCAAGTTCAATTTCTTCTTCATTTCCCTTCCATTTCAAGCCTTAGGTGATGGATCTTTAACTTTACTACCAATAAATCATGTAATGGCGAGAATATTCATGAGTATTTTCACATTAAGTCCCCATGAGCACTTGCTAGGGATAAGAAAATACTACTACATGAATATCAAACCATCACAAGAGTAGATCTTGTGTTTAAATGTGTTTTTATTGGATTATCTTCATGTTCATGCATATAATAGTAGAGTAAAGTAGAGATCTTGCATAAAAATCCATGTTCATATTTTCAAACTCCATTTCATGTATGATAAGTAGTAGATCTAGCATTTAAATGCTCATATCATACTTGACATTCATGATCTCATGAATATTTTGTGTTTTAATGCATTAATGCTCATAAAGGTTTTGTCTTGTATATATAAATATGGTAGTTAGTAGATCTTTAGTTAGATGAGAGAAGAAACTTAAAAAGAAAAACTTTTGTTTGAAATGTTCAAATGAAAAATTCGTATGACCTCAAAACCATGCTTTAAAAACACTTTTATCAATTCTAAAACTTGTGTTTTATATGAAAAATGAAGGGTATAGATAATAGATATCACTAAGAGATGATTTTTATAAGTTGGAATGAGATTTGCTAAGAAAAATATGCAAAACAAAAAGTAGAAATAAGATAAGAAATTTTGAGTTGCTAGTCAACTTAAGAAATTCGTAATTTTAGAGTATTGTCATGAAAACACCTATTTTCCAAACTTAAAATGAAGGTTTTATTCAAGAAATGAAGTCCTTAAGGGATAGGTATAATAAAACCTTAAATTTTAATGTATTAAACAAGTTTTCCTCAAAGAAATCATTCAAAAACTAATTTCTCTAAAATTCGGATTTTGGAATAACCCATATTCGAAAACATGTTTACAAAGTGTAAAATGGGACTTTTTATGTAGATGAAGGTCTTAAGTAATAGATATAATGAAGACTCAATTCTAGCAAAGATAAAGAGAAATTCCTAAGTAATAATTCCAAAACAAAAGAGATTTATCAAAGTCATGAAACTAGATTTCTTAAGAATACGTATTCTTGGAGTCTTACAAAATAAAGAAATTATAAAATTTTCTTTTGGTAAATATCATCAAGAGCATGAATACATTAAACTCATAACATGCCATTCATGATAGGAAGTCATCAATATTGCACGTATAATTGATCTATAAAGTAGAAACATTTCAAACATTCACAAAACTATTTTTTTGAAAATGGATTTTGCTACTGATCAGAACTGATCCTACTGTTTCGTGACCCAAAAATTTCCAAAACTTGAAAATAATATTATAATTAGATATATCTTTTGAAGTAGATAGAAATCAATATATAATTTATGAAATTCCGAGTTAAATGATCAAGTTATGACCGTTTTAAGTCGGGACTTCCACAAATGATGGGAATTACGAATTTACTAGTTTTGATAAATAGTTTGGATTAGTTAAGTGATGAAATACTTATTAGGGTATTTCTTCCTTTTTAGGTGACCTCAAAATCGATGATTTCCTACCACCGGATTACTATCACTAAAAGACCGGTGATCTAATGGCCAAGTTAGTATTACTTCCGATTCCATTTATTGTATGTGAGTGTAATGATAGTTGCACTAGATATTTGGTAAAGATAAAATGGATATGCATGATGAGGATGAATGGGAGTTATGTATGGTTGTTGTTGATATGAGAAATTGAATATAAGAATATCGAAACCGGATGATTAACTATTACTTGCATAGATGAATTAGGATTGACTGTCTCCGATCATTGATTGATTACTTAAAGAATTGGTATAATTGACTATTCGGAATTGAAAATAAATATGGACTCATTCATATCATAAATGGGGATGGAGCATTAGCATTGGTTAGTTATTTGTGATCCTAAACGGTCTAAAAGTTGGTTAATTGTGATCCATAAACGAATTAATGAGTTGGTTAATCATGATCCACAAACGAATTTATAAGTTGGTTGACCGTGATCCTAAACGGCATATTTGAGTAGTACCACAGTATTCGTTAATCTCTAACCCGAGATGGAGGGCGAAAGTCCATCCACATATGATTTCCGGCTGGTCATATATTTGTTGATTCCATATGTTTGATGCATATCACTTGTCTGGCTAATCACTTGTTTGTATGATGTGTTATAAATGTGATCTTGGAAGTTCTTACTCACTAAGCTAGTGTAGCTTACGTCCCTACAGTTTTTATTTGTTGCAGCACGAGTTCATATGGCTTAGACAGAGGCAACCTACAGCTCAAGTACAGGAGCTAGGCATTTCCTTTAGAAGTTGTATTCAAATTTGTTTAGACTTCTGTAAGAAACCAAGAGACTCTGGATGACTGTAAAAGATCTCTAAACGATATTCTTTTGCGGGGGAATGCCCTTTAGATTTTGTAACTAATTACATATGTGTTCTGAATTATTTTCCAATGCTATTGAATGCCAAATTAAACTCTTTAGCTCCATCGGTTCAAGTATTCTATTGTCGTAAAGGGTCGCTTACATCTATACAAGACTCCCGAAGGACTAAGGCAGTAATTCGTGAGTCTTATATGGCATGTGGAGGACTATTACGTTCAGGGTACCCCTTGGGGTGTGACACCCATGGTCATCAAACCCCTAGAAAATCCAAATCCCCCTCTCCTTACCCTATCTTGGTTGAGTCAGATCATCCTGATGATGATGACGATAATGATATCAGGTCACCTTTACCTTCCACCTATATATCATCACCCCATCATTCTACACACATACCATCCATGCGCACATCACTTGTACATATACACTCCCCACCTCATACACAAGTACCTTCACCTATACACATTCAAACACAAACGCAACCACCCATTCAAGAGCTAATGCGGAGTCACCTGCTCACTTTCCCCGTGAGGACAATGAAGCCATTCCTCAAACACATGTCACACATCCACCACAACCCGACCCATCTATTATGGAGCCTACACCCAAAATAATTCTAGCTCTAATCCACACCCTCCTTAAGTCCTTTATTAGAAAGACAAAGAAATCAACCCCAAAGAGGAGAAAATTAATTATTCATGATGAGTCATCAGTTGAGGATTATAATCCCATCCCAATGACAAGTGTGGCAAAAATAGCAATACAAGAGGAGCATGGAGCTGCAGCTGAGATCGTGATTGAAAGTGCAATCAATAATGCTCCGGATGTTGAAAAAGAAGAAGGCTATGCCACAATCCCTAGTGGCATTGACCTTAACACTTTCCCTCCAAAAGGAGAAGCAGTTGCACAAACATACCAATTGATAGCAAATGAAGATTTTTGAGCTTGAAGCTAAGATTGCATCTGCAATTGAAGAAGAAATTTTGAAAAGTAGAAAAAAGGAAAACTAGCCAATGAAGGAAGAAATCTGTGAGACCATCTCCAATGATATTTCCAAGTTGGTTATGGAAGCAAAACATCCATTTCCTCCCACTTCCCAAGAAGCCTCTGGAATAATGCTAGCACAAGAAACCCAAGAGGACAGATCTGCTAAGAAGAAACTTAGAAGAACAAAAGTGTCTGCTAAGAGGAAGCCCTATGACAGAAGCAGGCTCAGAATTCAAGAGGAGGAGTATGATCAAGAATCAACTCCAATAACTCTTGAGGTGGCAATAGTAGACCCTAACACACCAATCTAAGTCATTTTTGCAAAAGTCACCAATGAAGCTCCTAAGGAACCCTACTAGGTTGATTAACAGATGAGAAAAATGAAGGAAAATGTAGCAACTTTTAAGATGATGCTGGATGAAGAGTTGTAGAGAAAAAATGCATAGGAGCAATTAATGAAAACAATGGTTGAAGCCATTAAAAGTGCAAACAAACTAAAGTAAATGCAGATCGATTTTGAATTGGCCCAGCAATTAACCACTCCCTTGGAGAAGGAAGAAGCTAGAATAAGAGGAGTAGCCTAAGAGGCTAAAGAAAATAAGGAAGCAAAGCTTGATGAGCCATATCAGCCAAAACTCAATGAAACCCTACCTAAAGTAGTTAAACAACAAAGGGTAGAGGGTACTGCTGCAGATGTTGATGCTAGATATGATGACAGCTTCCTCTAAAGCACTAGTGATGAAGAAAGAACCACCAATTCTACTCCACCTCCAAGATCAGAACAAGACAGACATGCTTTTGATTCGAATCAACAACCCGTTGAAGAATAGAAAAAAAAAGGAGGAGGAAAAGAAGAAAAGAGAATAAGATTTTCAAGTCAGAAAAGTTGCTAAAATGAAGAGCTATATGGAGAATACAAAGGGCATGACAGAGTAAGAGAAGACTTATTACCCTTGTGCCCTTAAATTACAGTAGGAGCTGGAAGACTTATGGGTTCCCTGAAATCCTACTATTATACTCTTGTCCCATTGAGCATAGTAGCTAATGAAATGAGTTTAACTATGTGATATGCATGAATTAATTAATATAACTCGTAATATATGATTAACGTAATTTAAAGGGGATCACAGAATTTGCACACACTCCAGCACGATAATAATAAAATATAATTTAATTAACAACAATTCATGTCTCGATATACTTAGTATTCTTTCAGCCAATATTATCACGCATAATCCATTTTTATTTTTTCCCACTTCTAGTGCTTCTAGCTACAAGCACAAACAAGTACGTAAAGGTAGGAGATAAACTTACTCGACCGTTTTTGCTAAAATTCATTACTCGTAACAGTCCTCTAGATATGGGTCCTCCCAAGCTTCGTTACCTAAACGAAAGAAATATTCAGAATGAGTATTTTATGGAAATTCTACTTAAACTTTTTAACTCTATTCTAGTATTTGCATCAAAATTTGGATAGAAGGAAATTCCAACTTAAAATGACCATAACTTGCTCATTTTTAACTCAGAATTTCGCATATCTTATGTTGTTTTTTGCCAACTTGAAATGATCTATCCATTTCTAAGGTTATTTTTACCAAAATGGGTCATTTTTGTCTCAAAACGGAAGGGGACAGAACAGTGATGAAATTCCCAGCTTTTAAAAATATAATTTTTCCAACTTTTCTTCATCCAAAAACCCTTAAACAAATACATGGATATTTGTATAGTTGAAAAATCCTTTGAACCTATGCATATACTCATATTGTATGCATGATTTTTGTAATATTATCTCAACTTTAATTTTCCATAAAACAATTTGTCTTTAAGAGTTTTAAAAGATGAAAACTTTGAAAATTTCTTCTTTTTATATTGCTAGAAGGAAAAAAAATACTTAGGTTGTTATAAGTGAGTGTTCTCCTATTATAATTACATTTCCTAACTTTTCAAAAATAAATTAATTTCCAAAAATTTGAACCTTTAAGTTATCGACCAATTTTATTTCTAGTGATTGAAAAATAAGGTTTTCAAATTTTTTTTAAGTTGTTGGTATTGTCTAATATTTGGAATTATGTTAAATGTATGTTTTCCTTTTATTTTTATACTCTTCTACTTCTTTAGAAAATAAGTTTTCCTTTTTAAAACTTTACTTTCTTGGCAAATTTTATTTCTCTAAGTTGGTTTCTAAAATAGTAAGTTGATTTTACATTGATTAGAAAAACTTGCTTTTTTCTTAATATTTATCAAGTGGTGGCATAGTTTTTTTAGATAAGTTTATAAGAAAAGCTTTCATAATAAAGAATTATGAATATTAAATCTTAGCAAAAGTTTCATTTTAACTTTAAAAAGAGAATAACAATATTAAAAATTAAGTCTTGTAGAAGCTTACTTAGTAAGTGATCTTCAAAGTCTATAATGAACCTATTTAAGTTTTATAAAAGATATAGTTAGGTTAAAATCTTAAGTTTAATGCTAAAAATTATATTTTTATGGAGTACTTGGTTCCGATTTATAAAAAAAATGAGTTCCTTTTATTATCTGAAGAAATCTTCATTACTAATACTTTAAAATTTATGATTTTCTTGTCTAAGCTTTTGAAAAGAATTTATTAAAAACAATACTTAGATCTTTTATTGAAAAATCCTTCGTTAAGTGATAAGAAATGTAGTTTACTTTTCTTTATTAAAGCAAGAACCCATTTTTATTTTTATTAAGACAACAATATTCTAATCATGAATGAATATGATTATGTAGCAATGAAAAAGAATAAGAATAATACATAATAAGATAGAAAGAAATATCATAAGCAAATAAACATAATAATATGGTCAAGTATTAAGAACCTTAGCTTCATCAAGGTATCCTCGTCAAGTATTGAGAGCCTTATCTTCATCAAGGCAACCCTGGACTAAGAATAGACTAGTCCAAAAAAAAAAAAGAAAAGAAAAAGAATGAAAAGAAAAAGCAATAATAAGAGTAATAATACTAAGCATGTTAATGATAGTTAGTGAGCATTTAGGCTCTAAGAAATATAGATATACATATATTTAATAATATATATATATATATATATAAAGTTAGATTAGAAGCATTAATAATAACAATAACAACATAATAACAATAATATAACAAAATAATATAATAGGTATTCTTGGCATGTGCAAGAACAAAATATAAACATATTGTTACTTCTATAACCTACATGAGCTTTAAGAAACAACACCATGGTCATGCTAAGTTACATGACATGGGAAAAATAAGAGTAAGATAATTTTACCTAAAGGCATGTATTTGATGAAGAAAGAAAGTGATCGTTGTAAGAATATGTGGGCAGTGATATGTGGAAGATGATGTTTGTCTAGAGGAAAGAAAGTTGAGAAGGAATTTTAGGAGAGAAAAATTAGAGAGAGATGTTGAGAAATGATTTTGGTAGAGTTTTGTTATGTATATGAGATGTGTGTGAAGAATGAAGGAGAGAAGGGGTATTTATAGAAAAAGTTAGAGGAAAATTATAGTTAATTAAATAAATGAAAAAGAAAAGAAAATTGATGGCATGAAAGAAAGAGTAAATAAAAATTAATTTTAGAAGAAAAGTGTAAGAGAAGTTTAGTAATATGTGGTGTAGAATTTTTATGGAAAAAGAAAATTGTAAGAAATAGGTATATAGGTTGTAAGAGTAGGTGGTACCAAAAAGTAGAGATAGATGAATAGTTGTGAATAGTATAGATGTAAACCTTCGTTTTCTTAGTAAACCTAAATTCGATTTCGGGAAATAATTAAAACCAGAAACCGAAATCATAAAAGAATATCTCTGGACCAATCGGACCTAGAAATCTTATGTCCAGCAATATCAAGAAGGAAACCTTACAAGAATAAAAAACGAGTTAACTCCGAAGTAAGACTTTAAATCAGAAAGTCAACCGAAAACCCTAAGTCAACTAAAATCTTAGAAAACCCTAGGAATTTAGATCCGATAATCCTGGTTTCTCAAACTAAGAAGTTGAAATATGAGTGGAAAGTGTAGATTAGCTCGTGTTAATATCAGAATGCTAAACAATATCCGATTAGTGAGTTATCGACCTAATTCAAGCTCGATCAAATACAAATCTCGAAAAGCATGTCCCAGGGCTCGGGATAGTAAATATATGATATTAGTATCGTTAGATTCGTGATTTCATAATATTTCTAAATATTTCAGTTATATAATTTTTCAAGTTATAAACGTTACAGTTTTAACATTTTTATCATATTTTTATTATTACCGGTAATTTAAGTGTCTAATCAACTTTTTTTTTTCTTTACACTATTCATCAAGTACAACCACCCATACCTTATTCTTACATCCCTACAACCTATTCTTATAATTTTACATCATTTTCTTACAAATTTACTTTTCCAATATATTTTGTACTAAAACTACTTATTAAGTTTGAATTTTATTACACAAATCAAATTCAACACAATCCCTCTCCCTCTCTCTTCCTCTTTCACCCCCACCCCCGCCCCCCACCCACCCCACCCCACCCCACCTCACCCAATAGGCCACATTTTGTTTTGTTTTTCTTTTATTAAATAATCACACAAAACCCTAATTCATTTTTCTATATAATCTCTTTTTTCACCTTTCACTTTTTCACTTTCTTTCTTTTTCTTACAAATCAAACTTTAGAAGTCTTTTTCTCTCCTCTCCCTCTCCTCCTTGTCGTAACTCCCTTACCCCCCACCCCACCCCCCACCCACCCCCCCCCCCCCCCCCCCCCCCCCCCCCCCACACACACACACACACACAACAAAATTTTTTTTTTTTTACTTCAACTTTCCTTCTCCAAAACACTAAATAGGTAATAGATCTTAACCTTACCACTATAGAAATATGTAATGACAAGGTTATACATGTGTGGTTCCACCAAAAATCCCCATGAGCTTTATGCTAGGGATGTGGAAAAATACTAAAACATGATATTCTTGTCATCACAATGTGTAGATCTTGTTACTAGAGTTGATATACTAGTATTTTGCTATATCATTTGCAATCTATTATCTTTATGGAAACTTTGAGCTTATATTTTCATTTCTATTCTCATCTACATATTTTTCATGATGCATTTTCATTCATAGCATGAGTAGTATAGTAGATCTACTTGTTTTAGTAGTTAAAATAACATAACTATTTGTTTTTCATGTGTGAAAGATTTGCTACATGTTATTCTTAAAGAAAGTGTTGATCAAAACTCAAGATCCATTTTGTTTCTATCAACAAGTTATTTTTAAAATTCGGATCTTGAGAAAGACCCACTTAAAAAACGTATTTTCCACCTTCAAAACAAAAGTTCTATATGTAAAATGAAGAGCTTAGGTAATAGATATCATCAAGTAGTGATTTTTATAATTCAATCATGGTTTTACTAAGGGAAATTTTCAAAACAAGAAAATGATTACAGAAGTTAAGTTAGATCTATGTTTCAACACCAACAAAAATGTAAAAAATTCATAACTAAGGTGAAATGCTAAGAAAGCACTTATTTTGCAATCCTAAAACAAGAGTATCATTAAAGAAATGGAAGCCTTAGGTAGTAGGTTTGATTAGGACTTAGATTAAACACCTATTTCTAAATGTCAAAATGGGTATTTCAATGGAAAAATAGAAGTCTTAGGGAATAGTTATAATAAAGACTTGATTTTTACAAGAGTAAATGTGTTTTATCAAAGTAGAAACTTAAAACAAAGGAAAAGTTTTCCAACTAAAATCAAACAATATTTTCCTTTCTAAAAATTGTGAAAAATTAGTCCCTAGGCAAAAATCCACTTTAAAACATCTATTTTCCAACCTTTAAATATGAGGAATTTATTAGGATAATGAAGGCAATAGGCATATAGGTCATCAAGGCCTTATTATAGTAAGAATATGCATGATTTTCAAAGGAATAAAGCTAGTTTTCTCAAACAAGTGTTAATGACATTATTGCAAGGAGAAAGCTTTTGCAAAAATTCTCTTTAATCAAGAATCATTAAGGAATATCATGTAGATAGCTCATATCATGACATTCATAATCATAACTTGTAGATATTGCATGTACATATAATCTACTTGGTAGAAATAATGCAAATTTCGCAAAACAATTTCGAAATTTCAAATTTTAGCTACTGATCAGATTTGATCCGAACATTCCGAGACCTAAATTTTTTCAAAATTTAGTAATAACATCATAAATAGATAGATCTTTCGAAGAAGATAGAAATCAATAGATTAGTTGCGAAATTCCAAGTTAAAATGACTAAGTTATGGCCGTTTTAAGTTGGAATTTTCAATTACTGCGAAAAATATGAATTCAAAGAGATTTATTTGAAAAGTTTGGAATTAGTTATGGTATGAAATACTCATAGAGGTATTTCTTTCGTTTAGGTGATTTTGGAATCGGGGAAAATTCTTATTTCTGGATTGCTACCGTTAGAGACCGGAGATCATGGCCGAGTGAGTTCACTATCTTTAAATTATATGCTTATGCTTGTGCTTGTGAGGTTAGTGGCATTAGAATTAGGACAAGATAAAATTTGACTGTGCATATATGATTTCTACATAGGTGAATTGATAATAAGAATATCAAAACGAGCTTGTTGTAAATATTTGTATGACTTAGTATATGATTGATTTGTCTGCAATATCTATTGTCACGCCCCATGGGTATCCTAAACGTAATAGTTCGCCACATACCATATAAGAATTACTACCTTAGTCCTTCGGGAGTCTTGTATAGATGTAAGACGTCTCTTTTATGACAATAGAATACTTGAACCGATGGAGATGAAGAGTTTAATTTGGCATTCAGTAGCATTAAAAAATAAATCAAAACACATATATAATTAGTTACAAAATCTAAGGGGCATTCCCCCGCAAAAGAATATCGTTTAGAGGTCTTTTACATTCATCAAGAGTCTCTTGGTTTCATACAGAAGTTTAAACAAAATTGAATACAAGTTCTTAAGGAAACGCCTAGCTCCTGTACCTGAGCTGTAGGTTGCCTCTATCTAAGCCATATTAATTGGTGCTGCAACAAATAAAAACTATAGGGACGTAAGCTATACTAGCTTAATGAGTGAGAACTTCCAAGATCACATTCGTGACACATCATACAAGCAAGTGATTAGCCAGACAAGTGATATGCATCAAACATATGGAATTAATAAACATTGACTAGCCAAAAATCATATGTGAATGGACTTTCGCCCTCCATCCTGGGTTAGCAGATTAACGAATACTGTGGTACTACTAAAATTTATCATTTAGGATCACGGTCAACCAACTTATAAATTTGTTTATGGATCACGATTAACTAACCCATTTATTTTTTTATGGATTACGATAAACCAACTTTTACACCGTTTCGGATCACGGGCAACCAACCAATGCTAATGCTCCATCCCCATTTATGATATGAATGAATCCATATTTATTTTCAATTCCGAATAGTCAATTGTACCAATTCCTTAAGCGATCAATCAATAGTTGCAGAAAATCAATCCTAATTCATCAATACACGCAATAGTTAATCATCCGGCTTCGATATTCTTATATTCAATGTCTCATATCAACCACAACCATACATAATTCCCATTCATCTCCTTCATGCATACCCATTTTATCTTTACCTAATATCTAATGCAAATATCATTATAATCTCATGCAATAAATGGAATCGGAAGTAATACTCACTCGGTCATTGGATCACCGGTCTTTTAGTAAAAGTAATCCGATGGTAGAGAATCGTCGATTTCAAGGTTACCTAAAAAGGAAGAAATACCCTAACAAGTATTTCATCACTTAACTAATCCAAACTATTTAACAAAACTAGTAAATTCATAATTCTCGTCATTTGCGAAAGTCCCGACTTAAAACGGCCATAACTTGGTCATTTTAACTCGGAATTTCGCAAATTATATATCAATTTCTATCTACTTCGAAAGATCTATTTAATTCTAATATTATTTCCAAGTTTTGAAAATGTTTGGGTCATGAAATATTCTGATCAGTTCTGATCAGTAGCAATTTCCAATTCTGAAAAATAGTTTTGTAAATGTTTGTAATGTTTCTACTATATAGATCAACCATACATGAAATATTGATGATTTCCTATCATGAATGGCATGTTATGAGCTTGATGTATGCATAATCTTGATGATTTTTACTAAAAGAAAATTTTAGAACTCTTTATTTTGCAAGACTCTCATATTCTTAAGAAAACTAGTTTCATGACTTTGCTAAATCTCTTTTGTTTTGGAATTATTTCTTAGGAAAATATAGTTATCTTTGCTAAAATTGAGTCTTCATTTTATCTATTACTTAAGACCTTTATTTCTACATGAAAATTCCCATTTTATACTTTGTAAACATGTTTTCAAATAGGAGTTATTCTAAAATCGGAATTTTGAAAAATTAGTTTTTGAATGATTTCTTTGAGAAAAACTTGTTTAATATATTAAAATTTAAGGCTTTATTATACCTATCCTTAAGGACTTCATTTCTTAATTAAAACTCTCATTTTGAGTTTGGAAAATAAGTGTTTTCATGGCAATACTCCAAAATTACGAATTTCTTAAGTTGACTAGCAACTCAAAATTTCCTATTTTATTTCTACTCTTTCTTTTGCATGTTCTTCTTAGCAAATCTCATTTCAACTTATAAAAATCATTACTTAATGATATCTATTACCTATACTCTTCATTTTTCATATAAAACACAAGTTTTAGAGTTAATAAAAGGGTTTTTAATGCATGGTCTTGAAGTCATCCTAATTTTCATTTGAACATTTCAAACAAAATTTTTTTCTTTTTAAGTTTCTTGTCTTATCTACTTAAAGATCTACTAACTACAATATTTATATATACAAGACAAAACCTTTATGATCATTAATGCATTAAAACACAAAATATCCATGAGAACATGAATGCTAAGTATGATATGAGCATTTAGATGCTAAATCTACTACTTATCATACATGAAATGAAGTTTGAAAACATGAACATGGATTTTTATGTAAGATCTCCACTTTACTCTATTATTACATGTATGAACATGAAGATAATCCAACAAAACACATTTAAACACAAGATTTACTCTTGTGATGGCTTGATATTCCTGTAATAGCATTTTCTTGTCCCTAGCAAGTGCTCATGGGGACTTAAATATGAAAACACTCATGAATGGTCTTGCCATTACAAGATTTAATGGTAGAAAGGTTTAGGATTCATCACCTAAAGCTTGAAACAAGTGGGAAATGAAGAAGAAATTGAACTTGTATGAGTGTGTGTGCACTCAAGGTAAGTCATGGCAAGAGAGGAGAAAATGGAGAGGGTATTTTATTTTTGAAACAAATGAAAATGAATGAAAGAGAGAGGAAAGGTGATATTTGCAACTTACAGTGAACTCAAACACTAGATAAATCTAAGTTTAAACAAATTTACACATAAAAAAGACATTGTAAAAGACAAACAATATGACCAAACCAATTAATCCACTAGACTAGTTCGTATTTATTTCATGCTGCCTTCTTAAATTTATCTGTCATAAGTCAACGTCAACTAATATTTTTTAGTTCCTTGTATTGAAGAAGCAGGGAAAATATGTTTATATGTGCATAAAATTTAATATTTCGATACTTAAGTCGTAATTATTACTACTTGGTCAATGTTTTTGGATTATATACTTTTAAATCTTTTTGTTTGTTTTCCTTCTTTTCTATTTTTTGAACAACTGATTAATTTTTAACCTTTCTTCCTCATACATGAACACATGAAGGCATAGTTTTTGTCTTTAACGTTCTTTACTTCTTCACCAATCTTTGTCAACTCTCTTCTGGCCACAAGAAAAGAAAAAAAAAAATTATCTACTCTCTACACAACAAGAACATTATCACTACTCCAAAATCTCAAGTCTTTGAACCAAAAAAAAAAAAAAAGTTGAGATGAGGGTCTTTAGGAAAGTCATTTGCTGATGATATATGGTCAGTTTTCTAAGCAGGAAGTTGAAATGAAGATATTACAAAAAGCAACACAAAGAAAACAAGAAGAATTAAGGAAAAGAACAAGATGAGGAGAGTTAAGACATAGGATTTTATTTTAGTTTTTTAAGTCTACCATTTTTTTCTCTTCTTCTTCTTCTTAATTTTTTTTAAGTGAAGCATTTGAACTCGTTTGATCCGATAGGGTCAACCAAGTCATGATTGAACCAGCGAGGTCAAACAGGTCCTACCAGTTCAATTGAAAAACGGTTCTCAAGTATAGACCAACCCGTTTCTAAGGTTGGTTCTAATTAAACCAGATCGAACTAGCTAGGCTGGTTCAGGTTTAGCAACATTGAATTTATGCACACTCATCATTGATAGATGGAGTTATACTAACATGGATGCCATTGCTCTTGTAAATAAGATGAAATCATCTACCACACGACATCCTAAATCATATAAATTACATTGGCTAAGCGAGTAAGGTAGTTTATAGGTGAATCACCATGCGAAGGTGCCTTTTAGCATTTGTGATAAGCATGGGGATGATGTAGTATGTGATATATTGCCCATGTGTGCCTCTTATATTTTGCTGAGGGGACCATGGTTTTTAATCGTAAGGCATTGCATCATGACTATCGGAATATTAATACCTTCTAAAAGAATGGAAATAATATAGTTTTAAATCCCATGACCCTAGGAAAAGTGAGAGAAACTCAGGCAGTGATGACTAGAGTGTTGAAGAAGAAATCACTATTTATGTCTAGAGGTGACATTAGTTAGGCTATTTATGCCAAGGAACTAGCTTTTGTATTGCATATCATATGTATTAGAGATGACATATCAAACTCCTTTGCTACAGAGATACAACAAATACTAATGGAGTTTACAAACATATTTCTAAAAGAGCCAACTAAAGGATTACCTCCAATCAAGGAGATAGAGCATGCCATAGATCTTTAGCTTAGGGCTATCTTGCTCGATTGTTCAACTTATCGTATGAACCCTAAGGAAGCAAAAAAGTTAAAGAGGCAAGTAGATGATTGTAAACCCCGAAAATTTTCACATTAGGACACGACTCTAAAATAGAAAGCATGAACTAGCTAGTAAACCTATAACTCAACAAAAACCCAAGAATAGATCAATGAGCTGAATTTAGCTAAAATATGATATAAAAGCCCAAATCAAGACTACTCTGACCCTAATTAATACCAAAGACGAGATTTTGTATCTTGAGCTGATAACTCAAGATATAATTAAAGGTAACCCAAGTTCTCAAACCCTGAAACTCGTCATACAAATAGAAATAGATAGAAATACATAAATATAGAAAATAAATGGTTACTATTGAACTCAACAAAGACTTGAGACTAGAACTATGAGTAGTAATGAGCCTATATATAATTTTAAACTCTAAATCAAAGATTCCTAAATAATATTAAACACTACTAAAAAGATTTCATAGTAGGTATCGAAAACTTAAGATATCTAGATAATTTGGCTAAGATATTAAATGTGATAATGAGTAAATAACCAATTACGCTTAGAGTTAGGAAACGATAACCTAAAGATAAACCGTTAGGGTTATAAATACACAATAAAAATATAAACAGATGTATAACTAATAATCTAGAATCCAAATAAATATTTGAATCACACTATTGTTTTAGTCAAGATATTCTTAAGCTATTGGAGCCTAAAACAAAAATTGACCTAATAAGCTTAGAAAACCTTAATCGCAGGAGATAAAATTTTAAAAATAATTAATCGCGTAAACTTGAAACTTAAAATTATATTTTTTGACAATCTAAAAATTTTGTAGAATCCTATAAAAATACTTTTAGACTAAAACTCAAATATTTGATAAATTTATACCCGATTAGCTTAATAAACTACCTTAAAACTAAGATAACTATCAACTAATAATTATTATATTAATAATTATACTTATAATATGCACATTTGGTGCAAGACATGTACAAGTTGCGTACTCTCTATGGTGGAGATCTCCTAGATTTATGTAAGCCGAAATTGTCTCCAAAATTGTCTCAAATTATGTCAAATAGTCAACAATTTACACATACCAACTAATAAGAGATAGCCAGCACACGCGCACACATACACAATTAATGCATCAAAACAGTAACAAACACACACACGAAATTTTGGGTAGAAGCATCACAACCGCCTCTCCTTCCTCTTCTTCTATATATACTTAGGAACAATAATGAACAAGCAAACAAAGTTCATTATTTACCAAAGTTTCCAGATCAAATGAACTCCCAAATAGCAACCAAACCAACCTAAAAACCGAATCCAACTCGTCCTAAACACCCCATCTTGGATCAAAACAAAAACTCTACTAAAATGTTGAAGTTGGTAACAAGGTAAGTTGATTTGTTTTGGCTTGTTGTTTGTTAAAAACAATGATTTAAACTGACTTCTGATGATCATAAGATCATTACCAAACCAAATACAAGCTTCGAATTACACCGAACAAGCTCAACAAGGTAAAAATTCGAAAACCCTAAGTTGCACCATTTAATTCAAAAATCACGGATCAAGGACGAGATTCGATGTTTTGAGTTGATATATGTGTAAAACAATCATGTATAAGCATATAAGAGTGATTATGAAGCTTCATGCACGTGAAAAATGGAGGAAAATCAAAGGATCTCATCGGTCGGCAGCCTATTTTATAAACATATATATTTTTTAAAACCGATTTATTTAAACTAAATAATATAATAAATATTATTACAAATATTAATATTATTATTATTTCTATATATTTATTATATGTATTATTAGGAATGTTATTATTATTATTATTTTAGTAATTGTAATTGTTGAATATTGAGTTTAAAATTAAAAATTGCAATACTAATAAATATATGGTATTTAAATAATATTAATATTATGATATTATTTGTGGACATTGATATAATTATTATGTACTATTAATATTATTAATATTATGAAAAGTCTAATACTAATATATAACTACTATCACTAAAATCCATGATATCTGACTATTATAGTTATTAATATTATTACTGCCATTAATATTAATATTAAAAGTATTTAGATGAATAATATTGCTGGAATTATTGTTTTTAGATATTATTATACTTAATATTAATATTATAACCCAAAAGTTAAGCTTAAAGCTATTTTGATACTATTAAAAAGTGATAATATTACTACTAGTATTAACCTTAATGGGTATGATTTTTTTGAATTACTATTAATCTTATTATTATTATTATTATTATTATTATTATTATTATTATTATTATTACACAAAGATAATACTACTAATATCTTTGAAATTAATTTTAAATCTATCAAATCTTAATATTACTAATTCCATTATCATTATAGATGAATTTAATATGGTTTACAAGAAAAGTTAGAAGTATAGTAATTACCAAGTATTTATTTAAATGCATACATATAGACATACGTATAACAATGGAAATTTAAATAATCTAAATTTTTGAATAAAGGGATACCTTTACATTACGAGAAAATTATATGAAGTAAATCAAAAGAAAACCGATAATTCTAAACAATAATAAATAAATACGAGTTACTATACTAAGTCATGGATTGATCGCTTTCAACTTGAATAAAACTACTAGTACCATAAAGGAAATTGAACATGCATGGCATGTCTTGCATAAAGTAGCATTTGAGTAAGCGGTAGCCTACTACGTGTTAGTATTTCAGATCTCTAGTAATGCTTGGTTTATCTAGGTAGAGAAGCTATTTGTTAATCGCAAGATTACCTTTGTTCTGTTGATACCATAGGAACTAAATTGTAAATGAAGGACGCCGCTTATGGTATTGCTTGGAAATGACCAACACTTAATGGAGTTTCTAAAGCTAAAACTTGAAATGAGTGTTTAAGACATGATAAACTCAAAGAGACAATTAAAGTCAGTATTATTGTTTTCCTGAAAACTTAGTCTCTCTTGGGTAGGTAAGCCATAGATTGTGATCCTTCAACCCCGATGAGAGGGCGTAAATCTTCATCCTGCTTTAGATTTCGGGTTATCCAGGCTTGTATTTGTATATATGCTTGATTGATGCATTTCATATGATTGTTAATAAACTTGTTTGATATGTGGTAAGTTCTGGTTATTCACTAAGCCCGTGATTTAGCTCACACTCCAACATTCCTTTCAGGTTCACATTGCGACCTTGGCTCATTACTTCCAGGAGCATGGTCCTAGCAAGAATTTAGAAGCTAGAAGCTTAAGGAGTAGTACGAAATAAGATTATATTTCTATTTTTAGTTATAAGTATTTAGCATTACAAACTTTAGCTATGTATTTAGAGGATTTTATAGAAATGTTATGGTCTGTAATATTATTATTACTCTCAAACTTTGGATGACAGTTATTTACTAATTTATGTCTTATATATACTTGTCATTTTTATCAAAGCAACTAAAAGATTATGTTTATTGAAAATATGTCATTCTCAAAAGGTAAACTAGTAATAATATTCAATTGAATCTTATTTATTACTACTAGGGTACCCTCGGGTTATGACAATGATTTGACTAAAAAGGGACATGTAATGGAAAGTACTAATCTATGTGCAATTCTAGCACTCTTAGTACTAAAGAAAGATAGGTTATGGAGAATGTGCATTGATAGTTGATTCATCAATAAGATCACCATCAAATATCGGTATCCTATACCATGCCTTAATAATATGTTATATAAATTGAATGGTGTACATATGTTTTTGAAGGTAGATCTTAAGAGTATTGACCATTAAATATAAATGAGAGCAGAAGATAGAAGGAAAACTGTTTTAAAAACTAAACATGAATTATATGAATGATTGGTGATGCCCTTTGGGTTAATTAACACACCTAATACATTTATGCGACTCATGAATCATGTCTTAAGAGAGTTATTGGGAAAATTCATAGTGGTGTACTTTGATGATATTTTATTCGCAACAGAGATCCAGATAGTCACGTGCATCATTTTTTAGTTATCTTTAAAGTATTGAGATTAGAGAAGCTATATCACAACCTTAAGGAGTGTTCTTTCTATTGAGCAAAAATAGTATTATGAGGTTTATTGTTTCTAGAGCTAGAATTCAAATAGATGATGAGCTCATTAGGGCCATTATTAAGTGGCCAGTACCTAAGTCAGCAACAGGTGTTAGAAGATTCCATAGGATTGCTTCTTTTCATAGGTGGTTCATTAGGAATTTCAGTAGTATTATAAGTCCTCTTATTGAGCTAACTAATAAGAACACTATATTTGTATGGAGTTACAAGGCATAGAGAAACTTTTAAGAGATAAATGCTAAACTAACTAGTGCCTCGATGCTAATACTACCGAATTTGAGAAAACATTTGAGTTAGAGTGTAATGCCTCAAGAATTGGAGTAAGAGCAATTTTGACAGTAGAAAGGCATCTGTGATAAGTCATTTTTACTCTATATTTTTCATAGGATTTTGAGCTTAATTTGCTAAGAATTTCTGATAAAATCCTGCAAAAATCATGCTTTTGATAAATAATGTTGTTTTAAAACCAATTAAGGAGTAAACAAGTGTTTTTATGCAGATTTGTAGCAAAAACAACAATTAAAGTAAAAAATACAGAAGTCGAGCCCTGAAAAGACATAGCCAAGGCCAAAACAGAGGAAGAAGACAGCATAAATTGGTCTATCGAGCCTCAAATGCAAGCCCTCAACATGACCCTCTGTCACGCCCCAAAGGGTACCCTAAACGTGACAGTCCGCCACACTCATTATTAAAACTTAAGTATGATAACCTTAGCCATTCCTAAAAGCTTTTATATTAAGTGTAAGGCGTGCTTTCACAACTTTAGAGGACCATATATGGAATTATGAAGCTTAAGGAGATATAAAAACATGTCAGGAAAAGAGGATTCATAATAAACATTCATTCGTAGCCATGGTTTTACAACTTAGGGACTTTTCCCCTTGATCACTAATCTATTACATGGATATTTGTACATCAATACTAATGCTACACTTTATCTAAATTTCTATTATCTAATAAGAAATTACCTGCCCGCAAGGTCCTCGTGGCCTTAACCATAAATAGGGAAATTGCAAAAGATATCTATGGGGGTATAAGCTAACAGGCTTAGTGAGAACTATTTCTATAAATAACTTCTTGTAATAAGATTTCAAACAATTATTTAAACAATCAAATGTAATGCAACATACACGTGAGCAAACAAACATATAGTTTTCCGGGAACTATATGTTGAATGGATTTGCGCCCTCCATTCGGGGTTTGGTGATACTTATCCTCAAAACAAGTAGTTTTAATTAAAAAGTTTTAAGCTTGCAAGCACTCATCGCCAAGCATTCCGAATCTACTTGATTTGACCTTGCTTTCGGATCATCCGCCAAGCATTTCCCTTAAGCCGCCAAGCAATCGCTTTCAGATTTTCCGCCAAGTGTTGCTTTCGACATGAGCTTACTATCCTTCTCACCCAAGGATAATAACCCAAATGCAATGTGACTCACTTCATGGTATGCATGAGTTCATTTATTTATAAAGTCATAGCATAATTATTTTTGAATTTAAGGCGATCAAGGAATTTCATACAAATCAAATGTTATACTAAAACAAACATTTAAAACAATTCCGGCTCCGATATTCTTAAAATTCTTTCGAAGAATTATTTTACATACACATCGGTTTATCTTTTTCCTAATTCTAATGCAACTAATTTACAAGCATAACAAGTATAGCATTTAATGGAAATAAACTCACGATGCCATGTCGACTATTCCTCTAGGTGGATGAGTCGTTCATACACTCCACTTAATCGTAATAATCTTCGGGATAAAGGAATCCTTCCTTGGGGTCACCTAGCCAAAGAAAATACCCACAATGAGTATTTCTTGATGATTTTTGTTGCGTTCCATCTGAGTTTAACAATTAATTCCACTAATCCTTTCCTAATATCAGATCAACAATAGGCAAGTGCACCTATCAATTGGAGTATAGGAATGGCTTATGGGTCGTATTCCTTGGGATCCTGACAATTACTATTACTCGCCCTTTCAATTATTATCTAGCAATCAATTCAATGTAGGTTTAATTACTATTTAATTAGATAATTCTAAATTTAATTATATTAATTACCAATTTTTATCACAATGACATATAAAACATAATTTTAACAAATTATTAACACAATATACAGAAAGATTACTCCATCATATTAACAGGAATTAACTAAATTCATCCGCAAATTACTTATCTGCAGAATTCTTAATTCATGATCTTTATTCTCATAATAGATCAATCCTAATCCTAATTGTATCTACTAGAATCTCTTCTAAGTTAATAGCCAATTCAGAATTGCATTAAAGCTCTTATTATCCTCAAATTCTTTGAAAACATGCAGCAAACTTCTTATTAACATCTCTATCAACAAGAGTAGTTTGTTCTAGTGCCTTAGATCTACTCAAGGGAATTGTTTCTCAACCTTTTCCAATGAGATCTGATGTAGGAATATGTCGTGCACTACAAATTCCTAACTTATTTGAAGACCCAACACTAAAAATTCGTAATTAAACAGATTATAACAGATATATATATGCTTCCTGTTAATACGACTTCGTAATAACTTAATCACTACTCATTCATACTGACATATGAACACAAATGTATAACAAACATAATAGAAACTAAGATAAACATTCAATGAACAAGAAAAGAGAAGAAGTAAAACCCCTTTTTAATGACTATGAAGTGGTTGTACAAACGAATTCTGGATCCAATGACTTTCTCAAGTTCTTCTTGGAATCCGACTCTCTCTCTCCTCTAAATTCTTTTCTAAAATATATGATGTGATATCCCTTTTCAGAACGAATCACCCCTCTTTATATTCTATGGGGGTCGTGTTTAAAAACACGACCTTTTACTAAAACAAACTAACAGTCATACTGTTTCAAGAAGACAATAATGACCCATTTCTAAAAGTCACGACCATACAATACTCATTTTCTTTGTAAATATGCATTTTGTACGGTCGTACAAGAGGAAGTGCTAAGTACTGGAAGTCAATCTTCAAGCTTGTACGGGCGTGCAACATAAATCTCCTTCAATTACTTCTTCATCACCACATGTACGGCCGTACATGTCGAATTTGCTTCAAAATTTCTTGGTGCACGGGCGTACAAGACCCCGTACCAGCCACTGACTTGCATTTTCTTCACTTTGAGAGTTGTACGGCCGTACATCAAGTCTCCTTCTATGCATCCTTGCTGCTTTGCTTGAATATTGATTGGATTCTCCACATTTTCCTTCCTTATATTACAATTATGTTCAAAATTGACCTGAAATATATATGTATACCAATTAAGCACCTTATCTATTAAGAATCCATCAATTATATTATAAAATAGACCCAATTTGTCAATTAAAATGATGATAATTTATGCCTATCAAATTTCTTGAATTTTGATAAAACAATGTCAAAAGAACGTTAAAGTTCGTATAAAGGAATGTTCCAACTTAAAATGGCCATAACTTGGTCATTTTAACTTGGAATTACGCATATAATATACCGATTTCTACCTACTCGAAAAGATCTACCCATTTCCAAAATTACTTTTAACAAACAAGGTCATATAGGCCCCGAAACAGTGGCGACAAAGTTCACCACGAATTTTCCAACACAAAACAACTTTGGTTCAAAAAATCGAAATTTGTTTGATAAATACTTAGTTATCTATATAGTTGAAAAATTATCTTTTTATAACTATATAACTCATATTTAAGCATGCTCAATTGTTTTGTTGTCCAATTATTTTTCTTGAGTAAAATAATATCGGTTTGAAGTTTTTAGAAAAATGTAGTTTTCAAAAATTGTTTTTTTTTTTTGTAAATTTATTGAAATGAATACCTTGTTTCCTTTGTTTTCTAAAAATTCTTTATGTGGGTTTCATTATTTTTCCCAAGTAAAATTAAATTTTTCTATTAAGTTTTCTATACTATTTTGGAGTTTTTAGAAAATACGTTATTCTTCCTATTTATTTTTCTTGTGCAAATTCCTTTGTCTATTTGTTTGCAAAAATCTTTACTTGAAAATTTCTCATTCTTTTCTCATGCCTTATGTTTTTCATAGAAATCACCCATTCATAAGAGTTTATTTTCTTGATAAAACAAAGTGGAGCAATATGTGATTTGAGAACTTTTTATAGTAAAGTAGTTTTTAAAATCTTAATAGTTGTTCCTTGTAATTTGAAAAGAGATAACTTTATTTTTGTTTTTCAAACCATAGATTTCCTACTTTACATAAACTTGTAAAAATCTCCTTTTCGTCAATTATTTTTAGAACTTGAAATTTTGGACAACAATTTAAATGAACATGACTTATGAGAAAATAATAGCAAGCAAAATAACATAGGTAATAAAATCAAGTATTGGAGTCTTAACTTCTTTCAAGGCTCTCGGGACTAAGAAGTAGACTAGTCCCAAAATAAAATAAAATGGAAGAAAGAAAGAAAGAAAAACTTGTTTTAACTTGGTGAGGACAAGTCTAAGACCAGAGACCAGTCTTAAAATGACAAGGAATAAGTAAATAAATTGCAAGGAATTAATAAATAAATTGTAAAGGAAAGTAAATAAATTGCATTGCATAAAAGTAAATAAATTGCAAGTGAGCTTATATGCTCTAAAGGATATGTATATACATATATAGATAATAATATTTAGATATAGTAGCAATAATATGATCAAAAATAATAACATGAACATAAATAGATTTTTCATGAACAAGAATAATACATGAACATAATGTAGCTTCCATAACTTGTGGTTTTTAGAAACTCACACTATGGTCATGTAAAGTTACATTACATGAAGAAGAAGAAAATAGTAGAAGGTGGTTACCTAAAGAAGACTTTGGTATGGTTATGTGGTTATGGGTTTTAGTTGTTGGTAGAAGTTGTTGTGGAAATATTTTGAGAGAGGTTTGGGATGGTATTTTGAGAAAGTTTTGAGAGGAGAAATTGAGAGAGTTTTGGTAAGAATTTGTGGGTAGTGAATGTGTGAAAGAAGTGAAAGAGGAGGGGGGTATTTATAGGAAAATGTTGAGGGATTTTTGTGTGATTAAAATAAATAAAAATTGAAACAAAATTGAGGATGATAGAGAGAGGGGGGCACCGGCCATCTTGATGGGGGAAGGGAAGTGATTTATTTTTTTGACTTTTTGTAAAATAAAAGATGTAATATGTAAGGTGGATGTGAAATAAAATTATGAGAAAGGTAAAAAGTTAAGGTTATAGGTTATGGAGTGTGTAAGAATAGGTGTAAGAAAAAGTAGAGATAAAAGAATAGTGTAGAATAGTAATGAATAGTGTAATGTAAGATAAATATGACTAATAAAGTACCGGTAGTAAGAAAATACGCGTATAAATGCGATATCTGTTATTTTTAGCTACCGAAAAATTACGAAATTGATATTTTTGGAAACCTTATATTTTTACGAGTCTAACGGTGTAGTCGGAATATTTTTACTATTCCGGGCTCCCGGACACGTTTTTCGAGGACTGTGTCCAATCGAGTTCGAAGGACACCTGAAATTCGCAAAACTGATATTTTTATATAACCTATGGTTATTACAAACTATTCTAGCTAATCATCTAAACTTCGTTTTCCAAGGCCAAAGAAAACGGCAATCCAGACTTACTCGATTACGATAAACTAGGGTTTTGTTGACCTTTAGGGTTCCGTTTGACTTCTGGTTTAGGGTTTTATGCTAAACCGATTCCAAAAAATTTGGGGGTTTACACCCTTGACTTCAGTCGAAGCAATCAAGCATCATCCTAAAGAAAATACATTGTCGAGCCTCAAAACTCGACCCTTGACAATTGTGTTGCTAGACTAATTCTTCAACAAGATTTCTTCAAGCCTTAACAATTTGACCCTTGACCCTCTCAGTTTACCCTTGATAGAGCAATGGACAAAAACGCATAGTTTACTTAAGAACTTCCGGAAGTCGAGCTTGATCTTGCTAAATACAAGCCTCGACCAATAAAGTATGCGATCCTCAACGAATGTTTTCACATATCACACACGCACGTGAAAAGTTACAAATGCTGTTAGAGAGGATCTGTCGAATCTACCACGTGTCAAATAAAGATGAACATGATTTCTGTACCTAGTAGTCTATAAATAAATGTACAAGCGTGCATTGTAAAATATGTACCAACAGTGTAAATCAGTATTAACCTAGAATAGATTTCTAAAGGATTTTTGGGTAAAAGAATTTCTATTTCTTTTTACTTGAAAATTTCCTTTGTTTTCTGGGTAAAATCATTTTAACCCATTGTTCGTAATTTTCTATGAATTTCTGAGTATTTAATTGATTAATCTTTTGAACTTGTTTTATTTTTTCTTAATGGTGCTTATTTTGACAATCCATGGAGAAATAAACTCCTATAGATAAACTCCTATAACTTAGGGATTACGAATCCAATTCCTGATTCAGTCTGATTTCAAATGCGCTTTCAAGTAAATTTGATTGGGTGTTTGTAATTAGTAACTTGAAATTAATTTGTGGTTTTTAAAAAGAATGGTGAATTCTCTTAGATCCATGATTGATTTTAATTGAATAGACCGAGAGATCATTCAATTGAATAGATTTGTGGCTGCTAATAGAGTTGAGCCTAACCACCTCTTCCCGAGGAATGGGTGAAGACTTTCTATCATTTGTTTCAAAATTTCATTGAGTTGTCTTTTTAAAACAATGGATTCCTATTCTTTATGCGGATCTAATTAAAACTTCATATTACTGGTTTTACTTAGATTTAGAACTACTAATTTTGAAAGAAGCTTTAGTTTAATTTAGAGAATCCGACAGTATAAACATACCATTTCAAACAACTTTTAAGAAGTTATTGTCCTTAAGAAATCAGTCTGATAAGGAATTGGTGAAGTGACCCTGAGCTATCTTTATCATAAAAGTTACAGGCTTATTTCTTATTTTGCCCATTAAACACTTGTTAATATTTCTAGCCTAGTTTAGTTTATCTTTCTTTATCTAAATCTTTTCTTTGGCTAAATAATTAATGGGATTGAGAGTATACTATATGTCGATCATTCCCTTAGGATCGACCTAAATCATTTACTATTGCTATAATTGATGGGTGCGCTTGCCCTGTGAGACTGTAGTTGTTGATTTAAGAAATATTTATAAATTTGAAAAACTCGATCAATGATCAGTGGAATTTGAGCTTTGAATTTCACAAATCACTTTTTATTAACAACACGACATAAACAACATAACCAATCTGTCTCATTGCTTATTTCAATGAAAGTTAAGCAACACTACCTGGAAATATTTAATTTATGATAAGGAGTTATATTTCTTGATATGAACACTTGCGATATGGTAACATTATATGTTATTGAAGGAATTCATCATTTAACCTAATTAATAATCATTGGAACATCTCATGAGTTAACAAAGGCTTTACAAGTGCCAGACCAAGCACGTAGAGTTCTTAGGGAGTTTTTCCTATGTGATCAAATATAAAAGGGGCAGTGCAAATGTAGTTGCCATGCAGTTGTCGATGCATTGTCCTACAGGTATGATTTTATTACTACTTTTCAAGCCAGATTCTGGGTTTTGAATTGTTGAAAGGGTAATGTGTTGATGATAAGTTCTTTAGGCCCGTTGTAGGATGGTGTGTAGATGGGAAAATAATTTTGGGATGTTATGTCCTACATGATTTTTGGTTGATATTAGCATGGATTTCGTCTTGTGGTTGCCTAAGAATCAAAGAGGTAAGGATTATGTTATGGTGGTCATAGATTGCTTTAGCAAAATGTCACACTTCTTATCATGTCACTAAATAGATAAAGCCATGTATATTGCTAATGTGTTTTTGCATGAGATAGTGAGGTTGCATGTCCTATCCCATAGGATTGTTTCTGACCAAGATGTCAAGTGCCTAAGTTTCTTTTAGAAGACCTTGTGGAAAAAATTAAGAACCAAATTGATGTACAACACTTCATGTTACCCACAAATGGATGGATAAACAAAAGTTATTAAGCATACTCTTGGTGTGTTATTTAGGGCTACAGTTGGCAAGAATCTTATCGATTAGAACTTGTGTCTTCCTATTGTTGAGATTTCTTACAATACATCAACGCATAATTCAGCTGGTAAGTCTCCCTTTAGAGTTATATATGGTTTCAATCCTACTATACCAATAGATTCAATAGCTAAATCAACCGCAAACATAGAAAGCATCAATAGAGTTAAGCAGGCTAAAGGAATTCAGTATTTGCATCAGAAGACTTCAAAATGTCTTAAGAAGATACAAAAGAGATAGAGATAACAAGGCAACGAGCATCAAAATGAAAAATCCTTCAATATAAGAGATTTGGTTTGGATTCACCTTGCTAAGGATCGATTTCCACATAAGAAATCTTAGAAGTTGCGGCCAAGAGCATATGGGCCTTTTTTCATTCTTCAAAAAATCAACAACAATGCCTATTTTGTCAAACTTCCAAGTGAGTATGATGTATCAGCTACATTTAATATTGCTGATCTTTCTCCACATGTTCTAGAGGTTGAAGACCAAGTTGGAAAATCAATAGATTTGAGGGAAAATCTTCAACAACTCCAAGGAGAGATAATAGGAATCAACTTATAGGTCCAATTACTAGAGCACTAGTTAGAGGATTATAAAATCTTACTATCAAAGTTCTTAAAGATAGATTTGAGCCTAATGAAGTGAAGATAGTTTCTTATTATAGATTGTGTGATGATACTTGTATTGGACGTAATTTGTTAGTTATGAGCATGTTAGAAAATTGCAAATTCTACACAAGTATCAACACAATTCGTGTTGAAAGTTATATTGAGAACATAAGCAATTATATTGAGAATAGAAGCAAATGCATAAAGGAATGCTAGTTATGTGCATAACACAACCTGGGTACACGCCTGTGTTTAGGGTTGTGTTGAATGTCAAATTATGAGTTTTGCACAACTTCCAAAGTACGCAACCCGACTTATTTTGGAGGCTACATAGAGCTCAATTTTGCTTATCAGTACCAATTTAATTTTATTTGGTTGGTTCATTTCAATTAGGGTATTTTAGTAATTTTATTAATTTTTAGGACTTCTATAGTGAACCCAGTCTTATCATTGACTACTAATTGACAATTTGTTAGCGAAATAAATCCTTGAGAGTTCTTATCAATCAACCTTGATTGTGGTGAGTGCAAACACGCATAAGTTTTTACAAGTCATATCAATTATTCTCGAGTATTCTTGAGATCGTTTCTATTTTGGTGCTTAAGATCTAGTAAGTGAAGGTCTCATATATCCATCAACATAAACCCCGATTTCATTTTGAAATTGGGAATCCGTATTAATTACTTATTTATTTAGTACCCTAGTGATTGATCTTAATTTGAATTGGCAAAAAAAAAAAAAAAAAAAGACTAGTGAATTTAAAAACACTTTTTTAACAAACCTTCAAATTCCCGTTTCATTTCTAAATCCACCACCCATCCGATTGTTGATATATAATTCTTGTCAAGAACAATCACCAAGGTACTAAATAAGTAAGCAATAATACGGATTCCCAATTTCACTAGTTGAAGTGGATATTTAGAGAGATTCCTGGGTTCTAAAAATTGGCTTTGAGAAAGTAATAATTAAAACAAACTCACTAAAAACATGTAGGCGGATCACAAGTGAAGAACCAAACGCAAACTTTTTACATGATCTTGTGATATGTTGCATGAAAATGATCCAAACATAGATGACAATGATGATCAAGTGAATGGGTAAAGAATACAACCAAGTTGCTCGTGATCCTCTTTTTCTCTTCTTTTGATAAATAAGCTACTCATGATCTTGCTATGTGTGGGCGGAACAAAATGGAGGATGTTACACTTTTTTGTTTTTATCAGTATGCTTGTTTTTAACTTATTATTTGATGATGCCAAGGATATTCTGTTGGGATAAGATGGTTTTTATTTTGCAAATTTAGGTCGGAGTGCGACTCATATTGCACCTATGCAACTGGCTCAGAGGCCTTGCACTTCTTTGCAATGAATGGGGTTAACAAAAATAAATGAATAAATAAAAAGTAAGAGGAAGATAGTGTATAAAGTAAGTAATTATATTATAGAACAAAATAAAAGTATAAATATTAGAATTAGGTTTATAAATATTATGCACAGTATACGCCAAATGGATTTTACAAACGGATGTAGATATTAGTTATGGATCCAACACTTGTATCAATGAATAACAACAAAGTTAGACCCATTTGTGAATTGTGTTAAATTTTATCTAGATAAATCTGCTAAAAATCTTTGTTATGTTGCTATGGAGGACAATGGATCGATATATGCAAAAGAATAGTTTTGATTAAGCTCTTCGTAATTGGGCCGAAGAGACGGTCCAAGTCCAGCCATACGTCTAAACAGAAATAGCTTGCTTTTTATCGACCGGCAGGATTGACAAATCTAAGGGTCAGAAATCCTTTGAAGCAAAACCCTACTGTACGTTGAGCATCCATCCCCCGGCATAGACTCTAAAGGCTTGGTGCCGTCGCTTATACAGGCACACATCGACGCCCAAAAATGGTGAGTATTCCCTCTTCTTCTCTTTCTTCTTGTCTTCTTCTTCTTCTTCATGAGAGGCAGAGCAGATGATGCATTTTACTGACTGAAGTATGGTTGATATGTGTAGCCTTTCAAGAGATACGTAGAGATCGGGCGTGTGGCTCTGGTTAACTACGGTAAGGACTATGGTAGGCTCGTTGTCATCGTCGATGTTATCGACCAAAACAGGGTATGTCTTCTCTCTTTTTCTTTAGTGCTTCTAATTTTATGCGAATGTAATTTTATTTTTATCGAATTGCTATGTCTTGTTATGAAATCGTACTTAGGGTTTTGACTGACTTTGTTATCTGGACTATCAGTTGTTGACGTATAGATTGCTCTTAAATTTGGTAATTTTGATATGAGTTTCTCTTAAATATCTTATTTCGAGCGTCTGATTTAATTGGGGTGGAGTTTGACATAGAGCTTAGTGTTTTTGCACTTTTTTTCTTAATAGACCAGAAATGGAGTTATTTAATGAACTGTCATGATATGAAAGCTCTTTTTTTTTTTTTTTTTTTTTTTTTAAAGTTTGGTTTTAGAGTGCTTGGATTTGTCTTTCTTTGAGGAAATGAGATTGTTGTAATCTTTCTATGAGCCTAATGCCAATTGAAATGTTAGTTTCTTATCTTTTGATACAGCATTTTATTATTGGTTTTATGCGTTGTGTGCAGTTTTATTTATAAGACCGAAGGCAATGGGGACGGGGTTGGTATGTTGTGACGTAATTGAACAGTTCCTTGTTATGATTTTAGATATAATTTATCGTTTGGTGTTACTTGTCAATATATGGAATTTAAGTAAAATCAACAGTTATTTGTTATATTTCTCATGCTTTTAACTCTGTAGGAACAGTTCATGTCCAATGAAACTCTGTAGTTTCCTTTTTTCCGGTATGAAGGTTCGTTTCCAGCCTTTGCTCAAAAGTGATACTTCCAGTAGTTTGCCAAGTCTGGTTTTACTAGTGCCTGCATGTGCATTTTTTGGCATGAAGGTTGATTTCCAGCTTTTTCTCAAAAGTGATACTTCCAATGATTCACTTAAGTTGCCCAATAGAAATACTAAGATGGTCAGCAAATCATCGGTAGTGGTTTATGTTAATGATGTCTTTGTGATGACAGTCTACTATACTGCACCTGTGAATACATGGAAATGAGTTGCTATTATTCATTTGAGGAAGAATTTCAATGCCTGGAGTTACGATCTAGGGTTAGGGTCATTGTGAATTGTTGATTTCATCTTCCTTTTTTGCTTGCTTTGGCAGGCTCTGGTTGATGCCCCTGATATGGTCAGGTCTCAGATGAACTTCAAGAGGCTTCAACTAACTGACATCAAGATTGACATCAAAAGGGTCCCAAAAAAGAAGGCACTGATTCAAGCCATGCAGGAAGCTGGTATGCACTCGACCTGCTTCATTACATTTATGTCTCTTTTCTCTCTGCAACTCTGAGGTCCATAATGAGTAATAACATTTTTTGATTGTTGCAGATGTACAAGGTAAGTGGGAGAAGAGCTCTTGGGGGAGGAAACTTATCGTTCAAAAGAGGAGGGCTGCACTTAATGATTTTGACAGATTTAAACTTATGTTGGCAAAAATCAAGGTTTGTTATGATTCTATATACATAACGTTGGCCTTTTTGAAAAAAATAAATAAATAACTTTACAGTTTTATTCCTTATGTGATATCAAAAATTTAATTTTTGCAGAGGGGTGGTCTAATTCGGCAAGAGCTTGCAAAGCTTAAGAAGGAGAGCACATAAATAGTTTTTAATTTGCTGATACTTTTAAGAGTGTTTGAGTTTATCCGAATTACCACCCTTATTTTTTTGAAGAACTCTAGTTTTTATATAAAGCATTTTAAGTGAGATCCCTTTCATGCGCTTAAAGGCAGCTTTCATAGGAAGCCTTTTATTTACATGTTTGCACCCTGGAGAAGACAATGTTAAGCAGGCTGCATGGAGGAATGGGGTTCTTACTGTTGTTTTGTGATGTCTTGCGTATTGGTATGGAACACGCAAAACTTCCGTTCCTCTGCTTGTGTAGGATTAATCAGTGTTAGTAGAAAAATATCCTCCTTTTATGTTTTCTCCCTGCCCATTGCTTTTTTTGAGACAATGTGTAGAACGAAAGGATAGACACCGGTTTTAAAATTCCTGTAGTGCTCGGTCTTAATGGATGCAATAGCAGATAACGTTTTAGTGCGAGCGGCTGGTATCCCACTGCATGTCTCCAGTGGGACCTCCACCCTCCTTTTTTTTATCATTCCCTTCGATAGCATTAGCATTTTCTTTAGAGTATTAGCATTGGTATCTTCTTAGAGTATCATCCTGTGGATCCCAAATGATTAGCCAAGTGGTCATTGAAAAATTTTAAACTTTTTCTTTTAATGAAAACAGCCTTTTTTGGTTGATTAATTCAATGGCTTAAAACAATTAAATTAAACACCAACAACAATAAAGCATGAAATGTAAAAAGAGAAGGGAAGAGAAGAATGGGCTCAAGTATTTATGGAGGTTTTACTTTGTACGTTAAGGCTCTCTTCTAGTGCTAAGTTAGGTGTCTCATCTTCTACATGGGTATGTTTTATTATACCTATTAGTCAAATAAACATTACAAGGTTTGCTAAAATGTAATTTTGGACTCAATTCTCCTTGGTTAGCCTCTTAGCTAAACTGAACTGTCTAAGGAAGTGCTTCACAACGCTTAATATTGAGATTAAATGTTGCTTGATGAAGGAATGGAAATTTTGCAGCAAGTTAATATTGAACAGGATCGAAACATATTGCTAAAAGAAAATAGTATGTCACGTTTGTAGCTTGAATTCCTGTGTTTGAGACCGTAGTAACATATGCTCTTATTTTTAAACTCGTCTTTTTATGTTTTGTGTTGTAACGACTAGAGTGTTGATAATATCACATCAGCTCATAAACGTTGAATTCATCCCTCAAATCTCTCTCGGATATTTTCAATCCTCCTTTGAAAATTTGAAACTTAACTTACTGTGAGTCCCTTTCACGTTAACCGATAAATCTCTTACATTTTTCTTTAAATCTTACCCATAGAATTTGAAATGATACTTATCTAAGCCCATTTGATAGTCTCCATGTGTATCCCCTCTTTTTAAGCATAATATCTTCTCTTGAGCATAGTTTTGATACGTGATTGTTTTCTTGTTGTCTTCTTCATGCAAAATTGATCCAAAGCTTCTCAAAAATCGTGAAAAAGTCTTGCACCAAAAATCAGTGAACATGAATATCACTTAAATTAAAAGGAAATCAAATCCGCAGAGAATTAGGTTGAATAAATATTTAAAAGCCCGCAACAACTCGTTGTAAAATGATCAATCCCTTTAGATATGTATCCGACTTTTAATATATATCCAACATTTAATAGAACATGATGAATATATTATTTAAATATATTCATCCTTCGAGTTGATCTTCAAAGAATCCAAAAAAAACTTTGTTTAATTTAATATTCATACATTCTACTCATTCTTGGATCATTCTAGAATTTTGCATATGTAATATTTGAGGAGTGCTTTTAAGTTCACTTAAACTTGAAAATCTTCCAACGAACCTTCTGATATTTGCTCTCATTGTTTCTTATACTTGAAACTACTTGATAATCATATCCAATCTTTGTTTGTTTTCATCAAATTGCATTTATTAAACTTAATCAAAATCTACACACTTAGTTAAAAATATTAGTAGATTAATATTCTTTTTATTATCATCAAAATCATATGGGAGAACTTAACTTTCTTCCCCTTTTTATGCTAACAAAACACTTTTGCAAAAACTAAAACAACCTAATTGTTTGATTTTCAAGAATAAGGTTCAAATTTCAATCAATTGCAAAATAGTATTCCATGATCAGTAATAGCAAACATAAGCAACGATGCACAAATTTTATCAAATTATTATCTTAAATTTAGCGGATTAAATTACCAATGTTCAATTTCCTTATCATCAAATTCACATTAAAAAATATTTGTAGATTCAAAGTTTTGTTCTCGTTTTAGTTTCATTTTTACTTTTTATTTCTCCCTCTTTTTTGTTATAATCAAGCAAATACTCCCCCTAAATATTTGAGAGAACTTGAACAAATTCAATTTAAGTCTAAACTTATGTTGATTCTCGAATTTGCATTAATTTGGATCGAGACTAGATAAGTCAACATTCTATTTCAAATTAATATATGGTATTGTGTGCATGCTTGATTGGTGTTTGAATGGTTTTAATCTTGATAATTTGAGAATATAAGTGGGTAATTATACATAATGATGACCAACCAGTCTACTTGAGATAGGCTAGGGTTTGTGTTATAATCATATTTAGTTCAAAAGTAACTAAATTGTTAGTGGTAGGATGTTACTTATTATATTAAGGTGTTTGTAATTGGATTTATGTTTGAATCATCATGGGACTTTTGGATTGCATATCATTTAAATTTTATTGAGATTATTGTTATTTATAAGAATTATTGACAATTTCTAAGTTATTGAAATAATATCTATTGATTTTTTCTAAGTTTTGGCATATAAAAAGTTTATTGAATTTTTTTTTAATATCTCTAGGATTTGATATCCTAATTTATGTATTTAGGGTCTATATTATTCATATTGAGGTTATCATATCTCATTTTTAATATCTCAAGTTGAATTATTTAGGTTTTTGGGAATATCTTTAAAGAATCTTCTAAGCGATTAATTCAAATGTATCGAAAAACTTCAAGGGTTTATAAAAATTACCTAATACTTTTAGGTATTAATATATAAAAATTTGCAAACAAAACCTATCTCTAAGTTTTTATATATCATAAATAATCCCATTGAATTATCATAAACTAGTAACATAGAGAGTATTTGTCCTTTTAGTTTTAAAAATAATAAACAAATAAGTTGCACTAAAATCAAAATTAGAATTCAAAGGATATTATAGTACATTCTAACAAATTTGTTAAAATATTCTTGCAACAAGGTCTAAATTTAGGGGATTAGTTGCAAACTTTATGAAATATTCATCAATTTCTTAAAATTTAAGGGTTATTTGTAATATTTGAATATTTAGAATTAAAAGTTTGATTTCAGTGTGGATATATTTCTAAATTTTCATATATCACAAGCAATCAGTCTAAATTCTCGCAATCAGTCTAAATTCTCATTAGTGGATAACATAAAGAGTGTTTGCCTTTTAGTTTTAAAAATAAATAAATAAGTAGGATGCACTAAAATCAAAATTCAGGAAATGTTAAAGCACATTTTTATAAGCTCATTAAGATGTTCTTGCAAGAAGGTCAAAATTTAGAGGATTAATGACAAACTCCATGGGCTATTCATTAATTTATTAAAACTTAAGGATTATTTGTATTTAAAATTTTCCAAAAAAAAAAAAAATCCTTTCAATAGGGTATTTAACACTTAACTTGTTCACTTTCATTCATCATTCTTGTAATTTCCATTATTGGCGTTCAAGCTGATGCAATGGCCACGCGTATTGTCTTTATGCTAATGCAAAGATGGACAAAACTATCCCGTTTGATTATTCCATTTATGGCACAATGAGTCAAATACCGTAAAGAGTGTTTTTTTTATTTTTTTTTATAATAATAATACTATAAAGAGTTGATATCCTTATTTCTTTTTAATGGCAAAAACCCGGACTAACTAACAGTAAACTTACAGTGCCTTCTCCCTTTTCTAACATTCATCGCAATAAGATCATGGTCAATTTATGTTGTGTTTTTATCTCTATAATTTACACATACTTAAGATGTAAAACCCAAACTTAAAAGCATTTTCAACCAAAAAGGTGTTCATAATAAATATAGAAATGTAAAAACTTAGAACTAGCTATTAATTACCATAATATAATAAATATAACTCTAAAAACACATATAACTTTGGCTCCATATATTAATATATAAACTTATTCATTTCCAACATTTAAACTACATTTAAACATCATATTCTAACACTATATGATTCAAAGAGTCCACCAAACCATACAAATACTACTAATAGTAACTATTAAGATCCATGCTGCAAGTAGGACTACAAATGAGACAAGCTACTCGAGTTTGGCTTAAACAAGCTTGTTCAAGACTCGTTTAATATATTAATATAATAATATGTTAATATAATATGTTAATATCAATATTTATGGCAAGGTTTTATACTAAATTGATGTTTTTAGAAGTTCATAGTGAGTTCCACAAAAACTACTTTTAGCCATTAAGAGCGGTTTTAATTAATTAAACAACAAAACATAAAGATAAAGACTTTCCATCCAATTATCGAACTCCAAACTACTTATTTAATTGCATTTTAATAATAACTCGTTTAGGAATACCGAACATCCTAAACAACTCCGGTAAAAACGAAAGCCATCAAAACCAACTTGTCACCCTATCAAGAGCCTCTCACTCTCAACTCTCAACAAAACCAAAAATATAAATATCAGAAAACAAAAAATTAAACCGAATCAATCATCATCATCCTCCGTCCTCCCACCGGTTTCCACTTTCTGTGTCTCTCTTTGATCGTGAATTGGATCGGCGTTTCTATTGATTCGATTTCGTTTATCAGTTGTGGTGAAATATGGATATAGATTGGCATGGCGAAAGTAAATTTTTCTTTGTTGTGAATTGCAATGCGGAAGAATGAAAAAGGATTATCCGAATACAGATAATAGCTTGGATGTAAGCAATGAATTAAGAATACTCGAATGCAAGTATTGGAGCAGAATATTTTTGTATATTTTTTTCTATATTGTTTATAGATTGCTCCCTGTAATTTATAGGCATAGTTGCCCTATGACAGCTAGGAGAGATATATTGCTCCCATAACAGAAAAAGGAATAAAATCAGTGGCACAACATTGTCCACGTCAAAACCGTTGCAACAGATTCTATTACAGCTATATAATGCTGCTGCTTATTAAAAAGAAGGCTAAGTTAATTGGCCGGGCCACAATGGACCCAAGCCTCTTCCTCGGTTGCCATCTCTTGCTGGCCCAGAATATCCTTAAAGCCCAACCCCATCTTATTACTTGAATCATCTTTGGCTGAGTCTTCATCAACACGAACTGCACGAACTACTTTCACTCCTTCCTGTCCCTTCTGCTGTTCCTCCTTGCAAAACCCTAGGAGTCCTTTGTTCAACTTCCAACTGGGGACCCGTTGCAAATCCCCTCCCCTTCAAGATCCCTTGTCCACAAGGGGCAATTGGGAAATCGGAGCTGCAACTCGCTGAAGAACTCCCAAGTAGCCTCCGTTGGAGATAGACCCTTCCACGAGATGAGTAACATCGTCTCTGCTTTGTTTTTTCTTTTAACTATTTTACGATCCAAGATAGCTCTTGGTTCTAACAACTGATCTTCTTGTGTTTCAGGGAGTGGAGGTGCTCGTGCTGGTGGTGGCCCGTGGTAGGGTTTCAATTGCGAGACGTGATAGGTGTGGTGAACAGCAGCCTCAGGAGGAAGATCAAGCTTGTAAGCCACTAACCCAACTTTATCTATAATCTTGTAGGGTCCGTAGTATCTCTGTGCTAGCTTCTGTTTATTTGCATGCTTGAGTGATTTCTGCTTGTATGGTTGTAGCTTTAACAAGACCCAGTCCCCAATTTGAAAACTACGTTCACTCCTCCTTCTGTCACAAGCGAGTTTCATCCTGTTTTGAGCTCGTTTGAGATGGAATTTTAACATCTTCAACATTTCCTCACGTGTACTGAGCATAGAGTCCACCATAGTGTTACGAGCATCCTTAGGAATGTAGGGCAAATGCAACGGGGGCGGGTATCCATAGAGAACCTGGAATGGGGTACACTTAGAACTGGTGTGGTAATTAGTGTTATACCACCACTCAGCTAGGGGAATGAAATGGCTCCATCTGTTGGGAAATTCTCCTGTCATGCATCTCAAGTAGGTGGCCAAACACTTGTTCACCACCTCAGTCTGACCATCAGTTTGAGGATGGTATGAAGTTGATAGATTGAGAGTTATTCCTTGTAAGCTTAGGAATTCCTTCCAAAACGAACTGACAAAAATTGGGTCTCTGTCACTAGTAATTGTTTCGGGCATCCCATGTAATTTGTATACATGTTCAGATATAGCTGGGCCACCTGCAATGCTGTGTAAGGATGTGATAGAGTCAAAAAATGAGCATATTTGCTCAATCGGTCTACCACAACCAGAATGACATCCCTTCCATTAGACTTAGGAAGTCCTTCAATGAAATCCATAGTTATGTCTTGCCAACATTCATTGGGAATTGGCAAGGGTTGCAACAACCCAGGTGAAGCTACATTCTCAAACTTGTATTTTTGGCAAATGTCACAACATCTTACAAAATGTCTGACTATTCTTTCCAACTTGGACCAGTAAAAAACCGAAGCAATCCTTTTATAAGTTGCCTGTGACCCTGAATGACCTCCTAGTGCTCCTCCATGATACAGGTTCAAGAGTTTTCTTCTTAATTCCTCAGATGGCCCCACCACTATTCTCCCTTTCCTTCTTAGAATTCCATTCTCCAGGCTGAAATGTTTACTGGTTTGTCCTGCTTCTAAGTGTGAAATGATCTTACTATATCCATGAGGTAAATGCCAGCTAGCCTTGATTTCTTCCATTAGTTCTGGAATTGTAGCTTGAAAAGAGTTGGTTTAGTTGTGTCCCTCCACATCGAGACAAGGCATCAGCTGCATTATTAGTCTTCCCACTTTTGAACTCAATTAAGTAGTCCAACCCCAATAGTTTAGTGAGCCATTTTTGCTGACTTGGTGTTACCAATCGCTGCTCCAAGAGGTATTTGAGACTTTGGTGGTCAGTTCTGATTACAAACTACCTTCCCAATAAGTAGTGACGCCATTTATCAATGGCGTATACCAATGCGAGCAATTCCTTATCATAAACAGACATACCCTTATGCTTAGGAGCAAGAGTCTTGCTGATATAAGCAATTGGGTGGTTGTCTTGCATTAATACAGCTCCTATCCCTTCACCACTTGCATCTGTTTCAATGGTGAATTTTCGACTATAATCTGGCAAACATAGCACAGGTGAATTAACCATGGCCTCCTTTAACTTAGTAAATGCATTCTGAGCTTCCAAGTTCCAGCAAAACTGATCCTTACGAAGCAAATTCGTGAGTGGTTTGGCTATGATTCCAAAGCCATGTATAAACCTTCTATAGTAACCAGCTAGCCCAAGGAACCCTCTCAATTGCTTAACAGTGGTAGGAGCAGGCCAATTGACTATAGCCTCTACTTTCTTAGGGTCAGTTGCAACCCCTTGCTTAGAGATGATATGACCCAGGTAGTCAATTTGTTTTACCCCAAAGGCACACTTGGTTTTTTTAAGATACAACTCCTCAGCCCGCAAAACTTCAAACACCACTCTCAAATGTTCCTTATGCTTGACCAAATCCGAACTGTAAACCAATATGTCATCAAAAAATACCAGAACAAACTTCCTTAAATAAGGTCGAAACAAGTCGTTCATAAGACCTTGAAAAGTAGAAGGGGCATTGGTGAGTCCGAAGGGCATAACAAGGAACTCATAGTGCCCATCATGAGTCCTAAAGGCTGTTTTGTAGGTATCATTAGGATGCATTAAAATCTGGTGATAACCTGACCTTAGGTCCAGTTTACTAAAACACTTGCTCCATGCAATTCATCAAACAAATCCTCAACTATAGGAATAGGAAATCGATCCTTCACTGTTAATTTATTAAGATCCCTATAGTCCACACACATGCGCCATGTATTGTCCTTCTTCTTAACTAGAACGACTGGTGAAGCAAAGGGACTATGGCTAGGACGAATGATTCCACTTAACAACATCTCTTTAATCATGTCTTCCAAGACAGTTTTTTGTATGGAAGAATAACGATATGGCCTCAAATTAACAGTAGTGGTCTCATCCTGTAAGTGGATCCTATGATTACATGACCTATTGGGTAGTAAGGAAGTTGGTTCTTCAAATAAGTCATTAAATTCTTCCAACAACTCAATCAATTCAGGATGGACAAATGATTTAACCACAGGGTCATTGACAGTCATTGTGTTACTTACTACCCAGCATTGCACATTAAGAGCAGGACTATAAGTAGAAAGCATATATGAGATTACCTGGTCAGTGACAGGGGTGACCACCTCATTATGCCCATGTAGCTTACAATGTGTTCCTTGCCACTGAAATTCCATCTTCATGATCTTGAAGTTCCATTGTACTGTTCCCAGTGAGACCAACCAGGGCATCCCTAGGATGAGGTCATAAGCTGTTAGAGGAAGTGTAAAGAACTCAGAATTGAATTCTACTCCTTCCATTTTCCAACAGAATTTTGGGACCATGTAGTGGCTGTGAATTTTGACCCCATTAGCCAAACTGACAGTGACCGGTTCCACTGTCTTCATATTACAATTCAAACTCTTGGCTAATTCTTCATCAATAAAGTTAGATGAGCTTCCAGTGTCAATCAAGATACTCAGTCTTTTCTTCTTAAAGTATCCTTTAACACACATACTGTGAGATACAAGACTACTATCATCCCCCATAGCACATAATGTTAGGGAAGCCAAGTCTTCTTCCAACCTTACTACTTCTTCCACTCCTGACCCTTTCTCCTCATCTTCTTCATCCTTACCCACTATCAACAAATTCAGCCTTTTATTCTTACACCTATGGCCAGGACCAAAGGCTTCATCGCACCAAAAGCACTATTTTTTCCTTCTTTTCTCCTCCAATTCTTCAGGAGAAAATCTCCTAAAATTTCTTGCAGCATTAGGGTTGTGTACGGGGTTTTGGTTTTGAGTGTTTGAAGTGTTTGGCTGCAGGGTATTCTGAGCAGAGGCTCGGTTCGGGTATGGAAGGGTATGGTTAGGAATGGTGGTGGAATACCTGGGGTACTGGCTGGTTGGATTGGTTTTCTGAGGTTTATAGTGGGTTTTAGTGGTTGTGTTGGTAGCATCTTGAAGTTTGGCCAAAGTGTAGGCTTGGGATAATGTGTTGGGTTGGAACATTCGAATAGGGAACTGTATTTCGGGTTTTAAGCCACTGAGGAAGCAGCTTATTAATTGGGGTTCTGTGAGTTGGTTTTGAGCGGATAAGTGTATGAACTGGTCTAAATATTCTTGTAATAAACCTGTTTGCTGCAGCTCCTTGAGCTCGGCCATTGGGTCCTCATATGCTCTCTCATTAAACCGTGCTTGTAATGCCTGAGTAAGCTCTTCCCATGTAATGGGATTGGTATCTGTTCTTAGTTTGGAATAAGCAACATACCAATCATAAGGCTTATCATCCAAGTGCATGATAGCCACTTTAGCCCTGAGGTGACTGGGTGTATCATCCAACATGAAAAATTGCTCAGCCTTCACTATCCAGCTCTTGATGTTGTCACCATTAAAGGTAGGGAATTCAATTTTAGTGCTACGCAAAGGTAGTTGATAGTTGTTACCACTACATTGATCCAGCATACCACCAGACGCCCTTACTACCTCCTTAGTTGCGTCACTACCCTTAGGAATACTAGGTGATGTTCCCACTTCTGTGTTTTTTCCTTTCAACTGAGATTTGAGTTCGTCAATTACCTTAGACTGTTGTTCTAATGCTGTTTGCTGTTGTTGCAGGGTCTCAGAGAAAAGTTTAACCCAATTCTCCTGTTTATCATTTTGCTCCTTCAGCAAGTTCTTCATGGTCTCCTCCATTCTCTTGAATTCACGTGTGCCTTCAGCCATGATGCCAGCTCCTACAATCAAGCTCTGATACCAATTGCAATGCGGAAGAATGAAAAGGATTATCCGAATACAGATAATAGCTTGGATGCAAGCAATGAATTAAGAATACTCGAATGCAAGTATTGGAGCAGAATATTTTTGTATTTTTTTCTATATTGTTTATAGATTGCTCCCTGTAATTTATAGGCATAGTTGCCCTATGACAGCTAGGAGAGATATATTGCTCCCATAACAGAAAAAGAATAAAATCAGTGGCACAACATTGTCCACGTCAAAACGTTGCAATAGATTCTATTACAGCTATATAATGCTGCTACTTATTAAAAGAAGGCTAAGTTAATTGGCTGGCCACAATGGACCCAAGCCTCTTCCTCGGTTGCCATCTCTTGCTGGCCCAGAATATCCTTAAAGCCCAGCCCCATCTTATTACTTGAATCATCTTTGGCTGAGTCTTCATCAACACGAACTGCACGAACTACTTTCACTCCTTCCTGTCCCTTCTGGCTGTTCCTCCTTGCAAACCCTAGGAGTCCTTTGTCTTCAACTTCCAACTGGGCTGACCCGGTTGCATGAATTAGGTGAATGAATTAGGATTCTTGTTGAAAGTGATCAGATGATATGATCTCACAAATTTTACGATTTTGAAATTTAATATGTAATTTTTTTTGTGTTTAATTATGTTAACGAGCTTCATTTATCATTTTTTTATTAAAAAAGTTTTCATTCATATTTTGATTGTATTAGTTTATCGATTTAAGCTGACATCGTTGTTTTGTGTTTAATCTTATGTTGTTATAGTTTTCTTTTTCTTCTTCTTCTTTTTTTTTAGGTTTTTTGTGTGGTTACGATTATTTTCATGTGTTGATTGAAGACAAATTAGGTTTTTCATGCAAGCAAGCTTGGCTTGGTAGCTAAACAAGCTCAAGCTTAGCTTGTTTAGGCTTATTTAGCTTAATGAGCCTAATGAGTCAAGCTCAAGCTCACGAAACCTTAGCAGCTTAGGCTCAAGCCCGTATACATTAGGCTCGTTAAAACCCATCTCGACTCGAGCCTGTTAATTTATTAAATGAGTTGAGCTCAAGCCTCTAAAAGCGCAGTTCGACCAGGCTTGTTTACACCCCTACCACAACAATACCAAAAATCAGCATGACATCAATTGAAGCCTATATCTTCTTAAACCAACAAACTAGATCAAATATCAAGCAGGTAGCTATCGATGCTATCATCCTCCTTGTAATCCATCCCTATATCATAACCAAAAAGATCAAAAGTTATAGCAGCATCACAAGCTACTTACGACACATTGAGCAGAATGGTTAATTAAGTTCATTTAACACATCTATCTAATCTAAGCAAACATGATCAATAAGCATAGTGTAAACGTACCTGGGGTATCAACCTAAGTTGCAACTAGAACTTTGCAACTTTGTAAACCTAGTATGAAAAGTATTCAAACCTTTAAAACTAGCAAATGTCTTCTATCATATTCTAACACTAACTTTTTTTTCCACTTACTAGTGACGTGCTGTCCAATTTGAGATATGGCATTGTCCTAGAAAATCAAATGACAATTCATTATTGTGAAGTAATGATTATGAGGAAAGTCTTTTGATTCAAAGAATTATTGAAGATATTGAAAAAAAAGAAAGTGATTAAACATTTTCAGACAAGTGCACGCATGGAAGCATGGCCATACATAAGGCCATACACATTTTAGTGACTTTATTTTGCCAGAAATACACGTCCAAGACTTACACATGTAACAACACAATTGTGTTTCTACTTGTGTACTTCCCTGTGATTGTGAAACATAAATCCAAGATGTACAATGGTGTCAACACAACTGTTTTTCTACCTATGTACTTTTGAATGCCACCAGAAATTGAAAATCTTCATCTTATCTATTGTCAAACCAAACCAAACACATTATTACCTAAATCTATAACTCGATCTTCATTCAAAACACATCACAACACATTCCCAACGTAGAAGAAACACTAAAATGAAGATCAATAACAAATTTTGATAATTTACTTTGTCCTTCCTGCCCCATCTTCCTTCAACACCTACACACAAAATAAAGTGGCTTATGTAGCTTTTCTTTTTCACTTTTTTTCCCTACAACAAGAACAACCATACTCCAAATGTCAAATATAAAAACTTACTAAACTATCTGATTCTCTTAAAGGACTAGCTAACCTATTCATTGGAGTCCATTAATATTCTAAAAATGCAAATGTATATATTAGCAAAATATATATATTATTTAGAACATTTATCCAACCAGGATTTATGAAGGCATATAATAAACCTTCTTACCTGAATCTCCTTGATGAAGAATTAACATAGTAAGCAAAAATTTTGTTAGTTAAAGGAGAGAAATTGTCATGAGAGAAAATATAACATACATTGGGTTTCCAAAGGCTATTTATCAAATTTTGGTTTAAATTGAACATGAAATCACCCTTTTACCCCTACTTTTTTAATTTTTAATTTCATTTTTAGGTTATTTCACTAAAAGTGACTACTAAGTTTTAATATGTTGATACGCTTTTTGTTATAAGACTATTTTTTATAGCATAAAAATTATTGGCTAATGTACCGGATAAGTATGCAGTAATAAAAACTTGTGAGTATCAAGTCAAATCCACAGGGAGCTAATTGATTGAATACTAGATTGTAGTGATTTTACTCTAAGTTAGGCAATCGAAATGGAGTTTTAAAATTCTAAACTAGTTAAAATACCGAAATTTATCACTATAACTATAACTAATCTAATTCTAAAAATTACACTAAAACTAAAATTACGGTTTGAGACTCCTTCAAGAAATAGGTGTGGGATTATGTAATGGTTGACTAGGATTGTCATTTGTTGCTTTGTAATTATAATCAGGTTTGTTCACTTGGATTTTGATTAAACTCATAAGAATTTTCTTCCCTCTCAAGTTGAAAGATTCTAACTATAACATGAATACCCCTCTCAAATAATCCATTTGTAATCATCAGTTAAATAACACATTCCTCTTATAAGCCATGTTATTCTAATTGAACTTATGGTTCAAGCACGTATTCCTAAACCATAATTTCAACTGCATTATGAACATGAGTTCTACACCTTGAGCCAAAGCCACATGTATATGTGTCCGTTTTGAAGTTGTATTTTCTATTTCAATTGGATCATCGAATCCCTCTCGAGTATCTCAAATCCTAATTCATAAGAGAATTCATAAACAAATCTTATCCTATGAACACTAAAATAGGAATAACCAAAATCCAAATTAACAAGACTCATTATAATATACTAATCAACTACTTAGGAAATTTATAAACCCACTAGATAGGTTTAGCTCATACTGAAAAGTGGAATTTTATTTATGAAAATATTCTAAACACAATCCATAACAACAGACAATTGAGAGTATACACCTGAAATATAAGGAATATTTTCCTAATATGATTCTAGATCTACTCTACTATGAATGTACGTAATGGACAGTGCCAAAAGATAGGTGAAGTAAGTTTGAGGTCGATAGGATGAGGTCGAGCTCAGTAAGCTAGGTGGTGCAAGGTGGATGGGATGATGGAAAGATAGAGTTAGTGAATGGTAGAATGAAAGAATGACCGACCCTCCTCACAATAAACATTAGAAACTGTACATATAGGGGTAAGGAATATGCAGAAGTGAGAGGTGATAAGAAAGTATGAGTAGTTGTATGGAGGTATTATAAGCCCCAAGTTTTTTTATAAATCAAGTTTAGAAAATAAAAATTTAAAGTTTATATAATTTGAATATGAGAGTTAGAATGATTGGTAAGTGGAATAATTTCAATTACAATAGCTTTGTAAGATAGATCTAGTAGAAATATAAATTAAAAATTTTTAGTTGCGTTATTTCAAGTTGTTTGCCAACTAAATTATGTTTTCAAAATTCCTTTTAGAAAATTTAATGTCATAAACTTAACTCCTAAATTATCAAGAATTTCAATATGAATTATTATAAGAAATTATCTAATTACAATGAATGAATAAACTAAACTTTTGCTAAACATTGTATTAACTTCAAGGAATAGCTGATATTAATGCATTAGATGTATAAGAGGACAATTTGAGTTTCAAACTAAGTTTAAATTTTTGCTAAATTAAACCTTCAACCCCATTATACTTACCATGCAACCACACATGTATAATAACTTTCAAAATTGCACAAAAGTCAACAAGTTTACTTTATATATGTATATATATATGTGGATAATTATCAAACTTTGGACAAAAATTTCACTCCTCTTCTCCCTCTCTTTTTGCTCAATGTATCACACACACACATGTTACATTTCTCTTTCAATTCCTTTTCCCCAGTCAACAAGAAATTCAAGCTAAGACTCATATAGGTAAGTTAACTTTTGTCTTTCCTTGGTTGTTTTACGCTATAAGTATGTGCAAGTGAAAAGTTCTTGTTAGTTGCTAGTTTATATAAGATTGTTATGAGTTTTGATGCTAGGTTTGTAATGTGAAGTTATGAAATTGTGCTATTAGGTCTTAACTCATGGATTTTATATATTAAAAATGGTCAGTTGATTTTGATGTGGAGATGGATTAAGTGTTAGAAGTTATGAAAGTGAAAGGGATGAATGAGAGTATTGTGTGATGATGTTATAGTGTTTTGGAGGGGAGCAAGGCCTTCGAAGTTGGTTAAAATGTGTAAAATTGTGATGTAAACAAGTATATTTTGCTATTGGATGAGCACGGGGGCGTGGTGGAGGGCATAGTGTGTTTTGTGGGTGATACACCCCTCTTTGCGGGGCGTGGTAGCCTCTGTTTCCACACCCTTCCATATGGGGCATGGCAAGGGGCGTGGTAGCTTCTAAGCATTAGTCGTACTCATATGCCCATCCATATGGGGTATGGTATGGCGTGTGGTGGTCTTTGTATCTCACCTTGCTCCATACGACCCTTGATACAAGGTGTGGCCAGGGGTATATAGCCTCTAAGTTGTGTTTTATCCTCCTAAAGCTTTAAAATCTTATATAACCCTCCTTTTCCTTATTAAATAGTTAATAATACAAGCTTTTCTATCTTATAGGAACCCTAGATCAAAACTCAGACTTTCCTTTTGATTACTACTAAGATTGAAGAGAATATACGAGTGAGTAATTGAATCTTTTCACTTACATGTGATTGTAGTATAGTTGCACATGATTCTAATCTAATCAAAATTTGAATTGATGTATGGGGATTAGGGAGTAATGCATGTTGTATCTTTATCAATTGAATAATATTTTAATGTTTAAAGTGAATACTAATTGGTTGATATTAATTGATGGGCGAACATTGTAGATTGTCTGAGAATTCGATAGTCATCTAATGAATTGATCTAAACCTTATTTAACTTATAAATAAATTGGTCGTGCATTGCATTACATAGCATGCTTGTATCAATTTCATATTCACATCATGTATCATCATTTTAATTCTGTGGTGATGCTTGTGTAAATCCAATGAATCTAGTAAAGATTACCATAGTATCGCCAATTCTATAGGAACTAAGTAGGCTTAAAAGGATGTCGCCTGATGAAGGTTGGCACGAAATGATAATACTTAATGGAAATTCTAAGAATTAAGTAAAGTGGAGGAAATGCTATATATATAAGTATATATATGTGTGTGTTTATAAACAAAAATCGATATTAAAGTTTGAAACAAACACTCCTTCTTTAGTTCTTTGAATTTCCCAAGCATGAAATATAGAACTGGTCCTTCAACCCCAAGGGAGGGCATAAATCCCCACGTGTTTGGGTTCTGATCACTTAAACTATGCTTGTACATATGTTTGACTACTGTATTTCATATGAATGTTAATCAAACATTGTATAAATTGTTATATGGTGTTGAGATTCTTTTATTCACTAAGCTTTTTATGCCCATGCTCGTTTAGACTGTTGTTCTACAAGGACTAAAATAAGAAGACCACGAAGTAGAATAGATTGAGTATTTATATTTCCATGTTGGAAGGTAGAATTTATTTTGTAATAGAGACTTAAAGTTAATTTTTGTAATAGTATAAGTTTAGGAGTGTTATATTTTATTGTCCTTATTAATTGTGCTTAAGGTTTACCTCTTAAAGGCAAAGTTATAATCTTTTGTATGAAGTTTGGAGACTTATGTTGTTGTTTCCATATTTTGGCTTGTATATATGCAATGTATTTCTTAATCTAAATAACCTTCGATCCTGTTAAATCTGTCTACTCCATGGGGCATGTTAGTAATACAATAGTCATGTAACTTCCTGAAGGCCTCAGTTAGTCACATAAAGTATTGTTACTACTAGGGTACCCTAGGGGAGTGTGACAGAAGTTGGTATCAGAGCACGGTTGTAAGAATAAGAAAGCAATTGAATATATATAAGAGTCTACATAAATGCTATGACCTAAATTAAGTAGAATGTAAGTTAATTAAGAAAGAAGTAAGCTTGGATCTAGGTGAATGACCTAGATATAAGTAGCTAGAAATTAAAATGTTGTGTAATGTTTTATTATGATGATTTGCATGTTATGTGTTGTGTGTTAGTATTTATCGAATGTCGTCTTGTGTAACAAGAGTTTGGTGTTTATAATGCTAATGTTGATTGTTTGGGAATTGACTTTAGCGGACGTGGCCCTAGAGCATGGAATGCTTAATCTTCAGCACCAGAAGCACAGCCTCAAGCTTCTAGGCCTGCTGAACAAGGACAATCCGAACCACAAAATGTACCTCTACCACCTCCTGGTGGACTAGAACATAGCTTGAGAGTTATACAACAACAAATGCTTTGATTCTTCAAGCTTTACAAGGAGGACAACTCGGAGCAATACCCTAAGTTACTCCAGCTGAGGCGTCGGTTGCACTTGGCACCTCAAAGGTCTAGGACTCATACTCCACCTGTTCGTCTACCTACAATTATGCATGAGGAAGAAGAACAATCTACTGAATATGTGGATGAAAGCCGAGCACCACCTTTAGCTCAACATAATATAGGTATGCCTCCATCATACATGTCTCAACTACAGAGGAATCTACTCCCTAATCTCATTAAATGTAATTGATATTTTGAAGGTTCCTTAGGAAAACCTGAAGAAGTCGAGGATTGGCTAGCTCAGGTTGAGAGGTCTTTCAACGCATTTCAAATACCTGAAGCTCTTAAGGTACCATATGGAACGTATCTATTGAGATTGGGAGCTAGATTGTGGTGGAATTCCAAAGAAAGATCTCTACCTCGACCCATTGAATGGGAAGTTTTCATAAGAGAGTTCTTAAAAGAATATTTTCCCAGTAGTTTGAGAGCTAAATACATCATGAATCTAATGAACTTGACACAAGGGAACCAAAGCATTGATGAGTATGAAAATGAGTTCAATCGATTACTACAGTTTACTCATGCGGCCTATAGTGATTGTGACGAGTTAAAAAGACAAATATTTATGGCCAATTTGGAACTGCACTACCAAAGGAGGTTAGCAGAGTTTGAGGGTGAGGATTTTTCCATGATGGTGGAGAAAGCTCGAGTTATTGAACGAGCCAAAATATACGAGTCTAAAAGGTACAAAAAGAGAGGTCAAATTGGGAAAAGATCTTATGAAAGCGCTGGAGTGTGTTCTTCATCTAAGAAAGTTAAATTTTCAAAATCTTTCGGAACATCAAAGGGAGAGATGTTGGTAAAAAATACTGTTATTTGTTGGAAATACAAAGGACTCCATTATCCGAGAGATTATCCTCAGCTCTGGGATTGACATTGTTTTTGTGGAGAGGTTGGGCATGTTGTTAGCACTTATCCAAAGAAATCTAGGGTTTTATGCTTTATTTCTAAGAAAATGGGACATGTATCAGTTAATTATCCTCAAAGAAATCAAAAGGAGGGAAATAAGCAAACTAAAAAGCCTAATGGGTCCAAGGAAAAGAAAAGCGAAAATAATCAAGGAAATATACCTGCTAGATTAGGAAGAATGTTTGCTATGCAAGGGAATCCTCTATTTGAGGAAGTGGGAGATGAATACAATGAGGATGATGTGGAATAAGGCAATGCTTAGATTTCTATTGAAGATTAAGCTCTTATTTGAGTTCTTAATAAAGTTTAGTGTAATAAGAATCTTGTATGAGATTGTTTTTAGAATTTTATAGGTATTGTAGAAGATTTTAGGCACAATTGTGGTAATTTAAACTAAACGAGTGATTGAATGACTTGGATATGCAAATGGTGCAATTTGAGAATTTTCATGTGTTCTTAAGGTGTTGAGGATGTGAATTTGATGATTTGTTAGAATAAGGTATGGATTTGCCAATGGTAGTGATTTGTAGTAAATATAGACATAATGTGGAGTATGAACTAAATGTCATAACAATAGTATTGTAACTTGGAGAATGTAGATCATCTAATTGTTTATAGCACTCAAATGATTTGGAATTATAGGATGGTGATGTTTGTCACGCCCCGAGAAGTACCTTAAACGTGGCAGTCTGCCGTACACAATACTAAAGCCTAGGAATGACTACCTTAGTCACACAAAGGCTTCCATATCATGTACAAGGCGTACATCACAACTAAGGAAACGCATCGGAGTAGCACAATTTATATTGATAATAAATAAGTAACAAGGCAAAGAGAATACTTATCATAAAATATAAACATATTACATTTCAATTCTTAGGGGCATATTCCTCTATTGTCTGCAGATAGATAAACATTACTAATCATAAAGGTCATTACATATAAAGAATCTTAAAAAACTATTTCATCTTATGATTCCATTTCCTTCATAGAATCTTAACATCCTTCCATGACTTCCTTAGTATCATGATCCTTGATTTAAGCCACAGGTATACCTGTTTCATCAAAATCTATAGGGGTATACGATACAACTAGCTTAGTGAGATATTCCTTTTTATTCGCACCGAATATTCAAACAAGTTCATTTATATAATCACACATATGCTATGCATTCAATGCAACAATCACATGGTTACGCAAATATATATAGTTATCCAGAAACCATATATAGAACGGATTTACCCTTCCGTATTAAAGGCTAGGGAATCGGGGTTGAAGGTCCTCGACCTCCTACTGCTAGTCCCCAGGTCCTCATCTATAGTGTTCGGTTGGCTCGGCTCCGAACCTAGAGTCACTTTTCCCGAGCTATTTGGATTCTCCAGGAAGGAACATGACCCGTGGCACCGCACGATCATAGCCAATCCAACTCTACGCGTAGGAGTGGCAGCCTTCCGAAAAGATGTGACTTGATGGATGCTATGCGTGAGCGTTTTAGTTTTCTTAAGCTAAACCTTATTGAGGTTTATTAGGGGATCAATCAATTTATCAAACAATAAACAGTCATATAAGTAAGTAAACAAAATTATTTAAGTAAGCAGTTCGAAGTTGCGATATTCTTAATTCTCATTTCATACAAGAACATAGAATTACATATACATGATCCCGAATTCCCCAAATATATATCCATTTTTATCTTTTCTTAGTATACTAATGCCACTACTTTACAAGTACAAGCAAGGTAACGAAATTAGGAGGAATAACTCACTCGTTCATTTTGCGATCTTCTTAGTCGTAGTAATCCTTGGGTAAGATAATCTCGTATCTTTCGTCATCTAGACAAAAGAAATACCCGGGATAAGTCTTTCATGAATTTTCTATTCTTGAAGACTCTAGACTTTTCTTAAAATCGCAGAAAAAATGTATAAAGGGAAATTCCAACTTAAAATGGTCATAACTTGCTCATTTTAACTCGAAATTTCACATATAATATACCGTTTTCTACCTATTCGAAAGGATCTATCCATTTCTAAGGTTATCTTCGTCATATAAGGTTATTTGGGTTCCGAAAACATTGGGTACAGATTTAAAACAAAATTACCAAACTTTTGCAAATCCGTTTTCTAACTCAACTTTATTTTAAAGAAAAATCCTTTTGTAACAATATATATATATATGAACATATATTTGATAAATACTTTGAGTATATAGATAAGCTCACTTTATATGCAAAATTTTGTAATGGTAGTGTCTAAACAATTTATTCCATAAAACAATTCTTTTTAAAGTGTTAAAACTTATCTTAATAAATTCCTTTTCAAGTATTTGAAAAAAACTTTATATTATAAATGAATATATTCTTATTTTATTTCCTTCATTCCTTTTTTCAAAACAAGTAAATTTTTCTTTAACCTTAGTCTTTCATAAATTTCACTTCTAGTGATAAAAGATCAATTTTATCAAAAGTATATTAAGTTGATGAAAACCCTTTTTCATAATCTTGTATTTAGGATGGTTTTAGAAAATGAGTCTTGTCTTCTTATGTTTATTTCTAAAATAAGAGCTTTTGCTTTCTAAAACTTGTTCTTTCATTTCTTTTGAAAATGATCATTTTTATTGGTAAAATCATTTGTTTACATTCTTTGAAAATAGTTTCTCTTTTAGGAATTTGAAAATCATTGTTTTCCTAAATGGGTCTTTATGGATTAAATTCATCTTGTCTTTGAAAACTAGTTGGTTTCCTTAGTTTTGTTATGGAGTTAAAAGAGTTTAAATCTTAAGCTTTTGTAAAGCTTCTTAATATTTAACAAACTATTTTACTAAAACTTAGGTTACCACATTATACAAAGAAAATATTTATTCTTTATGTTTCCTTGGTAAACTACCTTTGTTATTTAAGAAACTTGAGAAAGCTCGTATTACTTTAGTTTTATGTTGTTGATAATAACATTGAGACAAATCACATAATAGAAAATCTAGTTTTGAGTTCCTTTAATAAAATGAAATTCTACTTTTAAATTAGTTGAGACATTAACATTATGTAGATGCAAGTATCATGAGCATATAAAATAATAAGAACATAAGAAAACACTAGAAACAAATAATAAGCAAGAAAATAAAATATCAATTATTGGGAACCTTAGCTTCATCAAGGTATCCCGATCAAGTATTGGAGCCTTAGCTTCATCAAGGCATCCCGGGACTAAGAATGGGCTAGTCTCGTAAGATTTAAAGAAAATAAACAAAGATTGTTTTGACTTGATATGGACAAGTCTAAGACTAGTCAATAAAAAATAAATAAATTGCATAACTTGAAAGTAAATAAATATCAAATGAGCTTATATGCTCTAAATAAATATATATACATAATATACATAATACTATATATATATAAGTTAGATTAGAAGCAAATAATAACAATAATAATAACAACATAATAAAATAGAAAGCTTATGTACAAGAACAAAACATGAACATATTGTTGCTTTTACTACTCATATGAGTTTCAAAACAACACCATAGTCATGCTAAGTTACATAACATGGATAATTAAATGGTTGAAAGAAATTTTTACCTAAGTTATTTTTGTGGTGTAAATATGGTAGTGAATGTATGGTTATGTGATTATGGAGAAATGGTATTTGTATTGTATAAAGGGAAATTCTTGTGAGTATTTGGTGAAAGAGAGTTTTGGTAGAGGAAAAGTTTATGGAGAGAGTTTGTGTAGTGAATTTGAGAGAGTTTTGGTAGTATAATGAATTGTGTGAACGAGTGAAAGAGGAATGGGATATTTATAGAATTTTTGGAGTGAATTTTTGGATGTAATAAAATAAATTGAAAAAGAAAAAAATAAGTTGTTGGAAGAGAGAGGGGGGCGCTGGCCTTGATATAATAGAGGGGGAGTGAGTTGATTTTTGAGTGAAATTTGTAAGAAAATAATTAATATGTAAGGTATGATTTGATAAAAGGTGTATTGGAAATATAAAAAGTAAGAAAATAGGTATTTAGGTAGTAAGAAATAGGTGTAAGAAAAAGTAGAGATAATGAAATAGTAATGAATAGTAGAAAAGTACTACGAATAGTAGACTAGACAATTAAATACCGGTAGTAATAAAAATACACGTGCGTAATTATGCGATATCTGTAATTTTTAGCTACCGAAAAATTCTAAAACTAATATTTTTGGAATCCTTAGATTTTTACGAGTCTATTGGTATAAACAGAATATTTTAATATTCCGAGCTCCGGGACACACTTTTCTAGAACCGATCCCGTTTGAGTCCGAAGAACACTCGAAATTCACGAATCTGATATTCTTATGTTACCTTATATTATTACGAACTATTTTAAGCTATTGGCTTCATTTCATTTTCTAGGATTTGAGAACGCGGGATTGCCGGATTTTAAACACTAGAGTTCGTTATAGGCTTTGTTGACTTTAGAGTTCCGGTTTGACTTCTGGTTTCGTTGAGATATTCGTAAGATCGTATAATTTTCGAGTTTTGGTCGTTCTATATTTTTAGGTCGATATCTGTGGTTTCTCTTATTTTATATGAGATTATTTAATAGTTTTAGTTTTCGGGATTGTTTAACAGAATCTAGGGTTATGAGTTGACTCAGTTTGACTTTCGGTAAAAACTTGAAATTTCTGATTCTGAAATTTACCAAAGGATTTAGGATCTTATTATTTCATTGTTTAAGCGATATTTGGATATATCGTTTTGATTTATGTTTTAGGAATTTGGTAGATGCTTTGATCGGCGTACGGGCGTTGATTAAACTGGTAGTTGGACTTTATATTTTGTTTCAAGGGTTTTTGTTTTTTCTCGAGACTAAGAAATCTCGCTTTTGATCTTATTTGGAATTAAGTTTTAACTTGGTTCAATTTTTAGGGTTTCGTTTCCGGTGTTTGACTCGGTCTAGAATTTGGTTTTAACTAGAGTTGATTTTCGAAAATTTAAATTTCAATATTAAACTTCTAGGGTTATTTTCTATGAATTATGAAAATTTTCGGGGTTTACAATGTTGATTTAAAAGTATAATCTCGTTGAAGAACAAATTTTGGGCCTTACATCTATAGTGTTTCTTTGTAATAATTAGTCATGCTCATTTGTCAAACCACCAATGTACCATCAATGTGCTAGTTATCAACACACTAAATAAATATAATTAGAAAACGTATATTTGCTTTATTTAGAGTACCATAAAAAACAAAAAATAAAAACAATCCCAACACCTTGTACGTTATACCTTTGGTGAATTGTCTTTAATATACAAAGTTCTCCAGCAACCTTTACTTTGAATCTTGTAAAACTCACATGGCACAAGATACACCATGGAACTTATAAAATTTTTCTTTCATTTTAAAATTTCATGTTATTATAACATATATAATTACAATGTACATAAATTTAGAAAATATTTTTTTTAATATCACAAGTTCTTCAACATGCAAAATTTTTTATGTCTTAAAGTTAAAATCCCTAACAAACACATGTATAATCTGATTAAGTGACATTAATAAAATTGTAGAACATTTAGCAAATTCTAAAATAAAATTTTTTGAAAGCAAATATGTATTATTTAGCTTAAAAGATATAACACTTCTAAATTACACGAAATTTTTTTTAAGTACATACAATCAAAGTTCTTCCAAAATGAATGATAAAGTCATATTTCACTCATTTTCCCCTAAACAAATCATGATTATTTATTATAGATTTTATAGAAATCAAGTAGAAATGATACTTAAGTGTGGTTATATTGTTATTTCAAGTCATTAAGGACTTATAAATCAAAAACAAGCAAATTAGAGAAGAATTGAGCCAAATTTGGAGCAAAATATAATGTACACCGGCAGCTCATACAGACAACACAGTCGGTTTTGAAAGGAAGAGAGGCAGCCTTCAATCAAAAAATCTAAAGCTGCCAGCGTTCGCAAAGAAAGACATCACTAGAATTGAAATTTTACATTGAACGCCGGCAAAATCAGAACCTACGGTGCTAGCATTGAGACAGCCTTCGTTGTCCATAGAATGCATTTTATTAAGGCCGGATGCAACATTACCAGTGTTGAAATTGTTTTCATCGGCGTTTGCAAATTTTAATGTATGCTGGCTACTAAAAGATGTACGCTGCCGGTGCACATGCCGGTGTAGAATCACAATTGCTCTCGAACTTCAATTTTTCAAATGTATGCCTGCACTGGGAGAAATCAAGGCCACAGGTGTTGAAGACGGCGAATATTCATTGCTGCTCTTGGATATTAATTTTCACATTAAAGGCCGGTCAAATTTAATTTAAGGCCGTCGACCTTTCATGCCGGCGTAACTCTCCTACAACCTTTTATATAAATTCATCTTGTTGTTATTTGTCCATTAGAATTAGAAACCCTAGGCATGGAAATACAAATTCTCTCCTTGCTCCTAGATCTAGATTAGGGTAGAACACTAGAAAACTTTTTATTTTAATTTGTTGGGGGATTCTACACCGGGATTCAAGTAGATAACGTCATTTAGATTTAGATTTGAAGAACAGGATTCCATTAACAAGGTTATTTTGTTCTTTTTTCTTATATCCTCTTATTGGATGTTGTTTGATGCTTGATTCCTTTTATCTTAAATCGATTTTGAGTTGTTGATCTGATTCATATGATTGATGATTTCTTCTGTTGATTAAATTTTTGTTCATATTCAGATTATAATGTTATTTCACAGTTCATGCAATTTTGGCTTAAATCTGGAATTCATGAATGATTAGGATTGTAATTAGGAAATTCTCTTCTAATCAATTTTGAGATTATCTAATTAGGATTGCATTTCACATAGGGATATGGGTTGTAATTCTATTAGGGTTTGGTAAATTAGAAAAGAATTGTCAATTAATCATTTTCTTAGGGATAGGGAACATTGATTGGTAATTTTAGGGTAATAGTTCACTTTGGGAAAAGGAATTGTTATCTTGTTCTTTATTGTTGAAAAACTGAACCCATTGATGATTTGGATTGATAAGTGTATTTTTGGTCAATAGCATACATTGATTGATTATTCAGATCTGTTGGCTCATAACTTAATCAATGCAAAGGTGTTGGAAATCCACAATTTTCCATTAGGTTAGTCTTATAAAAGAAAATCTAAAAAGAGAAACAACTTTTGATTTGCCTAGCTATGAATTGGATTTATATAGTTGAGAGCTAGTCCTCACTCCCTGTAGATTCGACTCGGTATTCACCTATATATTATTACTGTACACGCACCCGATATACTATAGGTTAAAAGTTGCGCTTTTAAAGGAAATTGAATATAACTAAAAGAGTTTTAAAAAGCATATATAGAAAAAGCGTGATCAATGAACATTTAAAGTACTTCCATAATAAAACAGTAAATTTTTTAAAAATAAAATTTTCTAAAAGATGGCCTGATTAAATGCTATATTTAAAGAAAAATAGTCACGAAATGAAATATGGAGTATTATAGTTTATTTCCTATTTATTAATGTTATCTTATAAGTTTTTTTAATAGAGTATAAAATTCAAGGTAGGCATAAGTGTGGAGGCATGGCTAGAATATGGAGAGTAGATCTACTTGAGATGCCACTTGAACTGGCTACAAGGACTCGGGTTAAAAGATTCAAGGATGCACTTAACGGATTGATCTAAGAGGTTCAAGAGAAGGAGATACATTTGCACACCACCCAAGATGAGCTTAAACTTATCAACATCATCAAAGTTATCTCGGAAATGGACCAAGATGTGTATCGGGCGAATTTGACCAAAGCTGGCAAAGTACACCACCAGCCTTCAATTTAGATCATCGACCTACATACAAACGCAGTCGACGTGGAAAACGTGATCATCAGCTCGCATATAGTGTACACCAATGGAACACCACCGGCCTTTCTTGTGCTATGCCACCGATTTATAGGGATACGCTATTGGCCTACTTGCCAACGTACAGCTTTTGTTCATCTCGTAAATTTATTTCATTTGTAAAGGCCGTCGGCTTTGTTTCTTTGGCAGCTAGCGTATATGTTCGACTTTTGGTCTTTCTTTTGAGACTTTTAGGTTTCCTTTGTGTCATCTTATATAGACCTATTTGCTTTGTAATTAGACATAACTTTGATAATACAATTGAGAGATTTCTCTTAAGTTCTTAAGTGAACATTTTCTTGAACTTATTGGTTCAATTCGTGGCATTCAATCTTCGACTTATCAATCGAATTTCCATCTTCGATTGTGGTGTCTTTAACATATACAAAGGTTCTTGCTTCAAATAAGCAACGGGTCATGGTTCCATACAAACTTGACAATCTTGGGTTATAATTCCAATCGTGTTGGTACTGGGTTTCGTCTCAGGTTGACGGGGTTCATATCAATAGGGTATGAAGACCCCATACTCGTATCCTCCCCTATAAGAGCAAATTCTAAAATAACTATACACATATCCTTATCTCATGATAGCATGACCTTTGATATTCATCTGGTCTCTACCCAATTGAGTAGGATGCCCTATACAACAAGATTACCCACTTATTCCTCCATACTTGAAACACCAATGTTAATGACGATAATCTACAAGGCTCCAAAGTCATAAAAAAAAAGGAACTACTTCAATTGTCATAATAATCAATTAACAACACTTGTTATTTTTTTAACCCACAAATATATCAGTCCTCTTTTCCCTCTAACTTTTTTTTCTTCAAATTATTTTTATTCTTAAGTAAAAGTAAACTAACAAATATATCTATATTTTTAGACTATTTATGTATAGATCCCTCTTTTTTTTTTCAAACCATAAATCATGTTCATACTTTGATCCAATAATTAATTTAGGATATAATCTTAATTATACTGTTACATTAATTTTTTACACGGGCATTGCGAATATGAGTCTCCTAGCATTCTATAAAATACACAATTGATATGAAGAGATAAATTATTGACACTAATTTTTTCTTTTTCAGTTTTGACACTACTCTTGTGATGGGATAATTCGGTAAGAGATTTCGTAATTAAATAAAACTAGTAGCATCGAATCTGAATTATAAATGTCTAAAATTTGATAAATAACTAGGCATTCTATCTATCATTTTGATCTTTTCTATTTATTTAATATTATAATATTTTTAGAAGTTATCAAAAGCATTCTACCTTCTTCAATATTACTAAAGCTCGTAGGAGCAAGGTGCAATTATCATAAACAACTTATGTTTTGAATTTTGATTTGACCTTGGTCTCTTTTCACCTTTAGTGAATGATTAGAATTTAGTAGTGGCTTCTAATTTTCTTTTTGCTGATGTGAGCTCTTATTATTTTGTTTTGATGTTTTGTAAGCAAACGTTTTTGAAACTTAATGTGTGAATTTTATTGCATGTTTGAATGATATTTGCAGTTATTAAAAAAAATTATCATAAAAGATGAAACAATATCCTTTTATTAATTATTTTGTGGTAAAAAAAATTCATACATAAAAACTTTTATAACAAATAATAAAAAAAAAAAACCTTTGTTAAACACTAAAGCTGCATCCGCGACATTAATAATATAGCTAAAGTCATAGTTTTCGGGTCAATTATTCTTCCGGATGGATTGTTTAGTGGTCCAGTGCATCCCCTCATGCATCTAGTTTATTATGGTCAATCAATTTTAGGTGATTAATTAAATCTTTCCCACTTCTCATGTCCTTTGTATGATTGCTTTTCTTATGACCCATACCCTTGATGGTATATTTTAGAACCATGTGATGGATACTTTGTTAATAGCACTAAGAAATATGCTTTTTTTTTTTTTTTTTACTTTTCTTAAAAGAGAGAAAAATACTGTCAACTGTCTTTTTTCTCCTATCATAAATGCGTTTATTTTGTATAGAGCATTTCATAAATATAATTTTAATATCTATAATGGTTAAAAATTTTGGTGATAATTAAAAGGAGAAAATATTAAATGTCGGCAACCACTAATTTGAGATAGGGATTATTCATGGTGCTAGAAAAATGTGGATGCCAATAAAGAAAATCATCATATTTGGTATTTAAACTTTAACTATTTTTAATTTTTAATTACTTGAAATTTAAAAGTATAATTTGCTAATTGAACTTTCTCATTGTTGATTTCTCTCAAGAGATGATTTTGATGATAACAAAAAGAGTTAAATGTTTCTCATATAATTTGTTTAAGTGTGCAGCAATGAATGTTAGCAATATAGAATCATATCAAAAAGTTTATCAGAAGGATAAATGTTTTTTAAGCATGATAATACATCAGAAAGTAACTCAGAGACTTGGACATAGAGAGAATAACTTTTCAATAGGAAACTTAGAAGGTACATGAACTGCACAAAATCAAGTGAATTCAAATGTGATTCAGATTTTGAAGACCTAGCTCCAAATGTTGAGTATAAATTGGGTGTTATACTCCATGTATTCCACAAAGTTGGATTAAATCCACAGGGTTTATTTTTTAAAATCATTTGAAGGAACACGAAAATTCTGTCAAAGGAAATAAACGTTCAATTTCAAGAAGCTAAATCTGATTTCTATCAAAAGTAAATTTTTAAGGAGCAAGTTAGTTTGTGTAATGAGAAGAATTTACAAAGTTAGAAGTTTATGGATTATGTCCAAATTATTCACGCAAAACAGGAAGATAAGCATGAACAGTGGATAACGTGCAGTAATTCAACACGGTCAAGTTCAAGTCCGATTTTCCAGTTTGTAGATAACCATATCAGTTGAAAGATATTTATATTATCATCTGAAGCTGGATTATGAAGATAAATTCAAGATTTCAAATTCAAATTAAGTCAATTGAAGATAAGTTGAAGCTGATATCTCGAAAGTAAACGAGCTGATCTCTCGGACGGAAAATCTGGTAGAATTAATCCATTGATTGTCTAGCCGTTGCAGCTGTGAGAATAAAATAAAAAAGAAGAACGAGGCAGAAGACAGAACAACTCAGAATAACAAGAACACGAAAACTCAGAAAGTACAAAAAGCATTCATACGAAAACTGTTAAATTTTACTGTTCATTGAGCAAAAAGTTGAGGAAACTCAAATTTTATATTCCTCTTGATTTGATTTTACTCTTTGTGAGTTGAGAGTTACAAGTAGGCTTAGCTGAGTGATTGTTTGTGAGAATCAAGCTAAGTGAATTGTAGCCAAAAGATTGGCAAATACTTCTTGTAACTTCTTTGATTTGATTGGATAGTAGAACACAACCAGTGAGGAGTACCGGGACCCTGGCTTGGAGCTAGAAGAGAGGATTGACGCACAAGGCGGAACCTCTATACATCGATTTGCAATCTCTTCTCCTTATCTCTCTTTATTCTCGAATTTAATTGTTTATGTTTTATACATGTGTTATTTACTCAGAAAGTTAATCAGAGAGTAAATTGTTAACATTTTTCTTACTCAGAGAGTTAGGCAGAAGGTTTACAATTTTGAAAGTGTTGTTTCAATTGTAATCAGAATTTTTCCTTAAAGCTTTTATTTGTCAAGATTATTGTCTTAAGAAAGTTTTAAAGCCATTTTAATTGAATAACCAAGTGGAGTGAAATTTTTTTTAAATTTTGAAAAGTAAATTAGATAACCAATTCACCCTCCCTCTTGGTTATCTTTTCGAGACCAACACTCATTTTTACAATTAGATATTTGAATTTTCTGGAAGTTTGTAATTAACTCATTTTTGCATTTAACTACCTTGTCTAAGTATTATATGCTGGTTATTGGATTGATAAATTCAATGACTCATGAAGATGATACTAAGGATTATGAAGAAAATATAGGGTATAACTTATTATATTACCCATGATTAAAACATTAATTGTATAATTGAATAATAAGAGGAAATATTAGTTGATCTTAGGATGAGGTTTCCTACCAAAAAATGATTATGAAAATATCTTACCACTTTGAGATTAATTGTTTGATATGACCATTAAAATTGATGTCCAAACAATTATGAGTGGAGAAAATTTATGAATGAATGATAATAATTGTGTGGAAAGTTTGGATGGATATAGGAAAGTAAGAAACTGATCATGCTTTGTTTAATAGTTGATGAATATAACAGTGATATTTATGTAATTGATTAAATCATTAATTCGAGGAAAATTGTCAAATATGGTGGTCATCAATTCAACCTAAAAGAGAAACATGTAAACCCCAAAAAATGATTGTCATTGCAATTCCAATTTTATCATCGGACTTAAATCGATAAGTCTGGAACCTTAACTATCAATATCAAAACCTAATCGAGAAGCTCTAAACCCTAAGGAAGCTCATGAAAACCCTTGAGATAAATCAAAAACCCTAACAGACGATAATAAAATACCTTAAACCCTAACAAAACTAACCTTAATGGCTCTAAAACCCTAAAACATAAACTTTACAGCCAATTTTATACCCTAAATTATAACTTGATAAGTTTAATAAGAACTCAAATTCCTAATGTAGTCCATGAAATCACTCAAATGCATACTTACATAGTTGAAACTTATACGATATAACCAAAGAACCTTAATTGCATAACATAAAACTTATTACGTATAAGCTTTACTTGAGAAGCGATCCCTTATGACTAAATTTAATTCATTTGAATTTCAACTCATCAATTCAAATAGGCAAAAATAAATAAAAATTAATTATATCATGAACCTATCAAGTTGGCACCAATGCAACTCCAGATGGCAACTAAACATGACCTTAATGTCAATGTAACTCATCTATTCCAAATTAACTAACTTAGTCCTTCCTTTTTGGTCTTCCCACCAGTTTGCTCAAGTAAAGACACCTTAACAAATGACTTCTATGACAAGAATATTAACATGTGGATACCCATGTTTTTAGGGCACTATTGTGCCCTCTCCCTAATTAATGTACATGAAAACTTAGCTTAGGATTGTACTTAACAAAACTACTCTATTTTAATTTCCTTTTTCTTTTCTTTTTCCCCATGTTCTACCTTGGACACCTACGTCTTCCCCAAAAACAACAACAACAACCACATAAACTTTATTTAAATTTTCAAACTTGTTATCCCTTATCCTTCCATCTCCCTCTCAGTTTTTGCTCCATTTACTACCACATCTAGACCCCTTTATGCTAGCACAAAAACAAGGAAACAATTCCATTTGCTAGCAACCTCTTTAGGATAAATCAGGAGCCTAATTTTCTGATGTTGGCATGCTAAACTCAAAGGGAAAATTCTCAAAGGGAAAAGGAAGAAAGCCCAAGTGCCAACCAAGGCAACATCTTCCTTAGTGAGTGCATTAAGCACCCTTAGAATAGGTAAGCAACTTGTCACTTCCTTACATGTTTAAGCATGATGTGTTTGGTACTTAAGTTGATAATTTCATTGTGATTGGCCAAAAAAAAAACAATTGAAGAAGTAATGGTATTCTTTTAACTGTCCCTTAGCCAAGAATCCAAGCAAGAGAATTAGAAACAAATGACATGCTATTTATTTTATATTTCATGCTCATGTTACTTGGCTAAATGGTGCAACTTCCCTAAGCATAAGTTTTGTATGATATTTTCAGCACAAAATCAGTACAAAGGATAGAAGAGCCAACTTTAGTATAATTAACTTGATCAATGGTGAGAAGTTGGTAAGAGATTATTAGAATCTCTAATCTTATTATTGTTGGTTGACACCTTAAAAAAGTAATATGAGAGGAATTGAGTTGATCTTGCATGATAATTGTGGAGGAAATAATCTCAATATCAATGATTAAATGAAATGAAATAAATATAGATACGTCAATATGAGCAATTTGTGTATCCCCCTATATGACATTTGGCCGAGACCCTTTAATAACAAGAAAATAGATGGTGAACTTAAATTAACTAAATTGAAGTATTGAAATCAACCAATTGGGAGATATAGTCGAGTTAAAAATGAAAAAAAATCACACATTGGAAATATTTTAGGTATGTATGATGGGACAAGGTGAAGATTGTTGCATGAAGGCAACATAGACCACCAAAGTGGCTTGAAGACTACGGTATAGAATAAAATTATTAGTTACAGCAGTTAGCTAGCTTACATTGATAGAAGTTGTAAAAATAATGACTGTATAACAATCACATACATAGCATATGTAAAGAAAATAAATAGAATGAAGGGGCTATCAGAATATTTTCATCCCTCGATGCTTCCTATGAGTACTTGGAGAGTGGCTTCTTGAAATAGGCAAGAGAGTTTTCATTGTACTCTCAAAACAAACACGATTCTATTAGATAGTTGAAACCCTATGACATTAGAGGAAAGAAAAAGAAAAGAGAGAGGATCGACTTAGTTGTGTTGTACAATGAAAAGGAGGAAAAATTAGGGTTAGCTTTTATATTGAAGCTAATATAGTGTCATATAGTTGTGGTTTTCAGAGAATAGTAGTGGACTAAGCTTTATTAATAGGAAAGTTCTAACAAATCAGTGCTCTTATGTTGTCAATGGTGGAAACTAGAAGCTTATCAATGGCACCAAATATGGAAACTATCGAGAAAATGTTTCTTGCACTTCAATAACAACAACATCAATTTGAACAGCAATCTAAGTTCATGTTACAAGATTTATTAAAGTGCATGGAACAATCAAAGATGCAGAGAAATCATACTTCAATTCCAATGCACAGTTGGAAACTAATTCAGATTCGTCATTGTCACCATGCACTGATAATCTTGTGAAAGGCATAAAATTAGAGTTGTTAAAATTTTCAAGCGAAGGAGCTAAAAACATGGACTTATCAGTCTAATCAATTCTTTGACTTTTATGAAGTTGAAGATAAATAGAGAGTTACCAATTCATCATTTGCCATGATGGGTGATGATTTTTAATGGTTTAAATGGATTCATTTGAATGCCCATTTATGTACATGCTTGGAGTTCTTAAAAGCAATGGAAATTTGCTTTAGACCTTCTAAGTATGATAATCTGCAAGGCGAATTATTCAAATTATGCCAAGAAAGGACAATAGCACAATATCAATCAGCTTTCAAAGCTTTGGCAAATTAGGTGATTAGGTTATCTAAATATTTTTTGATCAATTGTTTTTTATCTAGTTTGAACTTGTTTTTATGTAAAGAATTATAAATATCAAAACCACAAAAGTTAGTACAAGCAATGGCTTTGGCTAAATTGCATGAAGCGAAATTGCATGATACATATGCATATAAGAAAAGTATTGTACCTATTACATCTCAGTTACCACAATCATTGAAATCTATCCATATAAATGTAGGCAAGATAGACCACCGAAGTGGCCTAGCTTAAATTGATAGAAGTTGTAACAATAATAATCATGTAACAATCACATACATAGCATGTCAGAAGAAAATAAACAGAACAAAGGGGATATCAAAGCATCCTCCCCTTCCCCCAATGCTCTCTATGAGTATTTGGAGAGTAGCTTCTCGAAATAGCCAAGACAGTTTTCATTGTACCTACAAAGCAAACATGATTCCATTAGATAGTTGCAACCCTAGAGTAGTAAAGGAAAGAAAAGGCAAAGAGAGAGGATTGACTTACCTGTGGTGTGCAACCTAAAGGAGAAAACATTAAGGTTAACTTTTATATTATAGCTAATATAGTATCATATAGTTATGCTTTTAATATAATAGCAGTGGACTAGGCTTTATCATTAGGAAAGCTCTAAAAAAGATTAAGTGGATATTTTATTGAATAATACCAATACCATTCCTTAGATTTGAATATATAGTCTAGACAACCTTAGAGTTAAATAACATTAGTAAAGAAGTGAGGATATTGAAGATTGTTAAGAAGCACACTATATTCGCAACCAAACCCTCTTATTTCATCACCCTATAACTTTCCTTTGGTAAAGATAATATTAGCAATGAAAAGTACGCCCGAAATTGTATGAAATCTACTATTTATTTATCGAAAATGAACTTTAGATGGCCTCTATATTGCTAAATTAAGAAAACATGTAAAACTAGGAAAAAAAAATTCACTAAAGTATAGGTTTATACTTAAGATTTCTTAACTATTTACTCATTATTATTATCGATTCCTTTTTCTGGAGACCCTAATTAAGATTTTGAGTACCTAAAAGATTATTTCGGCTCTTAACTTTGAAGATGGCTGAGAGAGTCATTCTGTAAACCCCCAAACTTTTGGAATCGGTTTATCTTAAAACCCTAATCTGGAAGTCAACAAAATCCTAGTTAGACGTAATAGCTTAAGTCCGGCAATCCTGAATAAGCAACTTGGAGAAAGTAAGTAAGAGTTTAGTATGTGGAATAGTACGTAATTACCTAAGGAAGCTTAAAACGATCAAGTTAATAAAACCGCGAATTGTTTTGAACCCGATCGGACACAGTTCTTGAAAAACGTATCCCGGGGCTCGGAATAGTAAAATATTTTTAATTAACCTGTTAGACTCGTAAAAATATGAGGATTTCAAAAATATCAGTTTGATAATTTTTTTGTAAGTAAAAATAACAGATATCGCAGTTATACGTGTATTTTCTTACTACCGATACTTTATTAGTCATATCTACTTTACATTATACTATTCACTACTATTCTACATTATTCTTTTATCTCTACTTTTTCTTATACCTACTCTTACAAACACCATAACCTATAACATTTACTTTTTATCTTTCACATAACTTTATTTCACATCTACCTTACTTAATATGACATTTATTTAACAAAAATACAAAATAAAACTCTCTCTTCCCCTCTACCACACTATGGTTGGCACTCCCCCCTATTTCATCTCTCTCAATTTTATTTCAATTTTATTTTATTTAAATCACACAAAATTTCACTCCTCATTTCCTATAAATACCCCTCTCCTCTTTCACTTCTTTCATGCAATTACTACTCACAAATTCTCTACAAAAACTCTCTCAAATTCTTCTCTCAAAACTCTCTCCAAATATCCTATCAAAACTCTCTCAAAATAATCTCAAACCACTTTCTACCTGCACAAAACTCATAACCACATAACACTTCAAAAACCTTCTTTAGGTAAACTTTTCTTTATAATTTCTTCTTCTCATGTCATGTAACTTTACATTACCATGGTGTGAGTTTCCAAAAAACTAAATGTTATGGAAGCTACGCTATGTTCATGTATTGCTCTTGTTCATGGAAATCTATTTATGTTTATGTTGTTATTTTGCTCATATTGTTGTTATTATATATAAATATTATTATGTATCTATATATATATACATATCCTTTAGAGCATATAAGCTCACTTGCAATTTATTTATTTCCTTGCAAAGTAATTTATTTATTTATTTCATTGTAATTTATTTATTTCTTACTATTTTAAGACTAGTCTCTAGTCTTAGACTTGTCTTCATCAAGTCAAAACAAATTTTTTTCTCTTTCATTTTATTTTTCTTTTGGGACTAGTCTACTTCTTAGTCCCGGGAGCCTTGAAAAAGCTAAGACACCCAATACTTGCCTTTATTTATTATTTATGTTATTTTTGCTTGCTAGTATATTCTCATAAATCATGCCATTAAGATTGTTGTCTAAATTTTTCAAGCTCTAAAAATATTTGATAAAAAGAAGATTTTATTACTTAGGAATAAGTTTATATGAAATATAAAATCTATGGTTTAACAAAAATAAAGTCATTCCTTTCCAAGTTAAAAGAAGAACTCACTACAATTTTAGAAGCTACTTTTGTGTTAAAAAGCTCTTTAAATCATTTCTATATCACCTTGTTTTTCAAAAAGAAAATGATTTTTGATACAAAAATGATTTCTATGAAAACATAATATAAAGGAAACCTTATGAGAAAGGAATGAGAATTTTTAAATTAAGATCTTTTCGAACAAATGGTCAAAGAAATATTGTATATAAAATAAATAGGAAAAATAGCACTAATATAGAGAATTTAGAAAAGAAGAAAATTACTTTTCGAAAAAGGTCATCTAGGAAAAAAAATAAGTCAAACATAAAGTAATTCTTTGAAAACAAAAAGAATCAAAATATTCATTTAAAAAGATTTACAAAATGGATTCTTGTAAACTATATCTTTCTAAACTCCTAATTGACATTGTTTTACTCAAGAAACATAATTGGATAACAAACACTTAAGCATGAATAAAATATGAGCTAAGTAGCTATAGAAGAGAATTTTTCAACTATATAAATAACTAAGTATTTATCAAATAAATTTTGAATGATTTAAAGTTTGAAACAAAATTGTTTTTGAGATGGAAAATTCGTGGTGAATCTAATCACCACTGTTTTGGGGCCTAAATGGTTTAGTTTGATAAAAATAGTTTTAGAAATGGATAGATCTTTTCGAGTAGGTAGAAATCGGTATATTATATGTGCGATTCCGAGTTAAAATGGCCAAGTTATGGCCATTTTAAATTGGAATTCTCCTTTATACGAACTTTGACGTTCTCATGACAATGTTTTGTCAAAATTCAAGAAAATCATCAAGAAATACTCATTTTGGGTATTTTCTTTGACTAGGTTATTCCGAGGAAGAATACCTATACCCCGAGGACTATTTCGATTAAGAAGATTGTGTAAGCTACTCATTCGTATAGAAGGTTTGTCGGTATGGCATCGTGAGTTTATTTCCTTAAAATACTTTACTTGATTGTGCTTGATTGTGCTTGTAGTCTAGTTGCATTAGAATTAAGAAAAGACAAATGGATATGTATGTAAGATAATTTGTTGAAAGAATCCTAAGAATATCGAGACCAGAATTGATTTAATGTTTGTTTTAGTATAATGCTTGATTTATATGAGATTCTATGATCACCTTAAAATTGATAATAATGATGCTATGATATCATAAATAAATGGATTCATGCATACCATGAAATGAGTCACATTGCATTAGGTTATTATCCGTAGGTGAGAAGGATTGTAGCTCAGGTCGAAAGCAACACTTGGCGAAGTGACCGAAAGCGATTGCTTGGCGACATGAAGGAAATGCTTGGTGGAAAGTCTGAAAGCAAGGCTCAATTCAAGTAGACTTAATATGCTTGGCGATATTGATCGAAAGCATAAATTTTTTTAACTAAAACTACTTATTATGAGGCTACATATCACTAAACCCCGAATGTAGGGCGTAAATCTATTCAACATATAGTTCTTGAAAAACTATATGCTTTGTTTGAAACGTGTATGTTGCATTTCATATGTTTGCTTAAACAACTTGTTTGAGTTTTATTATAAGAAGTCATTTATGGAAATAGTTCTCACTAAGCCTATTAGCTTATACCCCTATAGATATCTTTTGCAGTTCACATATTTGTGGTTGAGGCCACGTGGACCCTGCAGTCAGGTATTTCCCTTTTGGTTAAGGAATTTCAAGATGAAGTTTAGTGTTGGTTAAAATGTAGAAATACTCTTGTAATAGATTTGTGACTGGGAAATGCCCCTAAATTTTGTAAGATTATTGATATGAACAAATGAATATTATGAATCCTTTCTTCTTAATTTGTTATTATATCTTTTTAAGCTTCATAATTACATGTATGGTCGTCTAAATTTGTGAGAGCACGTCTTACACTTAATATCAAAGCTTCTGGGAGTGGCTAAGGGTGTCATACTTAAACTTTAATATTGAGTGTAGCGGACTATTACGTTTAGCGTACCCCTTAGGGCGTGACACATTCCATGACCGTTACATTATTTGTAAATGTAATATTAGTGCATTGAATATTAATGTGATTTACATAAATGGGTTTAGGATTTCATTATGTGTGCTTAATATTGATGATTGGTGTAGTAACGTATATAAATGCAAAGTAATAACTCTTATTGCTTGTATGTAGTAGATAGCTTACAATACTTGATTTTCAGGGAACAAAATTGATCACTTGAAATGAATTTATAAATATTTAGCTTAATTAATAAATCAGTAATGTATTGCATATTGGACAACTAGTACCACATAGGGAATCTAGGTAGGTTTTGATCATGATAGAGTTCATCGGACCCTACAATGTATTCCCTTATCTAAGTCATAAGGGTCGGCAAGCTTTGATATTAAAAGTTTACCTTTAAGACATTCCTAGTTGGTGGATACCCAATGAAAGTACCATAGGCTTTAGGATTGTGAGGTTAATTAGAACAACTGAGAGTTGGAACTTCCATGGATAGCAAAATATTGGCTTATATATGTTTATTTTGATTAGACTAATAATCTAGTAGTTTATATCTAGTTGTGCCGTTTATAGATATTTTGTGATACCCATATACCTTTAATGATACTCTTTTGAGATATTATTTAGTCAGGGGCCCACTGTCTCTTCTTCATATATGGTAGGAATTTATATTACTTTCCCTTTATAATTATTTATGCAAATTCACTATTATCACTGCTTATGTAGTATTAACATTATGATTCCCATAGTCCAATTGTGCCCCTGATAGGTGATCACATCTTATACACAATATTAGAAAATGTTGGGTGATAAGGGAGTCATTCCTCAATTTTGGTACAGCGTATGGTAGGGTTATCGCGAATAGAGTACCCTTTAGGGCATGACAAAACAAACAATTGATAATCAACTAGTCTAGCCTTGAATCAAAGTGGTTGTTAACTTAACGTTACTTGGATCGTAAAATTTTGATGATAAAGATAAAAATAAAAATAAATAAGATTTGGGGGTCATTAACCAATGAAGATGAAGAAATATGTCTATCTAAAAGGATTTAAACTATCACCTTGATGGTAATTCGTTGTCAAAAGAGGCTAACGAGAAGTTGTCGAATAAAGAATGAGAAGAAAAGCTAGATTAAGGTGGGATATAAACCTCTAAAATGCTCAAATAGGAACTTATAGAGTAGGTTAGAAAGTAAACTAAGTTCTACTACCATGCCTTAATTTGTGAATCTAAATCTCAAAAGATGCCAATGGTTTTGCAACCTAGTAGCATCTTCCTTGGTCTCTTAAATGAGAGTTACCAGGTTTGAATTCCCTCTTTCCCATTGTAATGGCAAAAAATAAAAATAAAAATAAAAATAAAACCCAAAATAACCCTAAAAGATCTTAAACAAAACCCTAGGGAACTCTTATAAACACTAAGGGAACTTATTTTGGACATCTTATGTCATACCTCGAGGGGTATCCTAAACATGGCGGTCTACCGTACATAATATTAAAGCCTATAAATGACTTCCTTAGTCATGTAAAGGCTTTCATATCATGCACAAGGCATACAACACAACAAGATAATGCGTTAGAGTAGCAGAATTCATGTTGATAACAATTTAAATAGCAAGGCAAGATAAGTATAAACCATTAATCACAAATAAGGTCAATTACAATTCTTAGGGGCATAACCCACTAATGTCTTCAGATCTACATATGTATACATTTCCTAGTAATCTTCAAAATAATATCATATCACAAATTACTCATCAAGAAATTTTCAAAATGAAACTTTATTATATGCTCCTAATTGTTCCATGAAGGCTCCAAAAATCCATCGATGATTTCCTTAATGTCCTGTTCTTTGAATGGAGTTTCAAGTATACCTGTTTCAAACAAGACCTATAGTGTTATAAGCTTACAACATGCTTAGTGAGATATTTCTCCATCATTCGTACCAATAATCATAAACAAACAAGTTAGTTAGTCAAGAATATGCTATACTTATGTGACAATCACATAAAAATCACACATATGTGTAGTTATTCGGAACCTATACATGGATTGGATTTGCATCCTTTATATTAAGGATTAAGAAATTGCTGATGAAGATCCTGGTGATCATCTACTATTAGTCCCCAGGCACCTATCCATTACGTTCGGTTGTTATGGCTTAGAATCTAGAGTCGCATTCCTCGAGTGATGCAAATTTCCCAGGAAATAGCAAGGCCCATGTCCCACCATACTAGTGGCCCATCCAACTCTATGCACAGAAGTAGCAACCTTTCGAAATGTGACTTGTCGGATACTAAGCATGACCTTGCCATTCCATATTAAGATTCATTAAGGGCAATCAATCAATTCGAACACACATAAAAATCGAGCATATTAATAAATAAACACAATTAAGCAAACATTCTAGAGTCGTGATATGCTTAGTATTCACTTAATCACATAAGCAAGAAACACATGATTAACCTTTGATAATCTTGTAGAAATGTTACATCAAACTGCTCATCACATAAACAAAAGAAATAATTTAAGTGAGTATTTTATAGAGGTTCTGCTTAATTTTCTAACTCTATTTGTTTTATTCGTGGCATTTTTCCAGCTTACAGAAATTCCAACTTAAAACGGTCATAACTTGCTCATTTTAACTCGGAATTTCGCATATTAATAGTCATTTTCTACCTATTCAAAAAGATCTATCTATTTCTAGGGTTATTTTTAATATTTAAGGCTATTAAAGTCTCTAAAAAAAGGTGGTACAGATTCTTCCTATAATTTCCAGCCCTTAATTCTTGTATTTTCCAAAGTTTTACTTCACTTAGATGATTTATAGCAAACATGAAATATTTCTACCTTTGAAAATCATTTAGCATTATCCTAGTGATGTTGCTCCAAAATAAAATATGTAAAACAATCTCTCGTAAAAAGTAGCAATATTATGTTTTATAACACCACCGTTTGAATTGTAACCAAATTCTTTCCTTAAATTTGGTCAACACACGCCTTAAAAAAATTATGGTTTAATATATATTTGAAAACCTTAACAATCTTATATGTATTTCAAAATCTTCATTTGTCAATTTGTGACACAAAGTTTTTTAAGTGTATTTCCCTTGAATTCTTCTTTAAGTTTTGGTTTTTAGTTCTTAGATTTTGTAAATATGAAACTCAATTAAAGAAGAACTTGGTTTTATATTTATTTTGAATCCACGAATATTTCACTTTCACATAAAACTTCTTTTAACTAATTATTTTCCAAAACATGAATCTTTAGGTGTTTGTGAAGAAAATCATTCTAAGTTGTAATTTTTTTATTAAGTTTTAGCATATGAGAAAAATTTAGTGAATGACTTGTTCTAAATTTTTATTCTTATAATAACTCTTTTTTAATTAATAATTTTTCAACATATGAACATTTAGGTAGTTGTTGGAAAATTTATTCTAGGTTGATTTACATTAAAAAATATTCTTAAGGTTTGACTTGTTCCAAGGTTTTATTATATGTCTTATAAATAGATTTTAGAAAAATTTGTATAACAAAGAATTATCAACATTTGTATTTTTAGAAAACTCACTTTGATATTTTGAAAAAAATTAGTTGAATAACTGTTTTTATTCTTTTACTCCAAATGACAATTTTTCTTAAGTGTCAATGATAAAGTTTTTGGAAGTTGATTTATAAAACAAGGAGTTACCAATATTCACATCTTTGAAGATTTTATGACAACATCATTTATGATCACATATATGCATGAGTAAAATTTAGTAAGTGTACCAAGAATAAAATTATTATTACATACTTATAAAACAATAAAAAAAATTGGGATAAATAATTAAAGCAAGCAAATATCAAAAATAAAAGTATGGAAGTCTTAGTTTGTTATCAAGGCTTCCTAAGACTTGAATAAATTCTAGTTACCATGAAAATAAAAAAAAATTAAGAAAAGTATAAATGAAGAAAATATGGAAGTCTTAGATCTATTTCAAAGCTTCTCGAGACTTCGAAATGGACAAGTCTCATATATAAAATAAGAAAAGCGAGAAAATAATTATGAGACTCTTAGACTTCAACAAGGTTCCCAAGACTTGAATATAGTCAGTTTCATGAATAAAGCAAAGTAAATAAATAAGAAAATCATGGGAATCTTAGATTAATTTTCAAGACTTCCCGAGACTTCGATTATGGACAAGTCTCATTTATTTTGACTTTATTAAGGACAAATCTAACACCAGAAGTTGAGTAGTCTTATTTATTTGCAAGAAAATAGATAATGAACAAAGAAATAAGAGCATTATATAAAAGTTAGATTAGTAAGCATTAGGCTTTAAAAGAATATATACATATTTATACATACTAGCATATAGGAAGTTATGTTAGAGATAAGAACATAATATAAACATGGAGTTAAACGAGACATGAACAAGATGTTGTTTCTATGATTTCATTCCCTAGTATAAGCTTATAGAGATTTGTTTGAAATTATAATATACGTGTTGTTCATGTTATGTTAACATTAACTAAAGAGGGGGTTTAAGGTGCTTGCCTAAGGTAGAAGAGAGAAGATGGATGAAGAAAAAAATTTGTGAAAATCACAAAGAGAAGGGGAGATGAGCTCACGACAAAAGAGAAGAAGAAAGGGGAGAGTGTTTTTAAGTTTTCAATTTGCAAGAGTTTTGTTAAGGAAGAGAAATGAGAGTGAAAAATGAGAGGGAGGTTATGGGTATTTATAGAGAAAAGAATGAGGGAACTAAATATGTAAAAATACATGAAAAATAAAATAAATAAGAGGAAGAAAAGAAAATGACAGTAGCTGCACATGGAGAGAAGAGAGGAAAAAAATTAATTTAAGTAGAAAAAGTGTAATGAAGTATGAGAGAAGTTAAATAAAAAGTGCAGTAAAGTTTCATTGTAAGCTCCTAGATTTTATGCTACGGTTTATGTATAAACTATAAACCGAAGATCAACCAGAAACCCTAAAGTCAATAAATTTATAAGAAATCCTAGTAGATTTAGATCCAGCAAACCTGCACTTTTAATCCCTAAACAACAAAACTTAGATAATTGTGGATTATAGTCTGTAATAATATAACGAAGCTTAAAAATATCATATTCATTAAAATTTAGTTTGTTTCCGATCCTAACTAGATCAGATTTAGAAAACCGTGCCCGGGTATACCGGACGGTAAAAATATTCCGATAACACATTTGACTCGTAAAAATATAAGGATTTCAAAAATTTCAATTTCATAATGTTTTGGTATTTAAAAATATCATATATAGCCTAATTACGCGTATTTTTTTTACTATCAGTATTAATTTATCTTATCTACTATTCATGATACTATTCTATACTATTCATTACTATTAACCTCTTTCTACTTTTCTACCATCTATTCTTACATTCTACCATACCTATTTCTTACCTTTTACTTTTCCTATACAACTTTATTCACATCATACCTTACATATTATTACTTTTCATTAACAAAAATACAAAACAAATCTCTCTCTCCCCTCTTTCTTGAAGAACCGATGCCCCTATCTCTCTCATGTATCTATATTTTTTCTTTTTTAATTAATTTTATTCACATAATTTTCCCTCCACAAAACTCTATAAATACCATCTCTCCCTTCATTTCTTTCACACACTCATTTACCTTAACAAAACTCTATCAAAATTACCACTCAACTTTTCTCTCCAAAACCTCTCCTCATCTTCCCATACTTCCACTATTCACATATTATCACAACCGTTCTTTTTCTACCTCTATCTTTCTACCTTATGTAATATTCTTACAAATACCTTTTTACCGTGTCATGTAATTTAACATGATCATGGTGTGTGTTTCCTAAACATTTAAGTGTTATAGAAGCAACACTATGTTCAAACCTCGACACTTGTCATACAAATAGATTAAATAGAAAAATATAAATATAAAGATTAAATGACTACTATTGAACTCAATAAAGACCTAAGACTAGAACAATGAGTAGTAATGAGCCTATGCATGGATTTAAACCCTAAAATTCGATATTCCTAGATAGTATTAAACACCACTGATAAGATTTCATAGTGGGTATCAAAACCTAAGATATATAGATAATTTAGCTTCTATATCAAATGCGATATTAAGTAGTTAATCAACTACGCTTATTGTTGGGAAACGATAACCTAAAGATAAACTGTTAGGATTATAAATACACAATAAAAACATAAACAGATGTATGACTAAAGATCTAGACTTTAAATAAATATTTGAATTACACCATTATTCTAATTAGGGTTTTCTTAAGCTATTGGAGCCTAAAACAAAAATTGACCTAATAAGCTTAGGAAACCTTAATCGTGGGAGATAAAATGTTAAAAACCATTAATCACGTAAATTTAAAACTTAAATTTGTATCGTTTGATAATCTAAGCATTTTGTAGAATTTAATAAAAATATTTTTTGTACAAAAACTCTCAAATATTAGCTAATTTGTACCCAATTGACTTAATAAACTACCCAAAAATATATATAATTATTATCTAAATATTAGTATTATATATATATGCTTGCAGCATTCGGTTAGATGTATAAATGTAGGGTTTGGATGTTCTTGAGAAGTGAGAACTGAAATTTGTCCAAATAATGCATATAAGGTCAACAAAATCAACTCATTAAACCAATCAAACATTGCCAACTCAACCCCTCATTAATGACAACAAAAACAAGTGATAAAACAGTGTATAATTGTAGAAAATTCGTATGCAAATTGGTGAAGGAAACGCTCCAGCAATCTTCTTCTTTTTCTCTTCTATATATATACCTTTAAGCTTCATAATGGATGAGCAAACAACTCTCATTTACTCTCGAAATTTTCAGATCAAAACAACTCCTAAGTAGTAGCTAAAACAACCTAAAAATAGAAATCAAACCGCTCTAATCATCCCAATTAAAATCAAAGAAAAAAATAGCACAAAAAACGCTTAAACTGAGAACGAGGTAAGTTGATGTAATTTGGTCTGGTTTTTTTTTTTTTAAACTAAGAATTGGAACTGACTTTTGATGATCATAGGATCATAACCAACACAAAAACAAGCTTCGAATTTTATCGGATTGGCTCGAATAAGGTAATTTTCGAAAACCCTAGTTATACCTTGTTGATCCGAAAACCATAAATCATGTTGTTGTTTTGATGTTTTGAGTTGATATTTAAGTAGTAAAAGGTTGTAGAAACTCATAGGAATCGAATCATGGGCTGTGGAACGTCAGAATTCGACCGAAATCGGCCGAGCTCATTGGGGAAGACGATGAATAGTGCTTCCCCTGATGAGCACGGGAGGAACACGAGCGTGTTCCACCCCTTGTACCTCTCGGCTTTCACTATTTATAATTTTTTTTAAAACTGAAGTTAATTAAACTAAATTATATAATAATTAATGTTATAAATATTTTTAGGACTGTTATTATTTTTATTTATTTATTTTCTGTAAATATTAAGAGTGTTATTACTTATTAGTAATATAATATTAAATTTTTTGAAAATTGAATTTAAAAATGAAAATTTTTTCGGTATTAATAAATATATAGTATTTAAGTATTATATAATGAGATTATTAACATACATATTATGAATTAGTAATATTAATATTAGCAATAAAGGATTATTAGTAATATAAATTATTATTATTATTAATTTAATTCAAGTTCATTAAACTTTACAACTATAATTGTTAATATTTCTAATATCATTAAAAATACTTAAATTAATAATGTTGCTGAAATTATCATTTCTTAAATATTATTATATGTAATATTTATAATTAAAACTCAAAAGCTAAGTCTAAAGCTATTTTAGTAATATTACTACTAATTTTGACTTTAATAGTAAGGACTTGTGAATTCATGTTGATTTAAATTATATAATAAATATTACAAGTATTATTATTATGAAAAACATTATTATTATCATTAAACTTGTTTATTATTATTGTCATTTCCTAATTATTATTATTACTAATATTATAGTTATTACCGTGATTGTTGTTATTATTATTATTATTATTCGGCCAACAATGATATTTCGAAAATAATTTTATTTAATTTAGCAAATCTTTATGTTATTAAATTTATTATCATTATGGATGCATTTAATTAGTTTTATAAGAAAAATTATAAGTTTAGTAATTACTAAATATTTATTTAAATGGATACTTATAAATAATGGATAACAATGGAAATTTAAATAGTCTAAATTTATGAATATAGGGATATCTATACTTTATGAGGAAATTTTAGCAAGTAAATCGAAAGAAAATCGATAGTTCTAAACAATAATAACTATATAAGTGAATTAACTAAATTGTCGAATTCCCGAATACTTGCTTGATAGAGATAAGTATCAAACAAAGTCAAACCAAACAACTTGAAAATAAATATAGACTAATAATCAATTATCTTAAGATCTCCAAAGAATTAATATAGTAATAGAACGAAAACCCAGCAGCACGATAGGACACTTAGACATTCATGGGAGTCTAGTCATATAGTTTTTGTATCATTGATGAATATATTAATCATCTCAATAGGTGACTTGGGTACTTGTGAGGACTTTCCTAACGATTACTATGATTGATCAACATGAGCAGGTGAGTAATTCAGTCTTATTACCTTGTATGTGCTTGTGACTTAACGAACCTTAAATAAAAGATAATAATTTGAGTGTACTGTATGGCTTATGGGAAATGTTTATTGTATTGATTGCCAAGTCACTCTAATAATAATGACAACAGAATTATGTATGATTATATTGTTTGTATAACATGATTGAATGTTTGTATTGCTTGATCGCCTTCAATTTAATTAAAAACTACTGGTACCATAATGGAAATTATACATATTTTGCATAAAATAGCATTTGAGTAAGAGGTAGCCTACTACGTGTTAGTATTTCAGATCTCTGGTAATGCTTGGTTTATCTAGGCAAGAAAGCTATTAGTTAATCGCAAGATTACCTTTGTTCTGTTGATACCATACGAACTAAATGGTAAATGAAGGACGCCGCTTATGATATTGCTTGGAAATGACTAACACTTAGTGGAGTTTCTAAAGCTAAAGTAGGAAATGAATGTTAAGACACAATAAATTTAAATAGATAATTAAATTGAGCATTGTTGTTTCCTGAAAGCTTAGTCTCTCCTAGGTAGGTAGGCCATAGATTGTGATCCTTCAATCTCGATGAGAGGGTGCAAATCTTCATCATGTTTTGATTCCGAGTTATCCAGGCTTGTATTTGTACATATGTTTGATTGATACATTTCATATGATTGTTAAATAACTTGTGTGTGTGTGTGTGTGTTATGTGATAAGTTCTGGTTATTCACTGAGCTCTTGGTTTAGCTCACACTTCAACAATCCTTTCAGGTTCACATTGCAACCTTGGCTCATTACTACCAGGAGCATGGTCCCAGTAAGAAATTAGAAGCTGTAAGCTTAAGGAATAGTATATGATAAGAATATATATTTTTATTTTAGTTGCAAGTATCTTGCATTAGAAACTTTAGCTATGTATTTGCAGGAGTTTATAGAAATGTTATGGTCTGCAATATTTTTATTATTCACAAACTTAGTATGATAGTTTTTACTAATTTATGTCTTATATATATTTGTTCATCTTATCCAAGCAACTAAAAGATCCTGTTTATTGAAATTATGTCATTCTCAGACGGTAAACTAGTAATAGTAATCAAGTGTATTTTGTTTACTACTACTAGAGTACCATCGGGGTGTGATACTAATCTTTCCAGTCTTTGACTTGTCCTCACCAAGTTAAAACAAATTTTCTTATTCTTTTGTTTTTCTTTTTAGACTTGTTTATGTCTAAGTCCTGAAGCCTTGAATCAAGCTAAAACTTCGAATACTTAATATTTATTATTTGCTTATCTTTATATTTTCCATCTTTCTTATTAAATATTTTTATCATGTTGCTTAGCTATAAAATCATATTCATGCATGATCATGTAGGTCATTGTCTTAATAAGAATAAAAATTTCTTTCTTAAGTAAAAAAAAATTAATTTCAACTCACTTTAAAAATATAATTTTATCACTTAGGAAAAGTTTCATTGAAATTTAGGATTTTATGTCAACAAAAGTGCTTTTCAAAGAATTTTAGACAAGGTCACCATAGATTTTAGTGTCGCTAAAGTGCAAAGACTTTTAAAAAAAAATTAACCAAGAAATTCTTCACTCTCTCTTTAAACTATCATTAAAATCTTAATGTTAATAATGCTTTACTATGAGAAATTTTCTTAAAAATTTGTTTATAAAATCCTTAGTATCATTTTTAATAAATACAAAGATCAATACAAAGATAAAAACAAACTTTTCAAAATAAGTTAAAATCAACTCACCAAGTACAAACTACTTAGGAAATAAAAATTGTAGGTAACTTGAAAAGACTAAAATTTTTTTAATCTAAGTTATCTTTTAAGAGTTAAGGAAAAATAAATTCTATTACATATTTAATGACTCAAAAATCTTTAATTTTATTTCCAAACAATTTAAAATAATTTTTGTCAACTTCACTTTTTAAGTTATCAAGACAAGATTGTTTTATGAAAATCATTGATTAAGACAATATTATTAGAATCATGTGTATAATATGAGTTGCATGTGTATTAAAAGGATTTTTCAACTATATAAATATTTATATATTTGCTATGGGATTTTTGGTTAATAAAAAGCTTGGAAAAATCATGTTTTAAGGGCTAGGATTTTCGTGTCAATTATGTACTCATCTTTTTGGAAATCAAATGATTTTTTATGATAAAAATAACCTTAGAAATAGATAGATCTTTTTGAGTAGGTAGAAAACGGTATATAATATGCGAAATTCCGAGTTAAAATGAGCAAATTATAGCCATTTTAAGTTAAAATTTTACCACATACGAATTTTGACGAACTTGGTAAAATAAAATTTGCAAGTTTAAGTAAAAATTTCAAGAAATACTCATTTTGAGTATTTTTCTTGTTTAAGCAACGAAGAGCTCGAGTTTCCTTATCCAAAAGACTACTTCGACTAGGAGCTTTCTACCGTCATGGCTGAGCGAGTTTGATTTCTTACATTCTTGTACTTATGTTTTTACTTACAGATTAGCGACATTAGAATTAGGAAAAGATAAAACATGAAAGAAAATGTTCCTTAGATATATGGTTGAAATGGTGTTAAGCATATCGAGGCGGGAATTGTTAAATAAATAATGTTTGATTTACATATTGAAAATTTATAGGAGCCGTAATAGCATCAGTCTTTGGATTGAGGAGCTTGCAATACCCGCTATCATGGACTTCATGTATAATGAAGGGACCTTCCCATTTTGGCGTGAACTTTGGCGCAGGTATACTTCGGCGCACATGCTCGGCTGCACGAAGTACAACATCACCCACTTGAAATGACCTTTTCTTCACCAACCGATCGTAGGCCATACCAAGCTTGTGTTGGTAGTTGATCAAGTTGTTTTTGGCCATATCTCGTCTTTCATCTAAGGCTTCCAAGTCTATTATGCGTAAAGCATCTGGCTCAAGCTCAGCATTGATCGCTAATCGTGCTGAAGGGATCAGAACCTCTATAGGCACGACTGCTTCGGCACCATATACTAACGAAAAAGGTGTTGCTTGTGTTGGTCGCCGCTTTGAAGTCCTGTAAGCCCAAAGTGCTAGGGATAGTTTATCGTGCCATTCTTTATGGTTATCGTGTACCATACGACTCAGAACTTTAAAAGAGTCTTGTTCGTAGCTTCCGCTTGGCCGTTGCCCTTAGGGTAATAAGGGGTTGACTTTACATGATCAATACCATATGATTCCAACAGTTGTCGAACATGTGAATTGATGAAAGGAGTGCCATTATCTGAAAGGATACGCTTTGGAATCCCGAATCGGCATATAATGTTCTCCTTGATGAAGCTTGCAACTACCGTCCTTCTTTAAAGGAATGGCTTCTACCCATTAGTAAAACATTCAGTTCCAACTAGGATCCAAATACAACCTCTAGATGGCGGGTGAATAGGACCGATTAGATCAAACGCCCAAGTGTGGAAAGGCCATGGTGTTGTTAAGCTGTGAAGTGCAACTGCAGGAGCATGAATCACATCTCCATGTTCTTGGCAAGGAACGCACCGCTTAACAAAATTGGAACTATCTGATTCCATGGTTGGCCAATAGTACCCCATGTCTAGTAGCTGATAATACAACTTCCTTGCGCCTTGGTGCTCACCGCATTCTCCAGCATGTACCTCGGTTAATATCTCTTCTGTTTCAGGAGATGTAATGCATCTGAGAGGCTTTCCCATGAATGAGACTCTATACAACTCATCCTCATGCATTAGGTACTTGCGTGCCTTCCTTTTTACTAATTGGCATCCGTACTATTAGTTGGTAACACGTTATTCTTCAAATAGTCAATGTACGGACGACGCCAATCTCCAGCACTTGCGACAAAATTACATTCTTTTGCATCTGGTAACTCAGAGCACTTAGGACAATGCATTTGCATAGATGCATCCTTAGCCATTGAGGGCCAATAATACCCTGCACGTTGAATGCGACGATACAAAGGGGTCCTTCTTCCCCACACCAGATTTATGATACTTGTCTAATTTTAACGAGCCTGTTTCGCGCAAATGCATCGCGATAGAACGCCCTCCGGTCCTTTAAAGTACAAAGCGCCATTGATACGAATAAAATTCTTCAAGGTTACGATGGAGGCCGCATTGGGTTGCGCTAATTGATTCTTGATACCAACACGCCAATCATCTCCTGTTTCATCATCTTCCTCCAACAATTGCAAGGTTGTGCAAGGAATAGTTTTCTTGATAACTTTGACATCTAGGCTTTCATCTGAAGCATGCATTGGAATCTTAGATGCCAATGTTGCCAATGCATCTGCGTAACGGTTCGTAGATCGTTTGGTATGTTCATACCTTACGACTTCAAACTTCCCAATTAGAGCCTGCACTGCAGCCCTATAAGGCGCAAGTGATGGCTCCTTGAGGGCATATTCACCATTGGTCTGCTTAATGATCAAATTCGAATCGCCACGAATACACAAGTGGTTTGCTCCAGCTTCCAAGGCAAAGACGATCCCGAGTAACAATGCCTCATACTCGGCTTCGTTATTAGTGCAATGAAAGTCAAGTTTGAATGCCAAAGGTATTTCTTGGCCATTAGGTGATGTTAATACAACTCCTGCTCCCCACCCTTGACTTCCTGATGAGCCATCAAATTGAAGTGACCATTCTCCTTCTGTTTCGATCATGAGTGAGTCCTCGTGAAATTCTGCTGGTATAGTATCTGTGATCACATCTTCACTTTCGTTCGGAAAATGAGCCAAGAGATCAGCTAAGGCCTGTGACTTAACAGCTTTAGGAGTCTGTATTGTAATGTCGAACTCTCCAAGAAGCAACAACCATTTTGCAATACGCCCAGACAATGCTGGTCGTGACAATAAATACTTGATAGGATCTGACCGTGTGACAAGGTTAACCTTATGTGCCAGAAAGTAGTGACGTAATTTTTGAGTTGCAAACACCAGCGCGAGACAATGCTTCTCGCAAGCTGGGTATTTGACCTCACTTCCTTGAAGTGAGCGACTCAAATAATAGACCGGGCGTTCTTGGCCGTCTATTTCTTGTGCAAGTAAAGCTCCGATTGATCTGCTGGTAGAAGTGAGATATAATATCATCGGTACTTGCTTCACAGGCATAGTCATGGTATGAGAAGAAGTGAGAATTCCCTTAATTCTTTGAATCGCATCTTCATGGACTTGTTTCCATTCAAATGCAATTCCTTTCTTCATAAGTTGATGTAAGGGATGCGAAATCTCTGCAAGTGCAGGCATGAATCTCCTAATATATGAAACTTTCCCCATGAAAGTTTTCAACTCTTTCAAAGTAGTTGGCGAGGGCATAGACAATATAGCTTGTATTTTTGCAGGATCAACATCAATTCCCTTCCTATGGACCACGAATCCAAGGAATTTTCCCGAAGCAACTCCAAAGACACATTTCAAAGGATTCATGCGAAGCTTATACAATCGACATCGTTCAAAAACCTTCCGAAGATGGACCAAGTGGTCCGGTGCATGTTTTGATTTCACGACTATGTCGTCCACGTAATCCTCCATGAAATCATGCATCATATCGTGAAAAATGGCTGTCATTGCCCTTTGATAAGTAGCACCAGCATTCTTGAGTCCAAAGGGCATGACAGTATAATAGAAATTCCCAACAGGCGTTCGAAAGGCAGTACGCTCAGCGTCTCCAATCGCCATCTTGATTTGATTATACCCGCTGAAACCATCCATGAATGAAAATAATTCATGTCCTGCCGTGACATCCACTAAGGTGTCTATATTTGGCAAAGGGAAATCATCTTTAGGACAAGCCTTGTTCAAATCACGAAAATCCGCAAACCCTTATTTGACCATTCTTTTTTCTAACAGGTACGACATTTGCGAGCCAAGTAGGGTGCTCGATTGGTTTGATAAAGCCTGCATGAAGCAACTTCTCAATTTCATGTTTGATTTGAACCTCAACCTCAGGACGGAAAACTCGTTGTCCTTGCTTAATAGGAGTAGTGCCCGGGGCGATATTTAGTCTGTGCACTACAAGACTAGGATCTAAACCTGGCATCTCATCATATGCCCAAGCAAACACGTCCCTATATTCTCTCAACAAATCAATGAGAGGACTTTTAACATCTTGCAACAAACCTTTGCTGACAAAAATTGGCCGCGGCGACTCTCCTGGTCGCGCTAGATCCAATTCCTCAATTTCTTCATTCTGTGGCTTTATTTGATCTTGCATTTGTTGAGGGGCGGGTTGAATTTCTTGAATCGGTACAGGGTCTGAAGAAGAACAAACTTCCTTAGACCCTGGAAACCGTCATAAGAGATATACTCTTCGCCCATCCTCTCTAACATAACTTTCAACAGCGTCAGCTTGCTTGTTCTTCTTTTTACCTCCTCGACAACCACGCATTTTTCTCTTCTTTTGTTGACCCTCTTGAATTTCTTCCCAAGTGGGTAATGGTACACCTGAAGCTCTAGCAATAGCTGTCTCACCTCATCATCGAGTACTCATTGAAGAAGGTAGATTCAATGAAATTTGCCTCATCGTGCTCGAAGGATTCTTTGTAGCAGGAATAAATACATCCTTCCCTTTCCAATGTCCTTTGATACATTGATGCATCGTTGATGGCACTAAATTGTGATCGTGCAGCCATTTCCTACCTATCAAGAGGTGGTAGGACACAGGCGCATCAATCACGTGAAAAGTAACACTACCACGGATAGGCCCAATCTTAAGATCAACATTAACTCTTCCAATGGTCTTTGTTGTAGTATGACTAAAGCCATTAACTGAAATGGGTTGCTTCACCAAACGACGATAGTCAATACCGCAGCTTCAAATGTAGTCTTAGGCATGATGTTGAGAGAAGAACCAGCGTCAATGAATGTCCTCTTAACTGGATAGCCATTAAGTGTGCCCTCCACATATAATGGTCGATTGTGATTTGGACCGTCTACACACATATCTGCATCAGTGAACAAGATTGCATTTTCATGCGCTCGAGCCATTCTTTTGACTGGCTGCGCTGCACTACACTCGGCATATTGTCCCTCGGAAATTTGCGCGAGCATAGTTGCTGCTGCAAGCCTTGCCTTCTCATCAAAGCCAAGTAGATCAAAGAAATTTCTAAAATTTGAAGTCTTCAAAAGCGCCGCAGCAATGGGTGCACAATCATTTTCCTCAATTACATGTTGTTTTCCTTTTGTGTTACTTGCCTCAGTAAGTGGTGTATCACTGGCCTCGACCATGGCAGGATCATGAATAACGACGTTGACAGCACCACGCTGATTGTTATGGGTTGGAAGTGGATTGTTCCTAACATCATTATTTTCAATAACAAGCTCTCCACTCTGCACTCTTTCGTTGAAAATTCTCTTCAAAGTAAAACAATCCCTAGTAGGATGCCTACAATCCTGTGGAACCTACAAAACTTGGGATCATTCCTCTCCTCTTGAGTTGGTAAACGCTCTACCCCGGGAGCTTAAGATTTCCATCTCTCAACCATTGATCGAGCATAGCATGCACTTTTCCCATCGAACAAGGATATGTTGGCACTTCCTTTGTTCTCTCACGTCCAGACTTTTCAACTCTTCGTTTCTTCTCATCTTTGGGATCCTCACTTTGAGTTGCATTCACAGACGGTCCTCTTTTGTTAAAATTCACGCTTCCTCCTCTCTGTCGCATGACAGAATTATTAGTCCTTCGCGCATTCTCAACCAAAGTGGAGAATGAGGCTAAAGAGAGATTTTCCAGGTGTACCGCATATTCGGTGAACATGCCTTGGATGCAAATTTTCACCAGCTCTCTTTCGTCACATATGTCTTGGATGTCTAGTGAACGTTCCCTGAAACGCTCAATATAATCCATCAAGTCTTCCTTGGGCTTCTGGCGAATCCGTCCCATATCAGTCAAGGTCACTCGTTCCTGTGTGGAGAAGAACTTCTCTAGGAACATCTTGCACATAGTTGCCCATGAATCTACTGATCCAGGAGGAAGGTTAACGTACCATGTGTACGCTTTCTCTGTAAGGGACTTAGAAAATTCTTTCAACTTGAGATCATCATCAAATCCGTAAACCTCTAGCGTTTCAATGAACTTCAACAAATGTTCCTTGGCACTTCCTTTCTTACCATTAAATAGCATGAATTTGGGACTCACATAGTCTTGAGGGTATGGCTTAGCAGCAATACGTTGATTGTATGGGAGTTTGAGATCCAATACTCCCACATCAGACTTAGCTTGTATTTCCCTCAAGTACATGTCTAGATCTTCCTTTGTGACGAAAGTAACTTTAGGAGTTGAAGTAGTAACTTCAACTGGTGTAGCAAGTGACAGTCTGGAGTGGAGTTGTATTTGGTTGAGCAGCAGGTCCACCAATGACAATCTGTGGCGTAGTCTGTGAGGATGAAGATCCTCCGGGTTGAACATGTACTGTAGGCTGGGAAGTTGAGGGTCCTCCTAGCTGAATTCCAGTGTTCACTACCTGAGGTACAGGCAATTGTGTAACTATAGGCTCCAACGGAGGGGCTTGCTCCCTACTTCCAATAGTGTCATGTTCAGGAGTAGGAAGAGGATCAACAGGTCGAGCAACTTGAGGTGCCTGAGAAGCGCGTTGTTGCGCAACAACAACAGGGTTCGACGAAGTCGCACCTTGTTGCGTAGCAGCAATAGCAGCTATTCCAGGCAGGTACTGAGCAAATATTGTCATGAATTGTTGGAATTGTTTTGCAGACTCTTGCATTGATTGATTGACTTGTTTGGTATTTTCTTGCACAGCACGCAAGATCGTAGCATTGTCTATTTGAGCACCAGCAGGTTGGTTCACATCCTCAAGTGCTGGCATGTCATGTTCAGTAGCCTCGGGATCAACATTAAGTTCTTGAGTTGTACCCTCAGTGGGATCGGTAGGTCTCTTCCTTGGAGGTGCCATCACACAAGTGTTGATTTCCCTCCCCAGTGGAGTCGCCAAAAATGTGTGGGTATGAATCCGGATGCAACGATCACGTGCGTGTCGCGTGACTATCGCGCTACGCGTGACCTAGGGAAACAACACGTGATAGGATGATCAAGAGAGAATCGTGTAGGGAGGAGGAGTAGGCAATCTCAATAGGCTCTAACACACGTGTGACAGGTAAGGGAGCTAAATAGCATCAACCTCACTGAGTACTATGGATTCGTGTATGTTCTTGAGTAAATTAAGTGTTTGATTCACCAAGACGGAAATCCGGCAGCACGACGGCGTTTGTCCAAGATTTCACCTTGTCCAAATGAGGTAAGGACTAAGGTATTTATAGAGAATCCAGCTGTCGATGTCGTCCGTCGGATCGACAGACGACCAACGGCTAGGATGAGTCCCTCTCATTATGGATATGGTTTGGGCTCCCTTATGGACCCAGGCCCATTGAGGCCTTCATAGCAATGTGTGTGAGCCAATTTGAGAAAGGTTGGAATTGGGCAGGCCAATTCCAACGGGCCCTACTCCAAGCCTTCCATGCCAAAACTCCCATGATCATCCCAATTGGATTGGGCCTAACTCTTTAAGCCCTGTCACATTAGCCCAAAAGTTAAATCCAAATAATAATTAGGCTCAAGGCCTTTGTAATCAGATTTGTACATCTACATTTTGCCCCCTGACCAAGTCCTTCGGGTTTCATCGGAGGGTTTGGGCATTATTTCAAGCCCTTTCGAATGACAAAAGTCTCATACAGCGCATGTGCGCTATAACGTAGCTGCACTGCTGCTTGGTGTGTTAATTTCTTAATGGCTTGCAATGTAGGAATCTAGTGCAACATTGTCAAATAAATCTCCTTCTTAGGAACAAAGGCTGAGATACTCGACAAGCTGCAGCCTGTAATAAAGGCTCTTTGTCGTTTTCGAACCAACTCTCCAGTAAAGTAATTGTTTGCATTTGAGAACTCTGTTGCACCCTAAATGAGTAGAATCTTGATAGAAGCTTAAGACCATGGCCATGGCACTCACGCCCTTGTTATTCACCGCATTGTTTCCGTTCGTTTGAGTGATCCTATTCCTTTACTCCCAAAACAGTATGTTATGCCGTGACATAATCTTACTCGCCTACTTTGCATGATTGAGCCCGATTGAGCCTGTGTCGATTTTTTTGAATCTTCTTGCTCTTCTAATAAAGACTTTGCTTGAGTTGGGTCTTATGAAGCCCTCTACCATATCATCATTCATACTTGTCTCAATCGAATCAAAGTGAAGAGCAATATATCATTCCTATAAGGTAGGGTATCGGGGCACTTCGGGCTTCTTCCAGAAAAATGATGTTGAACATTGATCTTCCATAAAATATAGTCCCATAATATGTAAATTATAACTTCCACCGTTGATGTTCATTGGAGAAGATTATAGAACCTTCCCGTAAAACCCTAGAATGTATAATATGCTTTTTTTTTTTACCAAAAAAGGAAATTTTTACCAAAAAAGGAAACCTATCTAAATAATACCTAGAGCGAAAATAGATGAGTGGACGAGATTAATGCCACAGACGGCATATAAAAGGATTATCCTATGAAAAAATATGACATGAAGAAAAGTTACCAAAATAGTAAAAACACGGTTTTGAAGGCCTAAACGAAGGAATTTGGCCGAAAACCGGCTTGAGTCATGAGCAAAGCTATGAGTATTGCTCGTTGGGCCGTTTCCCTTCAGCATATGGTCTCGCTCGGTAAAAATTCAAAACTCCCCAAAATTACAAAGCTGCCATCTCAAAATCACAAAACTGCCATCGACACTATCGCATTCACCTACACTATGCCCTTGCATGCCAGCATGCGAATTTCTTGCTGCTGCTGTGTGCTGCTGCTGTGCTGCTGCTGCTGTGTGCTGCTGCTGCTGCTGTGCTGCTGCTGCTGTGTGCTGCTGTGCTGTGCTGCTGCTGCTGTTGCTGCTGTGTTACTGCTGCTGTGCTGCTGTTTTATTTTCCTCATTGGGATAGACACAATTGGCTATCTTTTTGCTTCCTTGCCTCATTTGCTCACGTTCTTCTCCTATTTATACATCCTCATTGCCCTTCTTTTTCCTTGTCTGTCTTCTCTCTGTTTCATCTTCATCATTTTTTTGTTTTAAATTTGTATAATGCTGCCATTGAATAGCTTTGTCGGTTGAGGATTCCATCTTCTTTGCTTGGATAAAAGCTCAGCCGCATAAAAGCTGCTGGTTTGGTTTCTTTCTGTTTCCACTCCATTCTATCAATGCTATTGCTCTGTTTTTTTTTTTTTTTAAAAAAACTGTTGGTATTATTAAAAAGAACTAATCCTTTTTATTTCATTCATGACAGCCATTTAACATCCTGATTTAGTTCAACAGAGCTGGATTGTACTTCATTCATTGCTATTCAGTTAAACCCCGGTTCATTGTTGTCGAAGAGGCCATATTTGTAGCCAGAAATCTTCCGTCCATCTCAGGTTTGCATCAGTCGTCTCTGTTTTATTGTAGTCTGGTTGAGTGAGGATTTAAATGAAGAATGTGTGATTGAATGGAGCTTGGTTTGATGCTAATATTGAATGATATATTGATGATCTAGGATGGTAGGAGCTCTTTAGCATCCTCTGTAGACATTTGTGCGTAAGAAGTATCTACGTGAATATTCAAATATAGGATTATATGTAGCAACAAGAGGAGTACAACCAGCTTTTACACAATAGGATCTTTGTTTCTGTTTTGAGGTTATTCCAAGAAAATTTTATTGGCTCTTGATGGATCTTCATCCTTTGTTTAGTTGCTATTGTCTTTAAGTGTAGGTCAGTAAGTCACAGTGCAAGAGCAGTATCTTCAAGGTTGATTTCGACCTTGATTCATTCCAACTTTACCAAAACTCATAACATAAAAATTAAAGATCTTTTCCTTAGCTTTCTATAGGATTTTGAATCACCTCAAAAGGAGTACGGGTGAGAGAAATATCCACAATTTACTCAACCCCATCAAATCTGTGAATCAGAACATTTCACTATATATCCCGTATATTCATAGCTAATTCTGTATTGATGCGTCGAGAATCCATCAAAATTCAAAAAATGAAAGTTGTAGTTATTTCTTTTATCTTTCCAAGGAATTTTGAATCACCTCAATAGGACTTCTCATGAGGGAGATATCCACATTTTCGCGAACTTCGTCAAATCTGCAAAACCAGGGATCTTCACTGTCATGCATTGACTTTGTGACAAAAACTGTATCGATTCGTTTTGAATCCACCAAAACTCAAAACACAAAAGTTTTAGATCTCCCTCTTAGCTTTCTAAGGAATTTTGAATTGCCTCAAACGGAGCTCATACGAGAGAGATATCCACATTTTCGTGAACTTCGCCAAATCTGCAAAATCAGGGATTTTTGCTGTCATGCAGCGACTTTATAACAAAAAACTGTATCGATTCGTTTTGAATCCACCAAAACTCAAAACACAAAAGTTTTAGATTTCCCTCTTAGCTTTCTAAGGAATTTTGAATCGCCTTAAACGGAGCTCATATGAGAGAAATATCCACATTTTCGTGAACTTCACCAAATCTGCAAAACCAGGGATCTTTGCATTCATTGAAACAACATTCTTTCTTCACGACAATATTGGTATCAAAACCATTTTTCAACACAAACCCATAGGCTTGCTTTCCCTCAATAAGAGCTGCCAATATCCACATTTTGTGTGTGCTTTTTATTATATATGGTCAGCATGAGTGAAACCTTTCTTATTTGTAAAACTAACTCATCTCATTTTCTTGTAATGCAGGGCTCTAGATTGAAGTATTGAATCTCCACCGCGTATCTTCTTGACTTTGCTTTTGTAAGCATGATTTTCTTGTTTTATGAACTCATATTAATGTCATCAACTATTAATGATTCTTGCGTTCAAGAAGAATACTAAATTCATCATTCACATTCATCATGTGTTCCATTCATTCATCTAATGACCACGGTGCCTCATGATTTTTAAGACGAAGCTCTTTGTTGTCCATGTTCCGACCGCATAAATGGCAATCTTGAGACCATACACTGTACGATGACACTCTCAGCCGTCCGCGTCCCAAACTTCATGTGACAATCTTGGAACCGCACATTGCGTCCGTGTTCCATTCCTCACATGATGATCTTGGCACCGCACCGCTATGAGAGAGGCTCTCCTCGGTTATTTGTGTCTCACTTGCCCATGCGACGATCTTGGAACCGCACCACTATAAGAGGAGACTCTTTCTTATCTTGTGCACCCAGTCATTTGGTGAATGAATGAGATACTCCGGTAGCCGATGCACTTGTTGCATATGTCTCATGTCACATATTTGCGTTCATGATATTAGCATCTCTTTTGATCTTGTATATGCATATAACTCCTTTATCATGTAGGTGTGCATAAAATAAACATCTTGAGGATGGTGAGGGAAAATAGAAAGGGTCGATCTCGCAGTGGCAACCATACAGACAAAAGTAATGAAATATTGGCGAATTCAGGTCATGTGCCGAAAGTTCCCTTGCCACGTAGTAAATGGCTTGATGCTACCATTCGAAATGATTTTTTCTGGAAAGATATCAAAAAGAGGGATTTGTGTGCTCATCCTCCTAAAGATGGTGAATTTCATTTCATCCAACCAGAGCCCCGAGTAAGCGATAGGAAAAACATAGATGAGAATTCCATTTTACGTTTCAGAAATGAAAGAAAGGAGCTTCCCCTTTCAGAGACAATGTTCAGTTACCCAAAACAGATATTGCAAGGATGGCAGTCATGGGTATATTACATTGTAAAGAATTCTCATTATAGGTCTCGTTTAGAAAGTGCAGGGATCAATTTTGCTATATGGATTTCTTCTAAAATGGTTATCCGTTCTCAAAGTGTTGAAGCATGGCGAGCTGTATTGGCACGTTGGAGTACATGTACACATACTTTTGTGACATCATGGGGTGAGATTACTCCAACCTTAGAAGATGTGTGCACATTGCTAAGTTTCCCTAGTTCTGGGTCAACTGATATTGTCACGGCTGAGATTTCAGAAGAGGATGAAAAATTGGTGGAAGTACTAGAAGCTGATAGACAAGAAGCGAGAGACAGTCGTAGACAAGCATCATTTTGTGCGTGGATAAGACATTTTTTTGAGCACGAAAGGACTCGATCCGAAGGCCCCCGGTATGGATGCGAGTAAGTGTGCGTTCCTTGCTTTGTTTATTTATGCTTGATTGTCATCACTTCAATCTAACCTTACTCATGACTTACGATTCATTTCAGGCATGAGTTAGAAGCTTTCATCGCTTGTTGGTTATCCATGTACGTGTTTCCCGGCGGGCCAGGAAAAGGTGTCAGTCCGCGACTTTTTAACTTGGCGATTCGTCTTGCTCGTGGAGAACGAGTTGCCTTGGCGCCTTTTTATTTAGGGTCTTTATATCGGCGCTTGGACCTTTATAGTGAGACTTCAGTTCGATCAAAGGGGCGATATATCATCGTATCAAATGTAGATTTGGGATTTCTACACTTGTTTTTCAGCGAACATTACAAAAGATATCCAGGTGTACCTGTTGCAAAACCTGATCCTCCTGAACCTCGAGCTTGGGCTTGGGTTGATAGGAAGCCTTTGGGTTCATTACTTGATATTATAGATGATGCTCATGAGGTCGACTTTCGCCCTTATACAAAGGAATTGGAGGGATATGAGTGGTGCACAACATATTACCCTTCGGGTTCCAAGACCTTAGTGAATCTGATGGAATGTGGTGAGCAGCTTTCTGAAGCTGAAGTAGTATATGTTCTCTGGTGTACACCTCGAGGTTTGCCTGCGCTTCACGATTGGTGTGATTCTTCTACTGAATTCTTGGAGCATAGAGTAATGTTGTACTCACCTCATCGGGTTGCACGTCAGTTTGGGTTTGATCAAGGTGTGCCTCCTATTGTGGCTATCGACACAGATTTCAATAGATGCTGTGAGGCAATCAGTCTTGAGAAACGCCATGAGCTCTATTGTTCTGTCAGACAGATGTTTTTTCCATCTATCAATCGCTCCGGTGTTGCATCAAGTGGATGGTTAACGTATTGGACAGGGTGTCTTGAGGCATTCAAGAAATATACTCTTTCAGCTATAGATGACAGTTTGCCAGAGTCGATCATTTATAAGCATGAGTCCACTTTCAACTTCCGAAAGATGACAAGAATAACACTTCAGGAAAAGCGGTGATTGGGCGGACCATGCCTCCTGCATCAATCATCAGTCAAATCAAGCGTCCTCGCCTTTGTGAGGTATTAAATCTTGTTACTTAAGCTGTCTATATTATCGTTTCTTTACATACTATTGATATGTCATTAACCATGGTTTCACTCCTTTTTTTCTTTTCAGGACGAGTTGAGGACAAGCCGAGTCACAAGCCAAAGTGAGGTTAACAAAAATATTTCTGGCGATGGAAACGCCAGCACTTCTGGAATATTTGCTTCATCTAAGTCTTCTTCGCCGAACACTCACCCTTATCCCAATCGATATGGTGTTGGGAAGGTATTGCAAGCAAGAGGTGATAATACATCTGCTGTAGTGATTGATGATGATGATGATGATGATGATGATGAGGACATGGCCGGTGAGGAGCAAGCTTCTGACGACTTTGGAAGCGACAGAAGCGATCATGGAAATGAAAGCATACAGGAGGAGGATATTAATGCATATGCAGAAGCGTTGGCTGCAGAGATTCACGGTGAGGGAATTGATGATGTCCCTTGTAATAATGCCTCCGAACCCCCGGCACATCAGGATACTACTCTTCCAAATAATGAAATACCAGAGCAAGTTGGAGGGGAGAACACACCCGCATGTGATAACTTCGGGGGAGAGTGTTTCGTTTTATGAATTCCTGGTCCCCCCTATTTACTTGGAGTCATTAAAGAGGTTGCATGCACGTGATGGGGATTTTTGGGCAGGATCAATTTGTCCTGGTTCCGAAGTCACAAATGCTATGGTTGTGATGTTAGGTCGGGCGTGTATGCTGCTAGGTAGACCATGGAATTCATTTTCTTCAGCTGACTTGGAGTTATTGGTACAAGCTTTTAATAGTGCTCGTGCCTTGGGGTTTAAAATTGATAGCTTGGAGAGTGTTGCTAGCAAGGCACAAAAGGTATTGCACCATCGACCATTAATCCAACGTTACGAGAGGCTCAAGGCTGAACTTGAGGCGACACAACTCGAATTGGAGAATTCTCTTGAGGGTCTTGATACTGCTTCTATAGCAGAATAGATTATTGCATTAAGTTATGTAACTTCATGAACTTTGTCTTTGTTTTGTTTCATGTTTCATGCACAATATTTCACATGGTGCTACTTTCTCTTAGTTTTGTTCCCTTCACTTGGTATCGTATCATAGTACGATGAACTCGTGCGCTTTACAGAATGTAAGATTCATGTGTAGCGGCACATTATATGTTATGACTTTGCGCGTTTAAATTATTATTTCTTTCGCGAGCAAAGGCTTCTTGATTTCATAAGAATTCTCAAGGGGGTATTACCCACTACTTGATTTCACAAGAATTCATATGCATGTATTATGCCACGCGCTTAGTAAATTTGAACTATTACAAGCTGCATGAATGAATGAACGAATGTCGCGCGTATAGGAGACAAGTCTCTTACCAAGCAGCAGCAACATATAAATATAATGTATAATGAAATTGATCGGTGAAAGAATCATGTGAAAGCAAGCCCATATTATTCAAGTCATCATCATCACTGATCATGCTATTACATGTGAAACTTCTTTACATATTGAAAATTTATAGGAGCCGTAATAGCATCAGTCTTTGGATTGAGGAGCTTGCAATACCCGCTATCATGGACTTCATGTATAATGAAGGGACCTTCCCATTTTGGCGTGAACTTTGGCGCAGGTATACTTCGGCGCACATGCTCGGCTGCACGAAGTACAACATCACCCACTTGAAATGACCTTTTCTTCACCAACCGATCGTAGGCCATACCAAGCTTGTGTTGGTAGTTGATCAAGTTGTTTTTGGCCATATCTCGTCTTTCATCTAAGGCTTCCAAGTCTATTATGCGTAAAGCATCTGGCTCAAGCTCAGCATTGATCGCTAATCGTGCTGAAGGGATCAGAACCTCTATAGGCACGACTGCTTCGGCACCATATACTAACGAAAAAGGTGTTGCTTGTGTTGGTCGCCGCTTTGAAGTCCTGTAAGCCCAAAGTGCTAGGGATAGTTTATCGTGCCATTCTTTATGGTTATCGTGTACCATACGACTCAGAACCTTTAAAAGAGTCTTGTTCGTAGCTTCCGCTTGGCCGTTGCCCTTAGGGTAATAAGGGGTTGACTTTACATGATCAATACCATATGATTCCAACAGTTGTCGAACATGTGAATTGATGAAAGGAGTGCCATTATCTGAAAGGAGTGCCATTATCTGAAAGGATACGCTTTGGAATCCCGAATCGGCATATAATGTTCTCCTTGATGAAGCTTGTCGCCTTCTTTAAAGGAATGGCTTCTACCCATTTAGTAAAACATTCAGTTCCAACTAGGATCCAAATACAACCTCTAGATGGCGGGTGAATAGGACCGATTAGATCAAACGCCCAAGTGTGGAAAGGCCATGGTGTTGTTAAGCTGTGAAGTGCAACTGCAGGAGCATGAATCACATCTCCATGTTCTTGGCAAGGAACGCACCGCTTAACAAAATTGGAACTATCTGATTCCATGGTTGGCCAATAGTACCCCATGTCTAGTAGCTGATAATACAACTTCCTTGCGCCTTGGTGCTCACCGCATTCTCCAGCATGTACCTCGGTTAATATCTCTTCTGTTTCAGGAGATGTAATGCATCTGAGAGGCTTTCCCATGAATGAGACTCTATACAACTCATCCTCATGCATTAGGTACTTGCGTGCCTTCCTTTTTACTAATCTGGCATCCGTACTATTAGTTGGTAACACGTTATTCTTCAAATAGTCAATGTACGGACGACGCCAATCTCCAGCACTTGCGACAAAATTACATTCTTTTGCATCTGGTAACTCAGAGCACTTAGGACAATGCATTTGCATCTGAGATGCATCCTTAGCCATTGAGGGCCAATAATACCCTGCACGTTGAATGCGACGATACAAAGGGGGTCCTTCTTCCCCACACCAGATTTTATGATACTTGTCTAATTTTAACCGAGCCTGTTTCGCGCAAATGCATCGCGATAGAACGCCCTCCGGTCCTTTAAAGTACAAAGCGCCATTGATACGAATAAAATTCTTCAAGGTTACGATGGAGGCCGCATTGGGTTGCGCTAATTGATTCTTGATACCAACACGCCAATCATCTCCTGTTTCATCATCTTCCTCCAACAATTGCAAGGTTGTGCAAGGAATAGTTTTCTTGATAACTTTGACATCTAGGCTTTCATCTGAAGCATGCATTGGAATCTTAGATGCCAATGTTGCCAATGCATCTGCGTAACGGTTCGTAGATCGTTTGGTATGTTCATACCTTACGACTTCAAACTTCCCAATTAGAGCCTGCACTGCAGCCCTATAAGGCGCAAGTGATGGCTCCTTGAGGGCATATTCACCATTGGTCTGCTTAATGATCAAATTCGAATCGCCACGAATACACAAGTGGTTTGCTCCAGCTTCCAAGGCAAAGACGATCCCGAGTAACAATGCCTCATACTCGGCTTCGTTATTAGTGCAATGAAAGTCAAGTTTGAATGCCAAAGGTATTTCTTGGCCATTAGGTGATGTTAATACAACTCCTGCTCCCCACCCTTGACTTCCTGATGAGCCATCAAATTGAAGTGACCATTCTCCTTCTGTTTCGATCATGAGTGAGTCCTCGTGAAATTCTGCTGGTATAGTATCTGTGATCACATCTTCACTTTCGTTCGGAAAATGAGCCAAGAGATCAGCTAAGGCCTGTGACTTAACAGCTTTAGGAGTCTGTATTGTAATGTCGAACTCTCCAAGAAGCAACAACCATTTTGCAATACGCCCAGACAATGCTGGTCGTGACAATAAATACTTGATAGGATCTGACCGTGTGACAAGGTTAACCTTATGTGCCAGAAAGTAGTGACGTAATTTTTGAGTTGCAAACACCAGCGCGAGACAATGCTTCTCGCAAGCTGGGTATTTGACCTCACTTCCTTGAAGTGAGCGACTCAAATAATAGACCGGGCGTTCTTGGCCGTCTATTTCTTGTGCAAGTAAAGCTCCGATTGATCTGCTGGTAGAAGTGAGATATAATATCATCGGTACTTGCTTCACAGGCATAGTCATGGTATGAGAAGAAGTGAGAATTCCCTTAATTCTTTGAATCGCATCTTCATGGACTTGTTTCCATTCAAATGCAATTCCTTTCTTCATAAGTTGATGTAAGGGATGCGAAATCTCTGCAAGTGCAGGCATGAATCTCCTAATATATGAAACTTTCCCCATGAAAGTTTTCAACTCTTTCAAAGTAGTTGGCGAGGGCATAGACAATATAGCTTGTATTTTTGCAGGATCAACATCAATTCCCTTCCTATGGACCACGAATCCAAGGAATTTTCCCGAAGCAACTCCAAAGACACATTTCAAAGGATTCATGCGAAGCTTATACAATCGACATCGTTCAAAAACCTTCCGAAGATGGACCAAGTGGTCCGGTGCATGTTTTGATTTCACGACTATGTCGTCCACGTAATCCTCCATGAAATCATGCATCATATCGTGAAAAATGGCTGTCATTGCCCTTTGATAAGTAGCACCAGCATTCTTGAGTCCAAAGGGCATGACAGTATAATAGAAATTCCCAACAGGCGTTCGAAAGGCAGTACGCTCAGCGTCTCCAATCGCCATCTTGATTTGATTATACCCGCTGAAACCATCCATGAATGAAAATAATTCATGTCCTGCCGTGACATCCACTAAGGTGTCTATATTTGGCAAAGGGAAATCATCTTTAGGACAAGCCTTGTTCAAATCACGAAAATCCACGCAAACCCTTATTTGACCATTCTTTTTTCTAACAGGTACGACATTTGCGAGCCAAGTAGGGTGCTCGATTGGTTTGATAAAGCCTGCATGAAGCAACTTCTCAATTTCATGTTTGATTTGAACCTCAACCTCAGGACGGAAAACTCGTTGTCCTTGCTTAATAGGAGTAGTGCCCGGGGCGATATTTAGTCTGTGCACTACAAGACTAGGATCTAAACCTGGCATCTCATCATATGCCCAAGCAAACACGTCCCTATATTCTCTCAACAAATCAATGAGAGGACTTTTAACATCTTGCAACAAACCTTTGCTGACAAAAATTGGCCGCGGCGACTCTCCTGGTCGCGCTAGATCCAATTCCTCAATTTCTTCATTCTGTGGCTTTATTTGATCTTGCATTTGTTGAGGGGCGGGTTGAATTTCTTGAATCGGTACAGGGTCTGAAGAAGAACAAACTTCCTTAGACCCTGGAAACCGTCATAAGAGATATACTCTTCGCCCATCCTCTCTAACATAACTTTCAACAGCGTCAGCTTGCTTGTTCTTCTTTTTACCTCCTCGACAACCACGCATTTTTCTCTTCTTTTGTTGACCCTCTTGAATTTCTTCCCAAGTGGGTAATGGTACACCTGAAGCTCTAGCAATAGCTGTCTCACCTTCATCCGAGTACTCATTGAAGAAGGTAGATTCAATGAAATTTGCCTCATCGTGCTCGAAGGGATTCTTTGTAGCAGGAATAAATACATCCTTCCCTTTCCAATGTCCTTTGATACATTGATGCATCGTTGATGGCACTAAATTGTGATCGTGCAGCCATTTCCTACCTATCAAGAGGTGGTAGGACACAGGCGCATCAATCACGTGAAAAGTAACACTACCACGGATAGGCCCAATCTTAAGATCAACATTAACTCTTCCAATGGTCTTTGTTGTAGTATGACTAAAGCCATTAACTGAAATGGGTTGCCTCACCAAACGACGATAGTCAATACCGGCAGCTTCAAATGTAGTCTTAGGCATGATGTTGAGAGAAGAACCAGCGTCAATGAATGTCCTCTTAACTGGATAGCCATTAAGTGTGCCCTCCACATATAATGGTCGATTGTGATTTGGACCGTCTACACACATATCTGCATCAGTGAACAAGATTGCATTTTCATGCGCTCGAGCCATTCTTTTGACTGGCTGCGCTGCACTACACTCGGCATATTGTCCCTCGGAAATTTGCGCGAGCATAGTTGCTGCTGCAAGCCTTGCCTTCTCATCAAAGCCAAGTAGATCAAAGAAATTTCTAAAATTTGAAGTCTTCAAAAGCGCCGCAGCAATGGGTGCACAATCATTTTCCTCAATTACATGTTGTTTTCCTTTTGTGTTACTTGCCTCAGTAAGTGGTGTATCACTGGCCTCGACCATGGCAGGATCATGAATAACGACGTTGACAGCACCACGCTGATTGTTATGGGTTGGAAGTGGATTGTTCCTAACATCATTATTTTCAATAACAAGCTCTCCACTCTGCACTCTTTCGTTGAAAATTCTCTTCAAAGTAAAACAATCCCTAGTAGGATGGCCTACAATCCTGTGGAACCTACAAAACTTGGGATCATTCCTCTCCTCTTGGGTTGGTAAACGCTCTACCCTCGGGAGCTTAAGATTTCCATCTCTCAACCATTGATCGAGCATAGCATGCACTTTTCCCATCGAACAAGGATATGTTGGCACTTCCTTTGTTCTCTCACGTCCAGACTTTTCAACTCTTCGTTTCTTCTCATCTTTGGGATCCTCACTTTGAGTTGCATTCACAGACGGTCCTCTTTTGTTAAAATTCACGCTTCCTCCTCTCTGTCGCATGACAGAATTATTAGTCCTTCGCGCATTCTCAACCAAAGTGGAGAATGAGGCTAAAGAGAGATTTTCCAGGTGTACCGCATATTCGGTGAACATGCCTTGGATGCAAATTTTCACCAGCTCTCTTTCGTCACATATGTCTTGGATGTCTAGTGAACGTTCCCTGAAACGCTCAATATAATCCATCAAGTCTTCCTTGGGCTTCTGGCGAATCCGTCCCATATCAGTCAAGGTCACTCGTTCCTGTGTGGAGAAGAACTTCTCTAGGAACATCTTGCACATAGTTGCCCATGAATCTACTGATCCAGGAGGAAGGTTAACGTACCATGTGTACGCTTTCTCTGTAAGGGACTTAGAAAATTCTTTCAACTTGAGATCATCATCAAATCCGTAAACCTCTAGCGTTTCAATGAACTTCAACAAATGTTCCTTGGCACTTCCTTTCTTACCATTAAATAGCATGAATTTGGGACTCACATAGTCTTGAGGGTATGGCTTAGCAGCAATACGTTGATTGTATGGGAGTTTGAGATCCAATACTCCCACATCAGACTTAGCTTGTATTTCCCTCAAGTACATGTCTAGATCTTCCTTTGTGACGAAAGTAACTTTAGGAGTTGAAGTAGTAACTTCAACTGGTGTAGCAGGAGTGACAGTCTGGAGTGGAGTTGTATTTGGTTGAGCAGCAGGTCCACCAATGACAATCTGTGGCGTAGTCTGTGAGGATGAAGATCCTCCGGGTTGAACATGTACTGTAGGCTGGGAAGTTGAGGGTCCTCCTACTGAATTCCAGTGTTCACTACCTGAGGTACAGGCAATTGTGTAACTATAGGCTCCAACGGAGGGGCTTGCTCCCTACTTCCAATAGTGTCATGTTCAGGAGTAGGAAGAGGATCAACAGGTCGAGCAACTTGAGGTGCCTGAGAAGCGCGTTGTTGCGCAACAACAACAGGGTTCGACGAAGTCGCACCTTGTTGCGTAGCAGCAATAGCAGCTATTCCAGGCAGGTACTGAGCAAATATTGTCATGAATTGTTGGAATTGTTTTGCAGACTCTTGCATTGATTGATTGACTTGTTTGGTATTTTCTTGCACAGCACGCAAGATCGTAGCATTGTCTATTTGAGCACCAGCAGGTTGGTTCACATCCTCAAGTGCTGGCATGTCATGTTCAGTAGCCTCGGGATCAACATTAAGTTCTTGAGTTGTACCCTCAGTGGGATCGGTAGGTCTCTTCCTTGGAGGTGCCATCACACAAGTGTTGATTTCCCTGTCCCCAGTGGAGTCGCCAAAAATGTGTGGGTATGAATCCGGATGCAACGATCACGTGCGTGTCGCGTGACTATCGCGCTACGCGTGACCTAGGGAAACAACACGTGATAGGATGATCAAGAGAGAAGTGTAGGGAGGAGGAGTAGGCAATCTCAATAGGCTCTAACACACGTGTGACAGGTAAGGGAGCTAAATAGCATCAACCTCACTGAGTACTATGGTTCGTGTATGTTCTTGAGTAAATTAATGTTTGATTCACCAAGACGGAAATCCGGCAGCACGACGGCGTTTGTCCAAGATTTCACCTTCCAAATGAGGTAAGGACTAAGGTATTTATAGAGAATCCAGCTGTCGATGTCGTCCGTCGGATGCGACAGACGACCAACGGCTAGGATGAGTCCCTCTCATTATGGATATGGTTGTGGGCTCCCTTATGGACCCAGGCCCATTGAGGCCTTCATAGTAATGTGTGTGAGCCAATTTGAGAAAGGTTGGAATTGGGCAGGCCAATTCCAACGGGCCCTACTCCAAGCCTTCCATGCCAAAACTCCCATGATCATCCCAATTGGATTGGGCCTAACTCTTTAAGCCCTGTCACATTAGCCCAAAAAGTTAAATCCAAATAATAATTAGGCTCAAGGCCTTTGTAATCAGATTTGTACATCTATATCTTAAAATAGATAAACATACACATCCTGTAATAATGTTTGTAAACTTTTAATATTTAATACTTAACCGTACATAGTCAAGTTCCCCATCAAATGTTACATCTAGAAAATATTAAAGAAAGAAAAGGGCGGACATTCTATAAACTGTAGCCTACTGGGTTTAACAAGTAATTGGCTAATTAGTTCAGCTACACCAATCAAAAAAGCACCGCAAAAGTAAGTTTTAAAAAAAAAAAAAAAAAACCCACATAAAAAGCAGAGAAGGGTAAGAAAAAGGGATGGAGAGAGAAGAATGGTTTGATTTCATTTTCATTTCTACTTTCAACACGGACATAACAAAAGTCAGAGATGAGAGAGAGAAAGAGAGGGTGTGTGAAGTAAAAGGGACATTAAAAAAAAAAAACAAGAGGAAAGCAAATGAGAATGATGAAACCAACAATAACAGCAACACTAACATCACCACCAAACAACCCAATTCCAACGCCACCACCACCAAGGTTCTCTTCTTTCTATTATCTACTGTTCCCGTAAATTCCGCTTCTTACTCTTCACTCACTCTCTCTCTCTCTCTCACACACTCAATTTCACTCACTAACCCCACCCCCAACCAACATCTTCCAACTGTTCCTTCATTCCTTTACGGTACATTCTCTTCACTTCATCTCAATTTTCTAGGGTTTTGTTCTCATACCCGGTGTTTTCAACTTTGGTTTGTTTCCGGTTTTGTTTTCAATGCATAGTTTGGACTTTTAGTGTGTCGGATCGGTTTTATTTTGTGTTTGGTTTTTCGATTTAAAATTGAGCACGAAATCATTGGATGTAGTAGTATGAAGTATCTGTAATTATTTGCTCGTATTTTTGTTGTTTAATTTGTGTTGATCGAGGATCGTGGCTCTGTTTTTTTCGGTTGGTCAGGAAGCTGGAAAACCCAGAAAAAGGTGTTTACTTTAAGCAATTGAGTGATAATTAATGTTGTTGGGCTCTTGTGTTTGATGGGTTTTTTCAGATTTTGCTGTCTGTG